>CM021110.1:18227825-18393164 GCA_007115665.2 Sequoiadendron giganteum | reverse complement strand
GTACTTATTAAAAATAGTAAGTTCTCCGATTCCGCTCAAATTTTGCCAGCATGTATCTTGAAGTATGCTGATGTCGGTGAGGTACTTCATTTTGACTATTTCTAGATTTTACCCCCTATAAAAGTGGAAACCTAATTTGATTGCATGTATCGACGGTCTCGTTTGACTTAGTTCATACATGTCGTTCTCCTTGTTGGAGTGTTGAGGCATTTCTAGCGGTGTACTGTTAAAAATAAGCCCAATAGAAAAGTGACTCACATCCTTTGCTTGGGATGGTTTTGCATGTCATATTGCCTGCGGGATCTCAAAAAACCCAGAAAAACCCAGAAAACTGGTCTGCATGCATGCACTGGCTAAAAATAGTAAGTCCTCAAAACTCGATCTTCTCTACTTGCAAGCCACACCGTTGCGAAGCTCTCGAAAAACCCATGAAGAAAAACCCGACATGCGTTGAAAAACACTGCATGCGAACCCTAAAAATAGCCTCCGAAGGCTGAACTCTGAAAGTGGTTGTCTCGGTTTGCATGTTACATCACTGCGAAGGTTTTGGAAAACCCAGAAGGATTCTCCAGACATGCATCTGAAAAGCCCATGTGGAAACCCTGAAAATGGCTCTTAAGCCTGAACTGCCAAAAATAGCAAGTCGTCTGATCTGGCTCAAAATTTACGTGTAGGCAGCTTGAAGTTACCCGGATGCAGTGGAACTGACAGAATTCCAAAATCTCAATAAAATAGTCCCAAGTTGAATACTTACTAAAAATAGTAAGTTGCCAGAATACAGTGAAAATTTAGGGGGACTCTGCTGGAAGTCTTCTGACTGCTGCTCTAAGCTTAGATTTCAATTTTATAACTCAGTCTGACCTTAAATAAGCCTGAAGGATGAAAACCCTAATTACACAGACTTGACCAATATTTCAACCTGGGTCAAACGACGGGACAATCCCCGGAAGGACCAGAGACCAGAGAGAGAGCGAACCAAAGCCAAAAGACCAGAATGGAGCAAAACTTTAGGGGTCCCCATCTTGATGTGGGGTGATGTGAAAAAAGTCCCTTGGTGGAAGCAGGTTTGGAATAAATTTTCTTGGCCTGTGTAATTTATTTTTATCGTTGGTTGTTCAAAATAGATGTCTTACTTGGGAAAATCTGTGGAAAAGAGGCTTCCAAGGTCCTTTTGTCTGTGTTTTGCGCAATAATAGTGAGGAGTTTACTTCTCACCTTTTCTTTCAGTGTCCTTATGCTAGGAGTATTTGGCATTTTTGGTGGGGGGTGTGGGGTCATCCCTGTGTTCATGCCTCTTCTTTGATTGAGTTCTAGGAAAGCTTGGGGAGACCCCCTGCTAAGATGACTTTTCTTCAGATTGCTTGGATTATTGGTCCCACCTTTATTATTTGGCACCTTTGGCTTGAGAGAAATAGGAGAATTTTTCAAGATGTGAAGCACAAAGGGGATCTTTTATGGAGGAAGATCTTTAGTAAGATCCATGAGACTACTTTGGCTAAATGTGACCTGTCAGTTTACTGTGGATCCAAGTGATCTGTCCTTTGTGAGGAATTTGCACTTGGAGTGTAGAGGGTCTGGTTTCTCTACTAGCAATGGCCCTCATCAAGTCAAGAAGAAGGTTCATTGGGAGGGGCAATGGCGTCCTCCCTCGCAAAGAGTTCTAAAGATAAATACTGATGGATCTTCTAGGGGGAATCTTGGGCATGCTGGGATTGGGGGCATTGGAAGAGACAACAATGGAGGTGTGGTGTTTTTTTTCTCAATTTATAAGGGTCACCATTCTAATAATCTCATGGAGGCTCTTGCTATTTTTCACGCTATTGAAAGAGGTTGTTCTCTGGGTTGGAAGAGGATTATTTGTGAATCTGATTCACAGATTGTGGTTGATATGCTAAATGAGTAGAGATTTGATGGTGTTAATTGGAAATTGGCTGTTGTGATTAAACAGATTGTGAATCTGTGCAATTCCTTGGAATTTGTTTCTTTTTGTTATATTCCTAGGGAATGGAATAGGGTGGCTGATCTCTTGGCGAAGTGGGCCTTTGAGCATGTGGAGAGGTGGATGATAGATGATTGGAGACTGTTATCCTTAGAGTTCTCTTTGTCCCTCAATAAGTTAATCATGGAAGACCTTCATATGTAATTGGTTCCTAGATGGGGTTCCTTTGGGGACTTCTGTTGTGGGTTTGATTGGATGTTTTTGTGGGCTTTTTCCTATTGCTTTGTAATGTTTCTTTGATTCAATAAATTTTTACCCCTTTCTCAAAAAAAAAAAAAAGTCCAAATAATCTATATTATATATTAAAAGTTGCCCTCCTTTGATATATACATTCAAAAAGTTCAAATATATGGGCATGGGAGGAGAGTAATTTTGAGAGTCATGGGGAACCAATTTCTTTATATTGTGAATTTGGTTTCCACGGTGTTGATGGGTGTTTTATGACCACACCAACACAGAATAAAGTTTCCCAACGGTTACTCTATCCTCTCTTGAACAAAGTATTCTGCATGCTAAGATTGCTAGAAAGATCATGCATTCAACTCCAAGGTTCCTTATGCAGTGGATAGTCTCAGTTGGCTTGATGTGATATGCTGGTTATTTCAAGGGACTTACACAATTGTTCGATCAAAGAGAAGAACTTGCAGGACACGAAAGATTTATCGATGATGCTCGGGTTTCCTAAGCTAACCGGGAAAATACTGAAATTAAAAAGATAGGGATGAGAGATTTTACTGCCTAACCTAAATGCGGGGTGCGAAGATCAATTCTTGCAAGCTCAAACCAAGTTCTGCTTTGCCTCACTCCAGACAGCCTCTACAGAGCCGGTGCAATCTTCAAGGGATAACGAGAGATGTTCAAACCACGACTCAACATGCAGATACCGCCACAAAGACGCATACCAACATATGAACCGCAATTGAAGTTAAGTTCAAAGTGTTCCAGTTGACCACACAAGGCGAACCCACTGTCAGTGAGCCCACTAGTGGTATGGATAACAAAGCTTGCTCAAATTAAACAACGCATTCCACAACTACCAACTACTTGCATGAAATGAAATCTACTTTACTTTAATCTACTTTAAGACGCTAAGTGAATTGGAAAGACGAAGAAGCCTTGCTAGCTATTCACAACCAAAGATGGAATCACCAAGCAATGAGAACTCTTTATATTATGATAGTGTTCACAACAACTCCTTACAAAGCCTTCAAATGGAAAACTTTCTTTCCTCCTCAATCTATGCTATGCTAACTTCTATGCTCTACTCTCTGATCTAATTCTAATTTCTAATCTAATAAATTACAAATGAGGGGGGATGCCCCTTTAATAGTTGGCCTAGTCCATGATGGCTCAAATTCGATTACAATGGAGGGCTCAGATTGAGCCACTTAAGCCCTATTTAGGGTTTTTCCCTAAAAACCGCCACAAAGAGGAGTGGGGTAATAAATGAACAAAAGATTCTCCACTCCTCTGTAGGAATCATAATGAGCAATTAATGCCCATTACCATCTTTTAGAAGATCATCATCCAACAAGGCGTTTCCGTTGTCCTTCTCTTTGACTGCAAACTCGATCAATCTGATCATCACAACTTCTGATATTGCCGGAGAGGGACTTCACACTTAAGAAGAATTCTTCTACTTTGTTCTTCAATCCATCCTGTTGTGACTCTTTAACATTGAAGTTTTTGCTCGTTCCTCCCCCTTAGCCTTGAGGACATTTTCATGCTTGAGGATGATCTTTAATGCTTGGCCTTTATCACTTCCTTCATCTTGACCTTGAAGGATTTTCTTGCCTTGGACTCGACCATTTCTTCCTTGCCACCTTCCTGCCTGAGTTGGGTGCATATTAGGTCTTTGTGAAGAAATTCCAACACTTAGCCGCTTCTTCCAACATCTTCTTTCATGGTTTGGGCCCAAATGAGACATCATGGAGGAGTTTGAAATGTGTAACTTTTATCCTTCCAAGGTTATAACGTTGTCTTGCTTCACCACCTCAAGTCCTCATGCCTTGGCCCCGGAGTTCATCCTGCAAAACAAAAAGAAGAGCATCAAAACACTTATAATATAAATTCACCTCACTTACCTAATTTCCATGTTTTGATTTCCAAGGTCTGCTTGATCTCTAGATCTGATGAAACTTCATCATTTTTTTGCTGCAAATTTTGCCTTCTTCATAAATTTTCAACATCTGTGTGCTAGGGCACATACTATCTTGATGTTTTCATCCCCTTGCCTTAGCAATTTCATTCACCTATCTTGTCCATCTTCCCTTAGGAGCTTGATGACTTAGACAAAATTCCGTCCATCTTGAGCTTGGGCGCATTTGACCCCTTCTGCTTTCCTTTTCTATGCCTTAGAAAATTTTATTGCCCCTTAGAAAGTTCTCACAAGCCAGGCGTTCATTTAAAATCACCGGCCAAGGTGTAATACATTCAAACTTATTTCCTCCTTAGAAACTCTTCAAGACCCCCTTGGCTTTTCAAAAAACAATTTCCCCTTAGAGAAAATATTTTACAACTTTATTATCCATGGGGTACACGAAAGGGTACATTTAATTTTTCTCACCCTTGAAAAATATTCTCCACCAATGTTTATTTTAGCATCTTTCTCATGGGCACATGTGACAGGGTCAACTTTCATTTTAATGCCCTTAGAAAATACTTCCCATTAACTTTTCCATGCTTGGGCGTATTTTGGAGATCCTCCATTTTTCAACACTTAGAAAAATCCTTACATTCACCTTGAGGGCACATTTAGAAGGGCCTTCTTTTATTTTCCATGCCTTCGCAAGTTTTTAATCACCAAGCCACCTTGTGGGCGCATTTCACCCAGTGGCTCCTCATTTTATGCCTTAGAAAATATTTGACTCCCCTTTAGACCCCTTGGGCGCATTTGGAGGGTTCTACTTCCATTTTAAACTTAGCATTCTTCAAACACCTTCACTTCAAGTTAAGGACGCATATGGGAGGTCTAGCTTCCATTTTGTATGACTTAGAATATTTCAAGCTCCCCTTGTTCATGATGAGCGCATATGAAGGGTGCAACTTTCAATTTATGACTTGAAAATTTTCCAACCTCTCATTCCTCCTTTCCTGCCTTGGGCGCATTTAGAGTGTGCAACTCTCATTTTATGACACTTAGAAATAATTCAAGTCACCTCAACTTGATGGGCGCATTTGAGGGGTCCATCTTCCATTTTTCTTCACTTAGAGAATTTTTCACCTCATACCTCCTTCAAGGGCGCATTTCACCACCTCTAGTATCATGTTTCTTACACTTAGAAATTTTTAAAGCCTCCATGTCTTAAGGGCGCATTTGAGGGGGTGAGCTTTTATTTCAGCTTGCCTTGGAAAAATTTCTCAACTCCTTTGCCACCTTGGGCACATTTTCCCTAGTGGTATTCCATTTATGCCTTAGAATCTTTTATGCTTCACCTTCTAGCAACCTTGGGCGCATCTGGGGGTATGTTGTAAGAGACCTACTTGTCTCTAACCTCTGATTTTGATGTTGAGAGATGAGGGTTTGTAATTTTTTTTTTGTGTTTTCTCAAATAAGATACCAGACATGAAATAAAATGCTGGAAAAATGAAAATATAAACCCTACTGCAGCAAAGAGATAATTTTATTGATTCACTTTGAAAGCTTTTACAATAGAGCACACCTGTAAATCTGATGAAACCCTTATGTTGAAATTCTTTTGTAAATCTGATGAAGCACAAACTTGACCTCTGGATGAAGCCAACAGTTAAGCACCTTCAGCTGATAGTTTCACAACCTTAGAATGCTGTTGCAATGAAGCAGCTATGCTCTCCAATGCCGATACGCTGGTAGAAACCCTAGGGCTCCCTTTCCCAAACGCCAAAGAGAAATCATAAGACAAATATCATATCCTGGATGATGAGAATGAGCTCTTAAGTCCCTTTTTATTCTTTTCTTATGAGAGCGCAAACACTTTCCTGGCCAATGTGGGATAAAAAATATACTCCCACACTTTATTATTATAAAGTTACTTTATAACTTTATAATAACATTAAAATATTTAAATAAATCACTTAAGTCACTTAAACTTTAATATCTCTTGAAATACTTGTCTGATTGCTATGCCGTCTGAGCGAAAAGTCGACTCTCCCTGTTTTCCATGTGATCGGATGCCCATCTAAAAATAGAAACCTTGAATAGTGACTTACTATAAATAGTAAGTATGTGAAGTTGAGTCAAACGAAGGTTGAGCTTGACCCAACACTGAACTCTGAAGGAAAGAGACCACTGTTCACTGCCAAAAGGGACCCTCTAACTAGACATATTAGCCTATGAGGGCCAGGAATAGGCTAAGTTCGTCGAACTCTGATGCTCTGGAAAATGGGGACATTATAGTTCGCCCTCCCTGAAATTGCTTGTCCTCAAGCAATCTCTTCTGCCAAGAAGCCTAACTCCTTGGAAGGCCCAAAAGAAGAACTGTGAAGTGTCCCATACATCTTTGACTGTCTCCTGTAGCATCAGCAGAAACACAATTGCGCAAGCTATCCCTACAGCCCAAACCCAAAATGAAAGTCTGTCGTGTCTGTCATCCTCAGACTTCCACTACGCTCTACTGCCTCCAACTCCACCATGTTGAAAGTGGTGAAGAAACCCAATGGGACCCATCCAATACTTAATGCCAAACCTATCACCACCTGGATCCCAATACAATCTGAACTCACATCCATTTGTCATATGGAGATAAGAACATCTAGAAGCATCTGCCATACCAACTCTCTCTCTGTCCTCTGTTAAACCCCCATGGATGTGATAACAAGCCAAGCCATCATGCCAACTAACACCATAGTCACCTTGTAACCATGTAGCCGTATGAAAACTTTGTGACATAGAAGTAGCAAACCTTGTCGGACACATAACTGCATGATGGATAATTGGCTGTTGTCCCTGCAAGTAATTCCGCACAAACAACTGAGTCGGGTACTTGCAGTTGCTAATCCCATCCTCTGAAGATGATAACTCTCCACCCCATAGCGAATGGCATAAACCTTGAGCCACTCCACACTGACACATCAACAAGTCCTCTGTGTGTGGATCAAAAGGG
Organism: Sequoiadendron giganteum; assembly: GCA_007115665.2. NCBI lineage: Eukaryota > Viridiplantae > Streptophyta > Pinopsida > Cupressales > Cupressaceae > Sequoiadendron > Sequoiadendron giganteum. Next base: position 18,386,084 of record CM021110.1, on the reverse strand, counting down.
AAGTGATGAGCACTCCTCACTATGTAGTTGCGATAAAACACTCCCACCTTGGTCAATGGCTCATCACTAGCAATACTGGAATCAGGAGATAGCTCCAAACTCCTATAGTAAAAATGATATAAGGTTGAATCAACCTTATCCTTTGAAGCCTGTAGTTGATCACTCTGACTCTGAGACACAACAAGTTGGCATCCAAAATCAGCTACATGGGATGAAGTAGCAAATTTGCTTCCAAGAGAGGGAAACAAGTCAACATGAGAGCCATACTCCCAACCAGATGATACTCTACGAGCCCCTTGTGAAGATGATGGAGTCGTGTTGTGCACTAACACACAACTCTCTGGAGAATCCACCACAGCCACACAAGAGCTATCAGCTATCGAACCTGCGTCATTTGTCATAATACTGACCACAAGAGAACCTGATGTAACATGTGGTTCTCTATTGCTCTCAATCAAAGTACTCAGCTCCACCGAGTCAACTGCCCCCGTGTCCAGAATGGATGTTACCACATCCTCACAACAACTCATGGATGTCAAATCATGACCATCTGCCACTGTAGGAAACTGTGTTGTAACTGCAGTTGGTGGAGATTGTGCCAAACTCAACTCCACGGTAAACTCCTCCAACCGTGATTGTGACTCCTGAAGGGCCAATTGGGCGTCATGCAATGAGTCCATAGTCATCTCAAGCTCATGAGTGAGCTCGTCAACCTCCTCCTCTTTCCCCTTTAGTGCATCATAGCAAATACAATCCCACTCGAGAAGATAGTCCCTATCAGCTAGTAATTGCAAATAGTTATGTTTCATTAATCCAATAGCTTCTCGTAGTGTATGGAACTCTGCAAGGGAAAGACTACTATCACCTTGATCATCTGACATAAGAGTACTCCAACCATAGGTTGCTAACTTTTGTCGAGCAACATCAAAATGCTCCAAAGTTGTAACAATCATATTATCACTAACCTTCAACTGCCCCGCCAGACGGTGATGCCCCTGTGACTCATCGTTTCCACCCAAATCCGCACTATAGTAAGAGGTTGAATCCTCATCACTCACCTCATGATCAGCAACATCATGTGTGCTATCCTCAGTGCACACATCAACAACTAAGGTACTGGTGCTATGTACCTCAACAGATAGCTCATCGAGTAAGGTAGAAGCTGCAGATATGACAACATCTTCACATACTTCCTCTTCCAATGTAACTGTATCACCATCCAACTCATGATCCTGGGATTCTATGTCAACACATGAATCATCAAACTTGTTCTCTAAGGTCTAATCTGGAAAATCAGACTCACCATGACATGAATCCACATCAAATACTGCACCATTAGTACCCAAATCTTGAGTACCTTCTTGTGACAACTCAATAGAATCATTTTGCACATGAGCAATCACCGCTGTCTCATGTTGTTGCAAAGTTCTATCTCTATTGTCATGAAAATCAAAATTGTTAACAATGTTGATCACAACTTCTGGAATGTTGTGAATATCATTTTGTGGCTCCACCAAACTATTTTCTTGATGTAAAATTTCCTTATCAACCACCACTTCATTTTCAACCCCATGTCCATCTATAGGTTGAAGATCATGATCCGCTAACTTGTCACATTTTAAACCAAACTCATCATAGAGACTTCTGGATATTTCACCTGTAGAGACCTCATGTTTTGACTCAAATTCTTCATGATTACTTTGCTGGTTGGATTTTTTAGGTCCTGAATCCTCATAGGGTGCCCACATTATCCTATTCGCCTTGCCCTTAGGTCTCAGAAGACAATCATGGTTTTCATCATAAGGCCCTTTGCAATAGAAACACAACTTTTTATTTTTATTTGATGAGCTTAGTCTTGAAATGGAATCTTCAGACTACTGCAAGCTACAAGCTAATCTTTGCTGTGAAAGCATAAGTTTTTGCTGAATATTATTTAAGGTGTTCTCAACACTTAGCTGCTCACATTGTTTTGATTTGCTTCTTTGTTTGTCACATTGTTTTGATTTGCTTCTTTGTTTGTTATAATCCATCCGATGCTCCATATATTGCTCGAAGTCTAAGCGATCTTTAACACTATCTGGAAGTGCTCTATACTCCTCATAAGCAACCATTACCTCATCAACAAATTTAGAACCCATCTGTTGTATCCCTTGATAAAACTGGCCCTGATTTTTTTTTTTGATTTTAGCACTTGGACATTTCGTCAAACACTTGCGAGTGTACTCTTCTCCTGCTGTTTAGATTTTTCTTTGGATTTTTTTCAGTGCAAGAATTGATATCATGAACTCTCAAGACTCAATTGGAAAGGAATTGCCAAACAATCTGTTTTTGATTTACAATAATGAGAAATGCAATCCTAAAGGTTCATCTACAGCAGGTTGACATATTGTCACACATATCAAGTGCATATTCTAAGTTCCTCATTACATTGAATAGCAAATATGGCATCCAAATCACAACTGCAACTCTAATGAGTCTATGATCATTTCTATATTACTTTCATAGACTAATATCTGAATACAATGCCAATTCAGAACTTCAATACCGAGTCAAAGCAAGATATGACGCTATGATAGATTGCTGTTACGACATCAATTTATCTTGCTGTCTTCGTGTAACTACATTGATTTTGATGCCTCCAGATGGTGATGTTGCCCAGTAGAGATCGACCTGTTGAATGAATCATCAACAAATACCTCATAGGATGTCTTTCAACTACACCTGGTAATAAAGGACGTAACACAGCAACACCCGATATATCCACAAGTCGGATTTATTCAATAATTCGTCTCCAATGCTGGGAATGCAGAAAGCTCGATGTGAGTTATCCAGACAATGATGTCCGATAGTATGCAGCGCTTTAGGATGATGCACGACTTTTTTTTTTTAGAATGGTCAATCTTTAATGTATATCTTCAATGATGCGAATAAGACTAAGTCGCGATTCCCGCAATTGATATTGAATCCCCAGATAGACCCGATCCTCTTGTCTAGACTTGCCGCACAAGTGAAACTCTTCAAATATTATAGATTCCCCAAATTAGACGGCAGTGATAGAGAAATCCTCTCCTTTGTCTTAATTAATTCTTGTCTCATCTGACAGGTGACTCCCGTAACATTAAGCAGCTCCCAATATATGCGATTCTTTAAATTTGACTCCATGTGATTTCCTTCATTCATATATGTGGTGACTAAAGATGATTCGAATCTCTTTAATATCCGCAGTGGTATCTTCAAAGTGATGGATATTTTAAAGCTTCGACCCCTTAATTAAAATTTGTATCTCCACAAAACTTCATGATTAGCTCCGGAAGCACCCAAATATAATATCGACTTCTTCCTCAAAACAACTTTAGCCACGAATTTGTCTTTCCCAAATGACTGTCTTCCAAATATGAAAGGTTGCAAGCAGCTCCCGCAAGTCTTCCTGAAAAGCGATTTACTCTTTGTATTTTGTCTCTTTCCAGCAACCAATATTTGACTCATGAAGAAATACGAACTGCTCACAAATTGATCTATTTATCCCCGCAAAAGCAAATTAAATAACAATTCCTAGATCTTGTGCAGATCCTCCTGATCTGAAGATTAACTTCTGAAATTGATTATCTCTACAAAGGATTTACTCTTCAAACCCTAAGCACCCAGAAAATTTCTTTTTGAAAACCAACATAGGATGGTAGGATTCAGGCTTTGATACCACTGTAAGAGACCTAATTGTCTCTAACCTCTGATTCTGATGCTGAGAGATGAGGGTTTGTAATTATTTTTTTGTGTTTTCTCAAATAAGATACCAGACATGAAATAAAATGCTGGAAAAATGAAAATATAAACCCTACTGCAGCAAAGAGATAATTTTATTGATTCACTTTGAAAGCTTTTACAATAGAGCACACCTGTAAATCTGATGAAACCCTTATGTTGAAATTCTTCTGTAAATCTGATGAAGCACAAACTTGACCTCTGGATGAAGCCAACAGTTAAGCACCTTCAGCTGATAGTTTCACAACCTCAGAATGCTGTTGCAATGAAGCAGCTATGCTCTCCAATGCCGATACTCTGGCAGAAACCCTAGGGCTCCCTTTCCCAAATGCCAAAGAGAAATCATAAGACAAATATCATATCCTGGATGATGAGAATGAGCTCTTAAGTCCCTTTTTATTCTTTTCTTATGAGAGCTCAAACACTTTCCTGGCCAATGTGGGATAAAAAATATATTCCCACACTTTATAAAAATAAAGTGACTTTATTATTATAAAGTTACTTTATAACTTTATAATAACATTAAAATATTTAAATAAATCACTTAAGTCACTTAAACTTTAATATCTCTTGAAATACTTGTTCGATTGCTATGCCGTCTGAGCCAAAAGTCGACTCTCCTTGTTCTCCATGTGATCGGATGCCCGTCTAAAAATAGAAACCTTGAACAGTGACTTACTATAAATAGTAAGTATGTGAAGTTGAGTCAAACGAAGGTTGAGCTTGACCCAACACTGAACTCTGAAGGAAAGAGACCACTGTTCACTGCCAAAAGGGACCCTCTAACCAGACATATTAGTCTATGAGGGCCAGGAATAGGCTAAGTTCGTCGAACTCTGATGCTTTGGAAAATGGGGACATTACATATGTGCTTCAAGTTTCACATACTTGGAAAAAATTTCGAGGCCACTTCACCACAAGGGCGCATTGAAGAGGGCTTGCTTTCATGTTTGACTTAGAGATTTTCTTAGAACACCTTCATTTCAAGCTGGGCACATTTGAAGGGGTGGACTTCCATTTTCAAAGACTTATAAGATTTTCATGCCAAGCTTATGATAAGCGCATTCAAGGGTATGAGCTTCTATTTTGCCATATTTAGACGAATTTTTTATAACTTTAGTTGACCCTCATGAGCCTTATATTTTTTGTAACTCCTGGAGACGTATGATTTTTTCAAGGATGTTCAACTGCTTTGAACCTGAAGTTGGTGGATGTGATCTTCGTGGTTTGATTGACCTGTTTATACCTGTCGTCCATGCTTGCCTGCAATTTTTAGCCCACTTGCTATTTTTAGTAAATCCTTGATTTCTTGATTTCTGCAGCTCCTCTTGACTTGAAACTTGCTCCATGTGATCCTCATGACTTGTTTGTCCTGTTCACACCTACCCCTCGTGCTAACCTGCTATTTTTAGCCCCAAAATGACTTACTAAAAGTAGTAAGTGCTCGGATTGTGCTCAAATTTTACTAGTAGTCTGCTTGAAAAATGCTGATCGTGATGGGATACATTCGTTTTTCATTTTTCCCAAGTTTTGCCCCTCTTTTAAGCATCAAATTAGGAAACCCTAATCTATCTTGCATGTGCCTCAAATGACCTCCGTTCAACTTGATTCTTGCTGCATGCCGCTCTGTTCGTGGAATTGGAGTGTTGGGGAGCTGCTGGAGCCAACTTGCTAAAAATAGTAAGTGCTTGAAAAAGTGATCAACCAACTACCAGAAGCATTTGCATGTCATATTGCCCAAGAGATCTCAAAAAACCCAGAAAAACCCAAAAAACTGGTCCACATGCAAGCACTTGCCAAAAATAGCAAGTCATCATTTTGACTTGCATGTCACATTATCACGAAGCTCTCGAGAAACCCAGAAAGAATATCTTGACATGCACTTAAAAATCAGACATGCAAACCTTGAAAATTGCCTTCGAAGCCAGAACTGCTAAAAATATAAAGTTGTCTGAATCTGCTCAAATTTTGCGTGCAAGCTTTTTGAAGTGTCCTGAATGTGGTGGAGCAGTCGGAATTCCAGAATCATGAGGGAAAGACCTCAAATTAAGTACTTACTAGAAATAGTAAGTTGTCAGATTTTAATGAAATTTTATTGGAATCATTCCTGAAGCCTCTTGATCGTAGTGCCAAGCTCAGATTTAAATTTTCCAACTCAATTTGACCCCAAACAATCCTGAAGAACGAAAACCCCAATTTCACAGACTTAGCCAGCATTTCCAATTAGGTCAAAAGGTAGGGACATCCCCGGAAGGACAGAAAGATCAGGGAGAGAGAGAAAGACGCAAAACAACCCAAAACCAAAGCCAAAAGACCAGAATGGAGCAAAATTTAGGGGGTCCCCATTTGAATGGGGTGATGTGTGAAAAGGTCACAACACACGACATTCCCATTACAAACATTGTTGCAATTTTGTTGGGAGCTTTGCGCAATTGTTGGAAATGGGATAGTATTTACCAAGTTTATTATATTAGAGCTATTTGCATGCTCAAGTTGAAAAGTTCAAGTTACCATTGCATGTTATGATGAGGAGGAGCACATATTCTTCGGCCACTTATTGATGCTGGTGTCTGTGAAAAGCTTCTCTTGCCTTTAATGCTTGGCCATAGGCGGACCTTAAATGTTATTTATTTATTTATAAATTTTTCAATCTTTATTTTTAGATTGACTTCTTTTTTGTCTTTCAAACCTTTTTTAGAAAGTACCTAAATCTGTGGTACCAATATTAATATTTAACAATCCTTTCCTATTTCTTGCAACACAAGTTCTTGCTTGCCCCTTTGAGGAAACACAATGTTAATGATTAGCTTCCCTTGTATATATTTCAAAATCAGGGATCAATAGTCCAAAAGCATTTGAGCAATTTGTCATTTTGAAGTTGTATAATTTAGGCATTTTCATTTTGTTGTATCTGCACATTGGTAATGAAAATTCAAATGATTAGACATTGAAATTTTGTTAATTTGTATGTTGACTCGTGTGAATTCTTAGTTCAGCGCCAATGTTTCATAATATGGTCATATAATGAATATGGTGAATGCGTTATCATATGAATATTTGAAATTTTCTATATATTTAAATTTTTCCTATTTTTTTAATTGCTATCTCTTGCCATCCCATCAAAAAAGGCCTCCCATCCCTTGTCATCCCGTCAATGCATCCCCTCATTTCCTGCCATCCTTGTCCTAGATGGTGGGACATTGGTTATTTTCTATTTTAATATGCATAGTGATGGTGCAATGGTGTGAAACTACATTTGATTTTGAAAATCCCATTACTAGTAGTTGAAGATTATTTTTCATATTTTGAAAAAAATATAGAAAGGACCTTCTATGTAGTGGTAAGATTTACTAAACAATTTTAGCAATTCCTCCATTTGTACCTAAATGAGAGAATGAATGGAAACAATGTGTAGAAAAGGTATCCACCATGATACTCTATATAATGCATTCCTATGTACACCTACGTGTATTCAATAATAAACTCATCGTGGACTACTTTGGACTTGTACAATTAGGGAGGGTGAAATAGTCATTCCTAACTTGCTATAGGGGTTCATTACAATCACACAATTAGTTATTCTTAGAGTAGAATTAATAGTTAGATTATTATTTATTTTCATGCAATAGCTTTGTAAAATTGTAAACAATATAAGTAATTGCTATTTTGCACTTAGTTGTGTTGTGACCTTTTCACACATCACCCCATTCAAATGGGGACCCCCTAATCTTTGCTCCTTTTTGGTCTTTTGGCTTTGGTTTTGGGTTGTTTTGCGTCTCTCTCTCTCTCTGATCTTTCTGTCCTTTCGAGGATGTCCCATCGCTTGACCTGATTGGAAATTTTGGCTAAGTCTGTGAAATTAGGGTTTTCATTCTTCAGGCTAGTTTGAGGTCAAATTGAATTGGCAAATTGAAATCAGAGCTCAACACTACAATCACAATGCTTTGGGTAGGATCCCATCAAATTTTCACTAAGTTTTGACAACTTACTATTTTTAGTAAGTACTCAATCTGAGATCTTTTCAGCAGGATTTTGGAATTTTGACTGCTTCATTGCATTTAGGGTACTTCGAAGTGCTTGCACGCAAAATTTGAGCAGATTTGGACAACTTGCTATATTTAGCAGTCCGGGCTTCAAAGGCAGTTTTGAGGGTTTGCATGTGTGCTTTTTCAATGCATGTCAGGATATTCTTTATGGGTTTTTCGAGAGCTTCGCAACGATATGACATGCAAGCAGAGTTGATCAACTTTCAGGAACTTACTATCTTTAGCCAGTACTCGCATGCAAACCAATTTTTTGGGTTTTTTTGGGTTTTTTGAGATCTCCCGAGTAGTATGACATGCAAATACATCCAACAGGTAGTTGATCACTTTTTCAGACACTTACTATATTTAGTAGGATCACTCCGACAGCCACCCGACACCTCAGCATCACAAACAGAGCAACATGCAACAAAAACGGGGTCAAACGGAGGTCATTTGAGCCACATGCAAGTCAAATTAGGGTTTCCAGCTTTGGGACTCAAAATGAGGGGTAAAAAGCCAGAATCTTTGAAAAGGAAGGTATCCCACTGCAATCAGCATCCTTCAGGCAGTCTACCGGTAAAACTTGAGTGCAATCCGAGCACTTACTATTTATAGTAAGTCATCTCCAGAACAGGGCTATAAATAGCAGGTCAACACGAGAGGCAGGTGTGAATAGGTTCACCAAGCGATGAGGACCGTGTGGTGAAAATTTCAAGTCAAACAGAGCTGCCAAGGTCAAGAAATCAAAAGCTTACTAAAAATATGAAGTTAGGGCGAGCCAGCTACAAAATTGACTAAGTGTTCAGACATGATCAAATCATCAAAAATGGAAGCATCACCTGTTATATGCGCCCTAGGCATCATGGAAGCCTGAAAACTTTCTAGAGGCATTGAAATTTCCTGAGGACCCCTCATTTGCGCCCTTGATGGAGGAGGCTGGAGAAAAGTTGCTAAGTCACAAGAAAATTTCTTGACCCCACCTCAAATGCGGCCATCTAAGGAGTTGATGGAAATATTCTAAGTCGTGAAAATTGCAGCTCATACCCTCAAATGCACCTGCAAGGAAGCTTGCTGATAAATAAATTTCTAAGGCACATTAGAAATTCCTCCTCACCCTCCTAAATGCGCCCTCAAGAATGAAGGTGTTTAAAAATCTTCGAAGTGTTGCAAAGTTCCTCCTCCACCCTCTAAATGTGCCCAACTTGCAAGGTCATGGAAGTAAAATGCCTAAGGCATGGAAGTGGCAGTTGACCCCCTGGAATGCGCCCTTGGCATGAAACAGGTGGGAAATATTTCTAAGGCATTGGAAATGGAAGGATGACCCCCTCTAATGCGCCCAAGATGATGTGTTGACTAGAGAATTTTCTAAGTGTTGAAATTTCCTTGACTCCACCCCAAATGCGCCCAAGCTATGAGTGGAGGTGATAAATTTTTTCTAAGCCACAAAAATGGAAGCCCAAGGGTGGAAATGCGCCCAAGCAAGGAGCATGACTTGAAGAAGTTGCTAAGTGAAAGAAATAGAAGCAACCCCCCCAAAATGCGTCCAAGGTAAGCATGGGGATGTTGAGAAAATCTTCTAAGCCAAAATGCAAAGCTGGACCCCTCAAATGCGCCCTTGGCAAGAGATAAGAAGGAGGAAGTGACAAGTTGAAAAACCTCTAAGGCATTGAAAATGAGAGTTCAAGGGGACATATGCGCCCAAGGTAAGAAGGAGATAAAAGACTTAGGAATTTGTCTAAGGCGTTAAAATAAAATGCCACCGGAGGAAATATGCCTAGAGATAAGAAGCTGATGGGGAAATTTTTCCAAGCTATGAAATAAAGGTTGACACTATCATATGCACCCAAAGTAAGAAGGAGATTGTATGTTGGCTAAGAAATTGTCTAAGGCAAGAAAACAAAAGCACAAGGTAGCTTGGTGATGAGATTTAGAAAAATGCCTAAGGCATGAAGATGAAAGTGCAAGGTGGTAAATGTGCCCAGTTGTGATGAGAAGCTAGAAAAATTTCTAAGTGTTTCAAAACAGAAGTGGACACCTCCAAATGCGCCCTTGAAGAAGTTGGATGAAGTTTGCTTAAGTCATGAACTCCATCCCTTGAAATCCGCCCTAGGAAGGATAAAGTGGCCTAGAAATAGTCTAAGGGTTGAAAATGGATGCTTGACAGGTGAAATGCGCCCATGGTGGAAATGAGGTTTGAAAATGTTCTAAGTCACAAAAGCAAAAACAAAAAGGGTCATACGCGCCCAGGGTATGAAGATGCATGGCTTGAAGAAATTCTAAGTGGTGAAAATAAAACTAGACACACCCATATGCGCCTAAGGTAAGACAAGGTGGCTGAATTTTCTAAGGCATAGAAAAAGAAGGCAAAAGGGGTCAAGTGCACCTAAGCTCAGGATGAGGTGAATTTTGTCGAAGGCATGAAGAATTTGAAGATGAAATGAAGCTCGAACATCAAGCATTCAAATGCGTCCTCAAAGTGAAATATTTTCTAAGGCACAAACTCTAGGCACAAGGTGGTGGATGTGCCCTTGAAGAAAGCAAAGTTTGCTAGAGAAAAATGATGAATTTTACCACATCCGGAGATCAATTAATCAGAACATGGAAATTAGGTAAGTAAAGTGAATTTATATTATAGGTGTTTTGATGCTCTTCTTTTTGTTTGTTTTGCATGATGAACATCGGGGCCAAGGCATGAGGACTTGAGGTGATGAAACAAGTACTCTGGGATAACATTACAACTTTGGAAGAGGAAGAAGCTACATGTTCGAAACTCTTCCATGATGTCTCATTTGCGCCCAAGCCAGGAAGGAAGATGTTGGAAGAAACGGCTAAGTGTTGGGATTTTTCCACAAGGACCTAATATGCACCCAACTCAAGAAGGCACGCGACAAGGTAAAGATGAAGAAGCTAGGTGAAAAAGTTCCCAAGGCAAAGGGAAAGGGCAGTGAAAATTTGTCTAAGGCATTAAGAACGTGATGCAAAAGAGGCTAAATGCGCCCAAGGTAGTGGGCTGGAGAAATATGAAAGTTACAAGGAAGAAATGCGTCCAGGAATTAAAACAACAAGAGGGCTGAGCGTGAACAACTGAGCAGTCGAACTCCGGATCCTATCAATTTTTATTATCTGTGGAAACAATCTTAGAGACTCTTTTACCCTCCTCCTAGTGCAATGGAGTTGGTAGGCAGAATAGAGAAAGTCTTTCTGGACGAGAATCTTCTGAAGATAGTGGGCATTAATTGCTCATGGTGGTTTCTGCAGAGTAATGGAGAATCTTTTGGGTTCATTTATTACCCCACTCCTCTCTGTGGCGGTTTTTAGGGCAGAGCCTTGATTAGGGCTTAAGTGGCTCAATCTGAGCCCTTCATTGTAATTCAATCTGAGCCGTCCGTTGGACCAAGCCAACTATAAAAGGGGCATCCACCCCCTCATTTGTATATATAGAATTAGAACTAGACACTAGAGATTAGAGCAGAGAGAGCATATAGTGAATAGCTTAGATTGAGGAGGAGAGAAAGTTTTCCCTTTGAAGGTTTTGTAAGAAGTTGTTGTGAACACTCTCATAATATAAAGAGTTCTCATTGATTGGTGATTCCATCTTTTGTTGTGAGTAGCTAGCAAGGCTTTTTTGTCTTTCCAATTCACTTAGAATCGTAAAGTAGATTTCATTTCATGCAAGTAGTTGGTAGTTGTGGAATGCGCTGTTTGGTTTAAGCAAGCCTTATTTATCCATACCACTAGTAGGCTCACTGACGGTGAGTTCGCCTTGCGTGGTGAACTGGAGTACTTTTGCGCTTAACTTCAATTATGATTCATGTGTTAGTATGTATCGTTGTGATGGTATTTGCATGTTGGGTCGTAGTTTGAACATCTTTAATTATCCTTTGAAGATTGCACCGGCTCTGTAGAGGCTATCCGAAGGGAGGCAAAGCAAAACCTGGTTTGAAGCTTGCAGAAATTGATCTTCGTATCCCGCATTTAGGAGTAGACAGTAGAACCCCTATCCCTATCCTTTTACTTTCAGTATTCTCTCGGTTAGTTTAGGAACCTGAGCATCATCGACAAATCATTCGTGTCTTGCGACTTCTTCTCTTCAGATCGAACAATTGTGTAAGTCCCCTTGGAATAACCAACAAAATCATATCGAGCCAATTGAGACTATCCCCTTGCATAAGGAACCTTGGAGTTGAATGTATGATCTTTCTAACAATCTTAGCATACAAAATACTTTGTTCAAGAGAGGATAGAGTATCTGTTGGGAAATTTTATTCTGTGTTCGTGCGGTCATAAAACACCCGTCAACAAGTTGGTTAAGGGTAACTGCCAAGCTTGCATATTGCTGAAATTGCTGATCACCAAGTATTTGTGATTTTTAATCCAAAATTCAATGTTTATTCACTCGATAGAAATTGTTATGCCTATCTTACTTCTAAGTGTTTATTGCGATGTTTTGTTGTGTGGTAAGGTATATTAATTAGCTTCTATCTAATTTGAAAGATTTGTATTGCAAGTCTTTTAGAAGTTGGATATTGTGGCTTTGTATGAAGACCTTCATTTCCTTTACCTAAACCATCATGTTTTAATGTATTAATCTATTCAATCTATATGTATACTTGTATTTTTTAGTCTCTACATTTGGCTGAACAACACAAGTGTGTAGCTATAAGGATTTCTTTCAATAAAAAAGCCCAAAGTCTCTTATCTTGCATTGATGTGCTGAATCATCTTCTGCTATAGATTGAGAAAGCAGAAAGATAGGTTGTTATTTAGTTAGTTTGTATTGCATACGAAAAATCACCCCAAAAAATTGTAAAGATTGTAAATAAGCAAGTACATAATGTGTATTTTATGTTAGATTTTAGTTTAAAGGGAGCTTTTGCTTCTAATTGAAGAACAGTTCTACAGTCTACCACACATTTGTTCTGTTTTGTGTCACATTGAAATTTGTAAATTAAAATGCTAACAGTTATTACATCTTATGAATTAAGAACACAACACCAGGCACACAAATAAAAAGGGAGCATCCATCAAACTATGGGACTTTGGCTGCTTAGTCATCCTTTAAAGCCTATTTACTAAAGCATTATGTAGCAAATTCAGATTTTCTAATGTACCTTGAGAAATATATCAGAAAGAAGAAAAATTTCTGGATAGCAAGATTGTTTTGGAAATGATTATGCTTCCTTATTTTTTGTTATCTTTAATTCAAAAGAGGTTCTGCTTAGAGACACATTGGATGGTGTGACAACATGTTGAGACAATTTAGTCTGCTATTCAACTAGCTGGCATCTCTCTCCTATTGTGATGCAAGCACAAGGCAAAGGAGAACAATCTGACCTTCATTTGGATCACTTTAGTTTGCAAAGTAGACTGCTTCAATAATGCTGCTAAGATGGTTGGATCAAGAATAATTCTGGTTATTTAGACATAGGATCAAGATTTGATTGGTTTGCTTTGCTCACTTATATTGACCAGGGCAACTGCAGTCTATAATTTTCAAATTTATTTGTTGAGTCTGTGACTTCAATCTGCCTTCTAATTCTGCATTATCTTGATTAATCTTGGCTGCAATGTTGTACAATTTACTTGTGTTCACTTTCCATCGGCAAAACTTAGAATTGATCCATGGTTCCTTGAATAGCTGTGTCTGGAGTATTTGAAATAGAATTTTCTTACCTTTGTGTTAAGTTACTGATTCGTTTTTGGATTTGGGTACGGGTACGTGAATTTCGTACGGGATTCGGTCAAAAAAAAATTTGGGGTTGGGTACGGCTTGGGTACGGCAATACAAAAAACATATAAAAATCAGAAATATATACATATTTGCAGCAGTAATTGAGTTTAGAATACACCACCATATTAATAGTCTAATAACATAGCAAAAATACATCACCACTTTCATAGTCACTAAGTCAAATTTTAAAATATTAGTGATTACTCGAATGTCATGATATAAATTTATAAATTAAAGTTCAAACATAAAATGTCAAGTGTTTACAATCAGCTATTATTGATCTGTTATACCCAAAATGAAATTTTTGGCATTCTGCCTAAATTGAGCTAAACAATGTAAAAATGCCATCGAAAGTATGTTTTAGGTCAAACCAAATATGAAATCTTTGTGGGTTTCTGTCAAGGAACCTATGGTTAAAATTCTGAAAAAATGAAAATTAGGGTTTTACACCCCTATTTTTATGGAAACCCTAAAAAATAGGACCTTCTCGAAAATGATTGAAAATAATTTTGATAGGATTAATTGCCTTCACGATCACACTGATCAAGTCAGAATTATCAAAAATTATGTTTTACTCTGGTGGGTCTATTTCTATTTTTCAAGAAAAAAGCTAGGAGCTCTGCAGCCATTAATGGTAGATTGGCCAGTACCAGGTGCTGAAAGCTAAACCTCAAAAGCTTCAACCAAGAAGCTATGGTGAAAAAGGATGAAAAGATGCTGTTTCAACGAAGGAGATTCTCAAAACGGAAAAGGCCAAAATTTGGCTAAGTCTGGAAGATGGACGTTTTGTCTACCAAGGCAAAACACAGTCTACAAGGTGAAAAGGCGCCCCTCTTGAAGAAAGGCGCCCTTGGATCTCAGAGGGCAAATCAAATCATTTGGCATTGTCAAAACAGTCATCCTCTTCACTTTCATACTGGCTCGACAACGAAACAATCAGCAAGATCATCTGATTCAGGGATCATTGACCAATAGTCAACGAAGTATGGAGGATCCATTGACGATAGAAATGCCAAATTAGAGAGCTTCAAGGTAAAAGCGCCCCTGCTGGCCAGGGGCGCCCCTCAGTTGCAGGCACCAGATGAATCCATAAGCAGCAACTCTATACATGTTATCTTTCCAGCTTCCTCCTAGCTACGTGATCAATCCGACAGCAGGTCCATAAGACACACCAGACGATCACGAGATGAGATCAAGCAGAAAAAGCCAAATTTGAAGAACTGGAAAGATAAGCCAGAAAATGGCTAAGGCATGGCTAAAAGCGCCCCTCTCAAGGAAAGGCGCCCTTTCTTGAAGGCATCTAGATTCAGCCAAAATCTTCACTGCCTCCCAGGATGACCTTCTCAGCTATGACCTATCTCGTCAGCGAGACTATGAGCAAGAACTTCCGACAAATCAATCAACTGATGGAGGAGGTCAAAGACTGGCAGTCGACAACCAAGATGAAACCAAGCAAAAGCCTTTAGTTTGAAGGCCCAAAACTTGCCAGCTTAAACTGAGAAGTCAGGCATCTTGAACAAGACTGAACCGGCTACCCAATGCATCGTCAAGCAGAATCATCTGATTCATCAAACATCGGGAACGTCAGATCAAAGCAAAGAGGGTCTAAAAAGATGAAAACAAAGAACAGTCAATGAAAATTGACTAAGGCATTGTCCAAAGCGCCCCTTTCAAGGAAAGGCGCCCTTATTTCTGGAGACCTTAACTTAGTTTTTTGAGTTAACCCCTCCCAGGCATATCTAATCATACTGATCCTGCCTCAACAACAGAACTGCCAGCCACTGCCTGAGATCAACTGAGTAACCTGAATCAAAGATCAAACGAGAGTACTTCAGCTTGCAAAATGGATGAAAATGATCAACTTCAAGGTTGGACGCTTAAAATAAGTCAAAGGAAAAGTGTTGACTTGAGTTAGCAAACTTGGAGCCAAAAAGAGACCAAACACTCCACAATCAGTGGAAATCATCTTTTGGAACTCCAAATCAGGCCTGAATGATGAGTTATCTTCCATACTTTGTGGATCTTAACCCTAATTGCCTTATATTCATGCTAGGCGTCCCTTTCCTCATTATTCTTTTTGTAGGTTGAAGGATAAAACATCAAGTAGCTCCCAAGAACACGTTTTCAAGATCTGGCAGGGGTTTTGGACGGATCTTCAATATTTCTGAAGATCATTGGCAGTAAAAGCATCCTTCTCCCAAGATTGCTTCCAGAGATAGATTATTGCAAAGTGGCAGTTTATAACTTCCAATCCATCTTCTGTCTACTTCCTCTACTTCTGTCTATATTTCTTTTGCACGTCACAGGAAACGACAGATTATCACAGATCTGGCCAACTGGGTATGATCAACACAACTTTTTCAACAAAACCCATATGGTAGATTTTTCCAGAAAAAGTAGCCCTGCTTCCCCTATTTTTTAGGGTTTCCTGAAAAAGTCATAATATTGAAAAATAGACAAACTGGGTTTGTTTGGCTGTGAAGCACGAACAAAACCCATGTGTTAGATTTTTCCGAGAAAAATCACTTTTTGGTGCCCCTGCTGCCTCTGCCACCGAAGGGCTCTTGCATGTCAAAGAAAAACTCGTTTTTTCGAATTTTTGACGATCTGGGTCTGTTTAGAAAATCATTCTTAACAAAACCCATGTCTCAGAATTTTTCGTAAAAACTACCCCTGGCGAGGTTATTTTTAGCAGTTCCAGAAAAGTGTCAGAACAGGGTCAAGTGCCCAGTCAATATTCAAGGTTTTCAGAATGCAGTATACTCAAGTACAATACAAGACCAAAACAATCTTATACCATGATTACTTGAAAACGACTGACACAGACTTATGGCAGAAAAATCCAGAGGTCAGTTCTGAGGACTTAGAGGGCATGAATCAAGCAGCATCTATTCCAATCACCTTACAAAGCATCGAGCTTGTAACTGCTTGCAAAAAGCATTACAACCCGACAACAAGAGAGATCTTGTCAGTAGACGGGAGGGTGATTTGCAGCTTGAAGCCGGTGGACATAGAGACTTGTTTTGCAATTCCACCATGCCCTACCAAGAAGGTCATATCAGTGACAGAATGCGAAAAGGCATTCGAGGCTTCGAAGGATGAGTGTTCGCTTATAATGGCTGAACATTGGCTGAAAACAAAGAGAACCAGCTTGCCCAGATTGGTTGGTAGAGGAGAATTCAAAGACGAGTACGGAGTGCTAATCACCCTACTCAGCAGAGTCACTGGACAAGAGGAGGGAAAATCCTTCCAACCGTGGATGTTCTACATTATTGGCAAGATAATCAGCAGGAAAGAACGTTACGACTGGGCCTCCCTGATCAGTGACACACTCCACCAACAATTCACCGGGTTTCTAGAAGAGCACCGTTTCCACATGTGTTCATACCTGGTCTACCTGATAGCCTTCCAAGGCGATTTCAGAACATTAAACACTGTGGGAACCCTGGGTGTGCAAAAGGTACAAGAATACTTTCCTCGCTTGGAGTTCACTCTAGCGGAAAGACATTTCAAAAGGATAAATGACCTTTTTACTATGCACACCGTGCACAAGCTAGACCATGAGATGCACGTGCGTATTTCACCAGCAGCTAAGGCAGCAATGGTGGACTGGGCGGATTGGTTCATACAATTCCCCACTTTCACCTACATACGCGTGTATGGCTACAATGGCCACCCCGCCATGATGCCACGCTACCCCTCAGATAGGGTAGTGTTCATGGAATTCCTGAGGCAATTGGCCGAGGTTCACTCTTACCTTCGCATAAAGAAAAAGATTGCTGCAAACTTTCATTTTCAGATGGGACTCTACAGATGCAGGACTGCAGCCGATGCAAGGTTGATAAGCCAGGAAATAGTGAGATTTAATCTCAAGTACCTCATCGACAGGAGGCCATCCTATGACCCCAGAGGCATCTTCGCAGCTCACCTTGAGCAAAGATCATCACATGAACCTTTCATGGAAGATTTTTGGGTCAACTGCGAGGATGAGTTCGAAGTGAGAAGAAGGAACCATAGCAGATTCAAGCTCTCGCAGATTGCAGAATTCATGTCAGAAGACATCGAGGGCTTATCTGAGGACGAAGAAGAAGTCATTCTTTCTTCCTTCTTCACGGGTCTAGTGGATTCACAACCACTCGGCAAAGTAGACTGGTACGCGAAAGAGAGTACGTCTATTGAGGAAAGAACGGGTAGAGTAGTTCGACACAGTCAACTCTACCTGGACAGTAAAAGGACAAGGAAGGTAGTACTTCCCCGATCAGAGCCGCCAGCGGTTCAGTTTACACTACCTTCCACGTCTAGGAGGAAACCCAGACAGAAGAAGATGAGCTTTCCTCCAGAAGGAATGCGGATGTCAGGGAGCACATGGGGGAGAAAAGGAATTGCCAGCACAAGCCGGCAAGAGGTACAGGTGGAGACAGCCACCAATTTGCCTGAGACAGTTGAGACCGCTGCAACTACACAAGAACCAGTGATTGAAATAATCGCTGTAGAGATGGAAACCATTGTAGAAGAAGTTGCAGCAGAAGCGGTGCCAGTGATAGAAACAGAGCCACCAGCTTCACCACCATCACAGAGGTCACAAAGTCCTATTGATTTGGACTCGCCACCACGAGACATTGCCACGGCACAGTCTCGTTCTTCTAGCATTCAGGGGACCTATGTTCCTCCTCCCAGCGATGCTAGCCGAGATTCTATCTGGCTGGAAAGCTCGCTTGGGAGGAAGAGGGAGAGACCTTCTTATCAGCTTGACTTCTCTGAATTCCATCATGTCCCACAAGACATGCCGGTAAAGAAGTTGAAGAAGCAGACACATGTAGAAAAGAATGCAGAGAACGAGGTTATCATAGAGACTGCTGCCCCACCTGAAGACAAAGATATACATAATGTGAGGGTTGAGGATTTCACGCTTTCAAAGGTGAACCTTGGAAAGACCACTCGACAGGTGGAGGCAGACCTTCTTGGAATTGCCTCGGCGAGTGTCAAAGAAAGGATGACAAAAGATGGACAAGACAAAGCAGCCTTGAAGGCTGAAATCCGTCAGCTAAAGTTGTACATTTCTAGTTTGATACATGACACTCCAAACTCCTCGGCCTTGCCTCAAGGACTGTTGGATCTCCCAGCTGAAAGAAACCATCATCAGTTGATTACATATGGCAAACACTTGAGACGTCAAGTGGATGAGTTTGTCGTCAAAGGACGTTGTGTGTTGATAGAAGCATATTAGCTGAGAGACAGGGCACATGGACTTAGATCAGAAATCCAGATGTCAGATGTAAAGGCAGCTCAAGAGAGGCCGAGAGAGGAGGCGACAGTTGCTGATTTGCAACAAGCATATGAATCAGTTACGACTACAGAAAGTAAACACCATCTCTTTGAGTGGAAAGAACAGGTGGCATACAAGGTGAGAGCCTATGATGCCAACTCTGTGGAATTGATTGACTATAGACGCTTTGTCGCCAATATTATCAACTTCGCAAGAACGTTGGTAATATCCTTCCCTGAGTTAGAATATCAGCAGGAAGGAGGGGAATATGTTGAACTTGAAACAGTGCAGACACGGTTCCAGGATGTCATTCGATCTTCATTCCTTGAAGATCCTAATGGCTGCAAATTAGCCAAAATTTTTAGCCATGTCTGTCCACTTAGATGAAGCAGCTGCCCAATGCATAACCTATCATCAGCAGCTTGCAACGGGTGAAGAAATGCTTAGATGCCACATAGTCACTTTGAAAAGCATTAATTGCCCGGGGGCCAAAGAGGTCAATGATTGGATAGAGACTTTGTTGACCAGTGGTGAAGAGGTGTAAAGCACCAAGAAAGGACGTCCTACCCTCCATATAGCAATAAATACAACTGAAGTCAACTTGATGCCCCTTTCCATGTTGACTCCAGATCTCCACGGATCATGCATGTTAGATCCGACTAATCTAGGATGTCTAATGGACTCCCACGATTTGTGGATCTCAGATCTCCTCAAAAGGTGGATGTCTATTTGGAGACACATTTGTAACATAAGTTCACTTTTAGTTAGGTGTCAGTCAACTGAGGTAGACTTCCAGTTTGACTTTGGTTTAGTTTCAGTTAACTGAGGTAGATTTCCAGTTAACTGTTTGCTCACCTGCTTTTAGACATAGAATAATATCTTATTGATTGGCAAGAACTGTTTGTTAACTCAAAGGGATTTTTGGGTTGCCTACTCCTTTGAGTTTCTATAAATAAGAGCCTTAGGTTCTTTATTTGTTTAACCTTTATTTGCTAGCAAAATTGCTGTGCCACTGTTGCCAGAGTTCGCTTGTTTATATCTGTTCACTCTTAGATGAGAGTTCGTTGGTTGATCGCAATTGTGCATGATTTCGTGCCTTTGCTGTCCCGACCTTTGTAATTCTTTGAAGAACCTTGAAGAAATAAATTAGATGGTGCAAGCTTGATTGATCTAATTATTTGAGTTATTCAAAGTCTTGTTTTTAAATAGTGCATTGTTTCAATCTCCTCCTTGGACAGGTGTCGTCGCCTCCTTGGATATTTTGTCATCGATCATTATCGTTTGATGTTGTTTAATGATCTCTCTTGCAGCCTAGACTTTGGACAGGTGTCGTCACCTCCTCGGGAATCCTGTTAGAAAGGCCATTGTTCCTTGTTGTTTCCAGTGAGCTGCTTCCAAGCCTATACCTCGGATAGGGGTTCCTCCTCCTTGGCAAGTCTCAGATCCAGTTTATCGTAACGAGTGTTTGCTTGTATCGAGCCCTATCTTGGTATATATCCGAAGGTTCAGAGCCTCGACCATATTCCATTTAGACGGAGGATTCAAGTGATCCAACCATACCATTTCGCTCCTACGCCCTCATGGTCTGTTTATCTTGAGGATGTAGGATAGTCTAGAAGTTAGTTAGTTGTAGTTAAGATCTGCGGAAACCAGAGAAAAAACTTAGCTACGGTGCATTGGTTTATACACCTTTGTGTCCTGCCGCTGAGTAAAAAAGATAGGAAATCTTAGTACACCCCTTTTTTTACAGTATAAAATCAGCAAAGAGAGATCTTCCTCTCTATAATCTGAAGAGCATGTACTAACACACTTGCAATAGCTGTCCGTTTCCAATAAGCACTCCAGAGGTGCTAATTGAAACGCCAACATGATCAATGATCAATCTGAATCATATGGGTCATCGATAAAAGAAGCATTATCAGCATCATTAGATGCTACATCTTGTGTAGAACCACAAATAGCATTAGTGGCACTCGCACAAGCACTCCCACTAGCACTAACACTACCACTGTCATACTCAGTAGCTGCTTCAGGCTCATACTCATCATCAATATCAAGTGTAACTAAGTGACTTGTGGAAGCATCCAAGTCAAGCTGCTTTGGCTCAATATCCCACCTCCTTGTGTCTCCTTCTTTGTAGGAACTTTGCTTGTGTGTAAGGAGGCACAAGTTTGAGTGCGCATACACCAAGTCCTCTGCCTTTTTTGTGAATGTAGCCTATTGTGTTTTATTGAGTGGATGAAGGAGTATGTGCTCCAATTCCTCTCTGAAGAAGATGAACTAGCAACCTATTAAGACCAAATTAAATAGTTAAGAGTTACAAAATTAATAAAATTATAAATTAAAATTAAAATTACAAAATATAAAACTTACTTGGGATAAAATTTAATTGCAATAGGTTGGAGGTGCATGTATTCTTGCCCATGGAAGTACCACCAACTATGAGCATCCACCTTGACCTTGTCTCGAAGAGCATCCATATTCTGATCAACACTACCGGAGCATGCAAAAGCCATGAACTCAGCCCTCACTCGATCATGTTGGTCACGATCACTAAAGATTCTACGAAGTGCTGCCTTGTACCGTTGAGCCACTTCAGCATCCCTATATGGAGCAACTCTTGATGAAGTAGAAAGTATCTCAGGACTATAATATTTGGGACTGAATGCAAAAACGAGAAGATGCAATGGAGTGGTCATTTTTTTCCATCTATCAACCATGCTTTCTTGTAGCTCTTTGAAGAATTTTTCTTCAGGATCTTCCTCTTTTGCATTGATAATGGTTTTCATATTCTCAATCATTGAGTCAATACCATCATATACTTCTCCCAAACAAGGTCTATCCATGTTTGTGTAACAAATCATGCTCAATATAGGCTTAGTGAAACTAACCAGGTACTCAACACGATCCCACCAACTATCATCTAGGATCCTTTGCTTGACCTTATTTGCCCTTTCACTACTAGATTGCCTCCATATGGACTAATTAGGGCTGATTACCATGGTACAAAGTGCCTCACGAACCTTTATAAGTCTTCTCAACACAATTGTGTTGGAGGCAAAACGGGTCTCAGCAACCAGTTTGGAAATAAAAATAAAAATAAAAATATAATTTAAATTTATAAATACTTTACAAAATCAAAATTTAAAATTAAAAGAAAATTAAAATTTTTAAAATATTGAGAATTAACTTACCTTCAACAATTCCAATTTTGAGAATTGTCTAAATATTCCTTGTGTCATATGGTGGTTGGTGACAAACATTTGGATGTCTTCGCCCTTAGCATACAGCTGTTTGATCCACTCAATTTTGGATCCAATTTTTTGTAGCATTAGATTGAGGGAGTGGACAGCACAAGGTGTCCAAAAAATGTGGGGATACTTCTCCTCAATCAATAACCCTGCAACCCTACAATTTTTGGCATTGTCGGTTACAACTTGCACAACATTTTGATGGCCCACTTCTTCAATAGCTTGGCAAAGGATGTTAGCAATAAATGGACCATCTTTCACTTGTCCTTCACAATCTACTGCTCTCAAAAACATTGCCCTTTTAGTGGACACAGCAATATTATTGATCAATGGGTGATTTTTCGCATCTTTCCATCCATCAGAAATGATGGTCACCCCTGTTTCGATCCATGAATCCCTTATGGGCTTCAAAGAGTCTGCTACATGTTTCACCTCTTTCTCCAATAAGGTGCAGCGCACTTTCTCAAAACCTGGGCCCTTATACCCCTTTGGAGCCTCATTAATAGATTTCACCATTTTTTGCCAATATGGTGAACGAACAATGTTGAATGCCAATCCATTGGCATAGACACATCTTGCTATGTCTTGATCAACAATATCTCTTGCCTCATTCTGAAATGAAGCTTCCAACGGTCCCTTAGATCTTTTATTTGTTGAGGGCACGGTTTGCTCTTGAGGGATGTTCATAAATGGATGGCTTTGTGTAGGTGGAAGATAAGTAGGTGGTGGTGTAGGGGGTTTCATGGATCGAGATCCTTTCCTCAAAGGATGGCTTGTTTTAAGACTACCAACGTTTTGCTTTGCTTTTTCTTGCTCAGCAATATATTTCAACACTACGTCATCTATAAGGCCTTTGCCATCACCTTCTGGAGGTCCTGGACAAGGTTTGATGCCATTATCAGGGATCTTACACAAGTGGGCTTTCACTCGACTGTATGAGCTCGTATGTTGATCTTTGCAATGACTACAAATCCAAATAAATACTCCACCACCTGGACATTGTTGAACCATTCCTACATATTTCCAAAGGGGAGAGGTTGCATTTATTTTGAAACGAGATTGGCCTGAGGAGTTAGAAGTGGACGCCATTGTAATACCTAAGGCACAACAAATTGAAATAATTTTGGAATTGAAATGTGAAACTAAAAAACTTAAAAGAATGAGAACAATCAACAAAACAATAAAAACAAAACAAAATAGTTCATTTGTTAAAAAAAATGTAAGAAAAAAATAAAAAAACTTCAAAGAAACCTACCTCTTTTGAACAAATCTTGCTCTACGATCTTCTTGGCAATGAATGGACAATTGCAAGTGCTTAGGAATAGCACAACAATCAACTTTGAATAACCAACGATCAGCCTTCAAGTCTATTCAAGCTTGTGCAAGCAAGAGAGAAAGTTCAGCAATGGAGGCAACAAAATTTGTTTTTCATTCACAAATTTTTAAATGAGATTGTTTTTACCTATTTAGTATGTTTGGAGGGACGAATTAGGGTTGCAATGAATATTAAAATATTTAGAAGTCAACATTCAGTCAAAAAAATGATTAAAAAATGTAAAAAAAACACTTTATTCTGCGGATTGGGCGTTTTCACGCCTGGATTCGTTGTAGATTCTCCTTGGATTCGTTTTTCCGTATCCTGGTCGAATCCACAGGCACTCGACGAATCCAGCTTGATTCCACAGGCGCAATTCCGTATCCTGGTCGAATCCAGGACGTACCGTACCCAAATTTCGTACCCGGTACGTATTGAATCGTATCCAGGGCCTTTTTTTGGTGAATCGGTAACTTAGCCTTTGTGTTTTGGAAGCACAATGGTGTTTCTTTGTCTCATATTGGACCGATATGGTTTTGCAAATTGTTCTTCTTTCCATACTTTTCTAACACATATATTTGTCTTTCTTTCTCCATTAGCTTTTCTGTACATGCATGCCATTTTGCCAAATGTAAATGCTCCGAGTTGATGAGCCATTGGGGTGAAACTGAGTAAGTCGAGTATGCTGTCTTAATTTTTCCAATAGACTGAATCACTCTCTTCTTCCTTTCTCCTCTCTTCCCCACATGATCCTACATCTGCCAAGGGACAATTTGCATATTACCTTGTACACCAGTGGTTTGTGAAGGCTGCCCCCTGAATTGCACACTTGTAGTCACACGCTTGTAATCCAAGTCAATGAGAGTGATATAAGCATAGATGCATTTAATTCAAGCTATTGCAGAGTTTCCGATTGTCTCTGTGATTCTTCATTCTGACCTTGTTCAGGCAGCTTATGTTTAATCTGCTTGTATTACTGATGAGACAGGGTGCTCATGGGAAATCTGATCTGTTGTAAGATTTTCATCAATTTCTAAATCTGATGGTTGCACTTGGGGAGATGGTGAATAATGAGAATTAGCCATGTTAATATTGTTATCAACTCTAGCTTGGTTGTGGTATGGTGTAACCCTGCAACATTATGATCTTCATCCCACTCATTGTGTCCATATTTGGAATTGATCCTTGAGATTTGCTCTTGGCTGCTTTATAGGTTTGCTGCTCGGTTGGAGAGCAAATATTTCTGATTAGTAGAGTTTTTTCTTTATTAAATTAGATGCTGATGATTAGATGTGCTTATTTTTAATGCTTTCCCAAAAACCATCCTAACTACAGAATCCTGGGGATCCAAAGATCAGATCAGAGGCACACATGTTGTCATCACTTATGTATTGGACAAACCAAATATTATTAAAAAATTACCATCTCTATATTGTTTTGAACATGGAAATCAGGACCAGAGAATACAATGTTTTACATAATTAAGGCTCACTAAAATGTGTGGATGGAAATGGCAGTATGATCTAACAATGTGATTCATAAAAAATGAATTCTAGTTCTTTTATGAAAAATTTAAGCAATAAAAAACTTATAAAATCTAGCATGACCATGTGTGGCATTGTTCACATCCTACAATAGTTTGGGTAAACCCCATGAAAGTGAACTTTTTTTTACAGGGATTTTGGTTTCTGAAACTGCTTGTGTTTAGAGAGATTTGGGAACACTAGAGAAAGTTGGAATATCTTCATTTCTTGGAAATGAATTGATAAGCTTGTATGTCCAGTGATATGCAAAACTTCAAAAAGCATTATTTAAAAAAGTAGAATATGGTTATATGAAAGCACAATGCAAAATTCTTTCAAAATTAAATTCAAAATTAGAGGTGATCAAATCTCCATGCTTATCTCATCCAGAACCTGGAGCTGGATCTATCTTTGGCACTACTAGAACAGAAACCATGTCACTAAGAGAACACTGCATCTCCCACTCCTGGGATATCTTTCAAGATGGTGAATATAGAAATAACCCCCATCAATGCAGGCAAGATCATGGATGTTGCTTGGAGAGGCATCAGAAGCAAACACAAAGTTGCAATTGAAGCAGCCACCCTCTAAGGTGTCTGGATTCCATTCTGTTAATGTTTTCATCTAAAGTCTTCTAATTGGCAACGTAATTTTACTCCTGTAGTTAAAATGCAACTGGTTCCTACTAGTAGTTTGAAATCTGAATCTCTCTCTCAAGACCTGTCATAATTCTTTCATGATCATTGACATTAACCTGAACTCCAGACATATATATCTCAAGGAAACCATAGGTAGACTTCAGAAGGATCAAGGAAAATGTTCCATTCTTCATTCCATGAACTTAGCCCCCTAAAGAATTTTTGACTCAGACCAAGTTTTTGATGTATCTTGTAGTTGTAGAATGGTATATGCTCCTTATTGTATATTTTCAGTACTTATTGATGAAATCTCTGATTAAGAGAACAATCACTCACAAAATGATTATCAAAGATCTATATAACTTGGAATCAGTTAGTGTCTATAATAGTAAATACTAATCATGTAAAAGAATTATTTATTGTCTATGATGTAGCTTAAAGGCAATTCGTATTTTCTCAAATAATTCTTCTGGGAATTAAAAAATTTCTAAGTACCTTTTTATTTTGCCAATGTTGATTAGAATAATAAGGAAAATGTTTTTATTGATTGATTCAATTATGGAGCACTAAGAGATTTTGGAAATGTTTTAATAAATTATTTCCTTTTTATTGATGTCTTATAGTCAAGCATTATTGATAAACTTTGATTTATGTCTATTGTGTACTCTGATTAAACTGGACAGATAGGATTGCCTCATTAGAAGGAAAATCGGCACAAGCAATCATATCAAAGGTACAAGTCTAGTCATATTCTATATCTTGGAAATGTTACTTGATGTAAGTCCTACTGACTTGTTTATTTCTTACTACATTATTGCAACAGAATTGGCCCAGTTTCTTCAAATATCTAATAGCGTTTGCCTTGACATCTTTACCTGCTGCGGTAGTGAATAGTGGTTTAAAGGCTATGCGTGTAAGTTAATGTAATCAACCTTGTTTGCTAATTATGCTTATTTACTAACTTATGAAAAAATATTCTCCTGAAAATATAATACTAAATTCTAATGATATTAATGTAGCTTTTGATGCCTAGTGAAATCTTCCTTTCTGTTTTCACCTTACTTACTTGTACTTGAAATTTAGAGGAATGGAAGCTTTGGGTAATGAATGCTATGCTACCTTCTAGGTTGTTTGCAGTTTAACTGCTCACTATGGTTTCTCTTTCTTCTCTCTTCTTGCACCCTAGATAAATTACTAGAGAAAATGTATGGAGATGAAAGGGTGCTTTGTGCATTAAACTAGTTTGAGAACATCTGAAATTTGGGGAGAAACAACATTTTTCTCTGACATTGTCTCTTTTTTAACTGATTGCATTCTAGGACTACATTTTTGCTCCCCTTATTTCATTTCTTTATTTGTTGAAATTTTGTAATAGAATAGACTATAAAGGAAAATGTTGAAATAAAGAAATCACCCAGATATTATGCCCTCAAATGATTGTAATGATCAACAGGACTGTGAGAGACAACAAATATTCATATAAACTAGATAATGTCTAAGGAAGGCACAAATTATTTAATTCTAAACTTATTAAATCCTAAGACAAAGAAGTACAAAACTACTTAAGGAAAAAATCTGTGCAGATATATTGCTTTTATTCCTAGCCACTGTAGTCTCTTTGTAAAGAGTCATGTAGGATTCAAATTGGGTTAGCCTCTCTCATTCATTCTATTTCAGCTGTCCCATCTACTATGTCAGTCAAGGGAAATGATATTTGATTGTACAACGATTCAAGAGTGTTAACTCCCTATATCTTTCTGCCATTCCATTCAAAAGTGCTTGGATTTTCATTTTGCCTCCAGGAAGCAACCACTTTCAAATGCTGGCCTTTGTGGGGGATTCTAAGGACTACTGATTAACTCCTAATTTCTACCTATTCCAGCTATTTGAGGAACTAAGCGATCCAAGTGGCATCTTGAGTTTCGTAGTTGGTAAGAACATTAGATAGCATTTTCCTTGTCAATAACAACCCACTTGACAAAGTGTTGGTGTGAGCTTCGAATTTGTAATGTCCCTTACCTGATTTTGCCCTAGAATTCACTTGTTGATTAGATTTAGGGTTTCTTCTTTTTCAATTGAATGTTCTCTTTGACTAAGTAATGTTGGATTGAAATCTGCATTTAATATTTCCACATGCACATATATCTGTTAGCATTAATATCTAGATATCCAAATATAAATAAAATCACAAATGCAATCATGGAAACACATGAGGGGTGGCATGGAAGGATCCGTCCGAAGCCGTAATCTCTAGTACAAAGGTGGTAATCCACAACCCTCCCCTCTTAGCAACTTGTATCTGCAGTCTCTATCCTTGTGGATAGATCCGGCCGAAGTCCTTGCTAAGTTCAAGGGTCGTAGCCTACAACCTCCAACTCTAGGGGACTTGTAACTACATTCTCCACCCATGACATCTCCTCGGAAAACACGACCTACTTGGGGAAAACCCTTGGAGCACTTAGTGGCCTAGGCCTACCAACCCTCCATGGCCGCAGCGGAACTTAGGTGGGACCCCCATTCCTCCATGGCCCAACCCTTGCCTAGGGTCCTAGGGGTAGAATGGGGTTTTTAGGCACCACATGCTCAGGCTGCCCAATTAGGATTTCGAGCACTGAGAAGACAATCTTTTAGCAATCAAATACATTTGCATTTATTACTGATTCTTTAAGTCAATATCAACATCATTATTATCATGATAATACTAAAGAAAGCATTACACCAATAATCAGATTAGCAATATCCCTTTCTTATATTCAAAATATGCTAAATATTATTCCTAAGTGAATACATCACCTAAGTTGCTATATCTCTCCATGTTTCCTTACTCGCCTCCTTCAACCTTATATTGAATTGATCATAGGATGAGGACAATTCATAAATATACATAATCTACTTATGTTTATATTAAAGAGTCATCATTACTTATAAGTATCATTATTGCATAATAATGTATATATATATATATATATATATAAATATATATATACATATAATTATTCTTACTTATATCCATTAGTATTCATATATATATGTTTATATAATTATTCTTTCCTTATTCATATATATTCTTTATTCATTATAAAATTTATCTATATCTATGCATATATATTTGTATGCCTATTAAATATAATATATGTATATATATATTAAATGACTATATTCCAATGCATAACAATCATTGTTGCTGCTGTTCTGAATTGCAGATCGTATTTCTCAATGTTTTCCCCCTCTTCCTTATTTTCCTTCCTTTTATTTATACCATTCAAGGTAGGTGACTCATGGGGGGAATGTATTGTTTGGTGAAAGATATGACTTTTCATAAAATATATCCTTTTGTTAGATTTAATTGCTGCCTTTAAAGGCTTATTATCACAATAATATCTATTTTTGAAAATAATATATTATTACTAATAATTATGATATTTCAGATTATATACTTATTTTATTATTTTATTTTGATGTTTTATTGAACATATTTTAACATTAAAGTATAATAATAAAACCAATTTGCTAATATCTTATTATTATTTTATTCTAATGTATTACAATCTTTGATGTGTAATGATTATAATATTTATTTATTATTATTATTTTTGATATTAAGTTATTTAATACTAGAATGTAATAACAATAATTTGCCTATATATTATTATTATATTTGTTATTTCATATTTATATATTTTTATATTGATATGGTACACATTTATTTTATATTTAATATTAATATTGCTATTTATTTTATTTATTAATTTATTTGTATTTTAACACTTGGTCTTTATGGTATTGCTATTTCGGGGACATGACAAGTCCTCCCCGCCCAAGATTGCTTGCCCTCAAGCAATCATGATCTAAGATGTGTGATTTTAAGATGTTTCTTGTGGTGATGCTATTATCTTTGATAGGAGTTGGAAGTTCTAACCCAAGTGATGGTTACTTTGGTTATGAGGACAATGTATTGACTAATATTCTTAAGTTCTACTATTTCTCCATAACTCCCAAAAGCAACGAGTTAGAGTTTGTGACTCAGTACTACTTAAAACCACATGAATCAAAAATTAAAGCAAAGACCCAAGTAGCTCAACTAGGCAAACAAGTAGCTCAAGCAAGCGAGCAAGTAGCTCAACTAGGCAAACAAGTAGCTCAAGCAAGCGGGTAGCTCAAGCACACAGGCAAGTAGCTCAAGCATACAAGCAACCAGCTCAAGTAGACAAGCAAGTAGCTCAAGCACACAAGCAACCAACTCAAGTAGACAAGCAGGTAGCTCAAGCATGCAAGCAAGTAGTTCAAGCATGCAAGCAACTAGCTCAAGCGAGTAGGAAACCAACTCAAGCACACAAGCAACCAGCTCAAACAAGTAGGGAACTAGCTCAAGCAACCAACTGGAACAAGTAGGCAACTAGCTCAAGTAGGCAAGCAAGTAGCTCAAGCACACAAGCAACGAGCTCAAACAAGTAGGCAAACAACTTAAGCACACAAGCAACCAGCTCAAGCAAGTAGGCAAGTAGCTCAAGTAGACAAGCAGGTAGCTCAAGCACACAAGTAAGTAGCTCAAACAAGTAGGGAACTAGCTCAAGTAGGCAAGCAGGTAGCTCAAGCATGCAAGCAACTAGCTCAATCAAGTAGGCAACCAACTCAAGTAGACAAGTAGGTAACTCAAGTATGCAAGCAACTAGCTCAAGCACGCACAGGATGGTAGGAAAGATGCTCTGATACCACTGTAATGTCCCTTACCTGATTTTTCCCTAGAATTCACTTGTTGATTAGATTTAGGGTTTCTTCTTTTTCAATTGAATGTTCTCTTTGACTAAGTAATCTTGGATTGAAATATGCATTTAATATTTCCACATGTACATATATCTGTTAGCATTAATATCTAGATATCCAAATATAAATATAATCACAAATGCAATCATGGAAACACATGAGGGGTGGCATGGAAGGATCCGCCCGAAGCCGTAATCCCTAGTACAGAGGTGGTAACCCACAACCCTCCCCTCTTAGCAACTTGCATCTGCATTCTCTATCCTTGTGGATAGATCCACCCGAAGTCCTTGGCTAAGTTCAAGGGTCGTATCCTACAACCTCCCACTCTAGGGGACTTGTAATTGCATTCTCCACCCATGACATCTCCTCGGAAAACACATGACCTAATTGGGGAAAACCCTTGGAGCACTCAGTGGCCTAGTCCTACCACCCCTCCATGGCCACAGCGGAACTTAGGTGGGACCCCCATTCCTCCATGGCCCAACCCTTGCCTAGGGTCCTAGGGGTAGAATGGGGTTTTTAGGCACCACATGCTCAGGCTGCCCAATTAGGATTTCGAGCAGTGAGAAGACAATCTTTTAGCAATCAAATACATTTGCATTTATTACTGATTCTTTAAGTCAATATCAACATCATTATTATCATGATAATACTAAAGAAAGCGTTACACCAATAATCAGATTAGCAATATTCGTTTCTTATATTCAAAATATGCTAAATATTATTGCTAAGTGAATACATCACCCGAGTTGATATATCTCTCCATGTTTCCTCACTCGCCTCCTTCAACCTTATACTAAATTGATCATAGAATGAGGACAATTCATAAATATACATAATCTACCTATGTTTATATTAAAGAGTCATCATTACTTATAAGTATCATTATTGCATAATCATGTATATATATATATATATGTATATATACTTTATATACATATATATGTAATTATTCTTTTACTTATATCCATCAGTATTCATATATATATGTTTATATAATTATTCTTTCCTTACTCATATATATATATATATTTTTATATGTAAGTGCTACCAAGGGGGTAGCTCCTGTGATAAAGATCCAAACAAAGAAAAAGGCATACCCTTGCCACAAGGGGTGCAACCTGTCAACAACTGTGCTGACCATAATCCTACTAAAGGAACAGATCTTAAACTTTACAAGTACCAAAAATCGGAACAACCCAAGAATGGGAATCAAAAAACTCAGATTCAACTTTTCTCCCCGGCTTTGGTAGATCTTAAGGCCATTGAATGTTTGAGACTGGAAGAGAGATTTTTTCCTCTTTACCTTTGTCCAAGGCAGATTGGACTTTTCTTCGAATGACAATCCATCACAAATTGAGTCAGCAGTAATATCCCCAGTGTCAGGGGACCGCAAGGAAGAGTTCTTCGATAATGTTTCAAGCTTCACAATATGAGGAGAGGTGTTATCGTCCACGAAACCCACATCAAACTCACATTCTTGGACATGGATTGGAGAAGCCATTGAGGGGGGAGAACATGGGAGCACCTCGTTCTTAGCATTGGGGCGGGGTGTCTCATCCCTGACCTTTGGAGTAATGACATAATGGCTTGGATCAACCCTAATCCACCAGGTGGGCTGATTGAGGACACTGTTGCCATGCACACGGGTTTGCTTCTTATTGCAATGGGGGGTACTATGAGTAGTTGATTAACATTTTCTGCACCTAAATGGGATCTGTTCATAATCTACAGTCTGTCTCCATCGTTCGTCTATTTCCAACCTTCAATAAAATTTCAGCCGGAAGGCCTTTGGAGAGATCGAATTCGATATAGAGGCGAGCGCAGGTAGAGCTTTCGTAGTTGATTGTTTCTTTAGAAGTGTTGTGGTCCTTTCCCAATCCATTGGCTATCGCTTTCAGGCATCCAATCTCCCAAAATTGTAGAGGTAAATAGGGCAATCTTACCAAAAGAAAAGCAAAGGAAAATGTTTCAGACTGTGGATCAAAAGAGGGGAACCAGGGTTTGATGCAGAGGATGTCGCCTTGATAGAACCACGAACTAGTATTAAGTATCAATTCCTTGTCCTCCATTGATTCAAATTCCAATATGAAAAACCCCTTTGCACAAGGGTAAATACTGATTTCATCCTCCAAGTGTGCTTTCCAATTGTTGCTTATCCAGGAGTGCAGGTTGCTTAATTTCGGCTAGGCTTGGAAGAATCTGCAAATTAGGGCATGTTCCATCAGGTACGCCTCTTTGTCATTCGCGGTGTTGTCCAGGTAGATCTCAGGGATTGAAGTGGAGCTCCGAAAGGAGAATGAGGGATGTTGAGAGGCGTGAGGGCGAGAGGGGGACCAGATCTGCCCAGCATCATTCGGCGGCGGGCAGGAACCAGGTGGCATACCACCCATCTTCGTAGGTTGGGCGTTTAGACCTAGAGCCGCCTTGAAGTCGAGTCGAGGGTTTGTGACAGGTGCATCCGACTCAGAGTAGTCGTGAGACTTCGGAGCAGAGAGATCCCCATGTGAATGCAGGAGAACATAGGCCTCACACAAGGGCTGGCGCAGGCGAGTAGGACTTGCATTGTTTCCGCCGCGAGGGAATTCGCCTGCCACTTTCGCAGGCGAGGCACTGGAGGAAATCGGAGCAGAGCGAGCCATTTAATCCTCAGCTACTATTCATATATATTCTTTATTTATTGCATATTATTTATTAAATTTATCTATATCTATGCATATATACTTGTATGCCTATTAAATTATATATATATATTAAATGACTCTATATTCCAATGCATAACAATCATTGTTGCTGCTGTTTTGAATTGCAGATTGTATTTCTCAATGTTTTCCCCTCTTCCTTATTTTCCTTCTATTTATACCATTCAAGGTAGGTGACTCATGGGGGGAATGTATTGTTTGGTGAAAGAGGCGACTTTTCATAAAATATATGCCTTTGTTAGATTTAATTGCTTCCTTTAAAGGCTTATTATCACAATAATATCTATTTTTGAGAATAATATATTATTACTAATAATTATGATATTTCAGATTATATACTTATTTTATTATTTTATTTTGACGTTTTATTGAACATATTTTAACATTTTAAGTATAATAGTAAAACCAATTTCCTAATATCTTATTATTATTTTATTCTAATGTATTACAATCTTTGATGTGTAATGATTATAATATTTATTTATTATTATTATTTTTGATATCAAGTTATTTAATACTAGAATGTAATAACAATAATTTGCCTATATATTATTATTATATTTGTCATTTCATATTTAAATATTTTTATATTGATATGGTACACATTTATTTAATATTTAATATTAATATTGCTATTTATTTAATTTATTAATTTATTTGTATTTTAACACTTGGTTTTTATGGTATTGCTATTTTGGGGACATGACAAAATCTAAGACAATTTGATGCAAAAACTTGGTAGTGGTGCAATGAAATTTTTCTTGTCATAGAGTCAATTGACATATGTAATAAATAAGACTTGGAGGGTTCAACCCATAGTTCAGATTCAGAAAATTGACTCAGCAAAAACTCGAAAGACCTAAAATTTGAATAGGATTTGGGACTCAACAAATTTTCTGAAAATTAAAAACACATAAATTTATAAAACAATAGTAAAAAACCTGCATAAAACTAAATTTAGAGAACTTATAAGTAGTTTTCATTCATTTATAGATCAAAAGACGAGTTGAATACACATCATGGTTTCAGATGTCAAAAAAAAATACAAATCCATATTCATAATGTGCAATTTTATTTTACAACATAAACTTCTAGTTGGTTGCATGGGTTGTAACAACCCCTATAGGGCATTAGCTCAAATCCCAATAAATTATTGCAATCAGCTAAATTCTACTCTTTTTGATCACCTAGTTTCTAGAATGGGCAAGGTGAGAGCATACAAAGTAAGAACAAGGATAGACAAAGTTAATTGAATAGTGTTCGTGGCAAGCCGATCAACTTACAATTTAAAACAATCATAGATTTGCTCTAGCCAAATTGGCTGATAGTGAGTGCAAACAAAGGTGCATCAACACAAAAATGACAGATTAACTCTTTGGATTGACATTGTGCAAGGCAAAGTAAAATAGAAAATTAAATGGGGTTTGGGTATACTACCGTCCAAGGATTTTTGCAATGAAAGTACTTGGAAAAGAAAGTATTTGGCAGAATACCTTTTGGATTATTACAATAATGATTAATATTCAGTTATAAACACACTTCAACCGATCTTAGACTCTTTTTTCCATTATTCTGAAAATGAACATTTCATCCAACACTTTGCAATGAACTGGAAAATCATAATAAATAAATTTGTACCTTTGCTTGCTAACTAGAATTGCTTGAAAATGATGAAGATGTATAACCAAAGGCCATTGGAAGCCAAAATGAAGAATACTCAATTATACTTAAAAGGTATGACTCATTAGTGTATTAGTCCAAGGACAAAGGATGAATGTAGTTGGTGTATAGTGTCTATTATTATGTTTCAATCTATGCTCCTCCAAGTTTTGGGGACAGGGACAGAAGGGGACGATAGGACGTGTTTCTGGTACGGGGTAACTTTTGGCCCATTTTATAGGGGATGGTAGGGGACGGCTATTAAAAAATAGGGAATTTTTTAAAAATATAGAGAAATTTCAAATATTCATATCATAACATTGATAAAGCATTGATCATAGACATTGTAGAAGATTAATACATAACATTAGACTTGAATTGAGATTTCACATGAGAATTGACAAACAAATTAAAGAAATTTAAATGTTTTCATTGTCAATGTGCATACATATTATATAAGAATTATAACAAAATGCCCAAAGGCTCCAAGTTTCAACTAGAAAATGACAAAAACATAGAAAATATATGGCTCCAATTTAAATGGGCCTTTTGCATAGGTTTTGGGGACTTTAGAAGGACACTCAAATGGGTGTGATGTTGCTGGCCCTGCTACACTCCCACTCCCTGAAGAACCCTCAGTGGCTGTCATACTTCTATGAGTTCTACTTCTTTCATGCATTTGAACGTCAACCTCATCACTATCATTACTAGTATTCTCATTGCTGCTCATGATTATTTTTGGTTAAGAATTGGAAAGAGAGCTGCAAAGTCAGATAAAAGAAAAAATAAACTCACAATGCCCTTCCTATGTGGTAAAAAAATTGAAAAAAACTTGAAAAAATGGAAAACAAATTGAAAAACAAATGTAAAATGAAGAACTTACCTCTAATGGAGTAGATTTGATGCCCTAGTCTCCTCTTTCAATTGCTCTTCTCTTCTATTTCACTTACTGCTCTTCACCTCAAGTTTGCAAATGTCAATATGAGAATGTTTTTTTTTTTTTGTTTTGATAAGTGAAATAGGTTTAGGTTTTGTTTAAAGGGGTTGGGAAGGAGGGGGTCCTTGTTGGCTTGCCCATCCTTTTTATTTTAATTTAAAAATGTGGTATTTTAACAAAAATATTTAGTGAAACGTTGCTAGGCCATAGGGGATGACTAGCTGTTCTTGGGACAATTAGGGGACTTTTGGAAGTCCCTTGGCCGTTTTGGGGACAACTTGCCATCCCTTGCCTTTTAGGGGACATTTTGGGGACGTCCCCCTTTTTTTGGATTGAATAGGGAGGCGGGGGTTTCTAAGGCATCCCCAAGTCCTTGAAACGTTTCAGGTACGGGATTGAGGGTACCAAGGTAGGGGACGTGTCCCCTGGGAGCATTGGTTTCGATAAAATTCTTTATTCGACTAGGTATGAATTTTGTGTATTAATTGGTTGTTGGCTTCGGGTGGTTATAAGTGTCAATTGGTTGATGGTTGTGTTCTTGACAATTGTCGAGTCCTTTAAATAGATTTTGTATCATCAAGGAAAGTAGTATGATCTAGTTGGATTGACTCTGATCCTTGGCTGACCATCTCTAGTTTTCTTCTGTAATAATTTCATGTGCAAATTGTTAGTTTTAGGATCAGAAATGAAAGCAATCAGAAAATGCAACACATAAGACAATGAACACCACAAGATACCCTTGGAAAACCCTCCAGCTTGAGGGGAAAAACCCAACAAATATATTGCTTATATATTTAAGGATCAAGAGCATATATCTGCTTACAACTCAGGCCGAACACAAGGCCAAATCTGATACAGAGTAATAGCATCTCTCCTAGATGCGTAGATACAAAATGAATATCTTTCTCCTTGAATTCAATCTGCTGTCACAATATGATGATCTTCTGATCAAGATAATGATCTTTTGCACAAGTGTGAACTCCACAATATGATGATCTGCTGCTCAAGATGATAACCTGCTGCACAAGTGCGGACTTCACAATCTGCTGCTCAAGATGATGATCTGCTGCTCAAGTGCAAACTTATTCTAGGAGTGCGAATGGATGAATGAACTTGATGATGGAATGATAGATCATCACCTTGTATTTATACAAAACATTGTGTCTCTTCAAGCAGGTTGGCCTCCTTAGAAAATAGCAATAAAGAAATAAATATTATTTCTTTAATGAGGTCGGCCCTATTTAATTATTCACAATAATTAAATATTATAATATAGTGCCAAGTGAAGCGCCTCTTCACTTTAATAGATGCAATAAATAAATAAATGAATAGCTGTTAGCATAGTTTACATACTAGGAATCAGAGAGTACTTGGCAAGCCCAAAATTTTGTACTCGGGAAAAACTTGGCAAATACTTAACAAATACTTGGCAAATACTCGGCAAATGTGTGTCGATATTTATGTATGTGTATACTCAGGACTGCACTCTGCACATATACATATCTATAAACATACACAAGATGCCAAGTTTGCATGCATATACACACACAAACATATTTATACACACACAAACATGCCAAGTTTGTGGGTTTTTTCGAGCTACTGGTGATTACTCGATAATTTGACGGGAGAAAATCCATCTGCATACTGCTCGTGAGTAAAAGCAGAGATTACTCGACATGCAAATTTTTTGAAGATTACTCGGCTACTCGGAGAGTAATCAGAGAGTATGTAAACTATGGCTGTTAGGCTATATGAATTTATTGCCCAACAATCAAGGCGGAAGTATGTAGCCCGAAGCTACAACATAAACACTCCCTCTTAGCTAGGGAGGAATATTTCCGATACACATTGTCATGGAATCTCTCAACATGACACCCACAATGGCTACACCCATATGTGGAAGAGGCTCATCACTGATTCACTCAATTGTGATATCAACCATCATGGCTACTCCCATGTATGGTAAGGCATATGTGCACAAGTGCCCATCGCGGAATCACTCAATATGATGTCGTTATCTCAACATGACGTTCACCATAGATACTCCCAGAGGGTGAATAAACACAAGTACAAGAAAATCATCACGGACTCTCTCACGTGATGTCGTGGAGTCACTCAACATGACATCCACCATGGATACTCCCAGAGGGTGGAAACAATGGCTTACGCCTCAAATTTCTCTAACAGAGAAAGATGCATTAAAGCAAATCACAAAAGATCACTGAAGCTAAGTCTCCCTCTCAGCTAGGGCTTCATTCTCCATAATACCAAGCTTGTCTCGGAAGTACACAAACTTTACTCTGGAGAGGGACTTGGTGAGAATGTTAGCTGTCTGCTGATCAGTGCTAATGTATCTCAACTAGATTGCTTTCCTCAATACCATATCTCTGATATAGTAGTATTTGATCTCAACATGTTTTGTTTTGTCATGAAACACTGCATTGACAGAAAGCTTCACACAACTTTGATTATCCCAATGAATGACAGTCAGCTCCAATGATTGTCCAAACAATCCTGCAAGGAGCTTCCGAAGCCACACTGCTTCTCGAGCTGCCACACACGCTGCAATGTACTCGGCCTCTGCGGTGCTCAGTGCCACTGAAGACTGCTTCCTGCTACACCAGGAGATCATCGCAGACCCCAAATTGAAACAACATCCAGAGGTGCTCTTCCAATCAACAACACTCCCTGCGCAATCAAAATCAGTATAACCATGCAGCTTCAAGTCCACATCAGAAAAATATCTCAAGCTATACCCATCTGTGCCATGCAAGTATCTCAGGATATGCTTTGCTGCAACTAGGTGTATTTGCCTTGGTTCACACATGAACTGACTAAGTGCACTCAGTGCATAGCAAATATCTGGTCTAGTGTTGACTAGATACATCAATGATCCAATCAACTGCCTGTACATAGTAGGATTCACCAGATCTGAACTAGCTGCAGCCTCTTTTAACTTCTGAAAATTGGTTTCCATAAGTGTAGACATGGATTTGCAATCCATCATACCAAATCTCTTCAAGATGTCTATTGTATACTTCCTTTGACTTAGAATGATCTCATTAGGCCTCTGCCATATCTCTAAACCAAGGAAGTAATGCATATACTTAAGATCCTTCATTTCAAATTCAGAAGCCAACTCCTTCTTACATTTGATAATGAGGTGTTCTGCTCCAGTAAGAAATAGATCATCAACATAGAGAACCAAGATCAAGGCCTCACCATTAATTACCTTGAAATATAGATTTGAATCAGCATCATTCTTGGAGAAGCTCAAGCTCAACAAGTATCGATCAATCCTCTCATACCAAGCACGAGGAGCCTGCTTAAGGCCATACAAAGCCTTGTTCAATTTGCAAACATGAGACTCCTTTCCCATGAACCTCAAATCCATCAAGTTGCTCAATGTATACCTCTTCTTCAATTACACCATTTAGAGATGCTGTCTTCACGTCCATCTAGCGTAACTTCCATCCTTTAGCTGTTGCAATGGCAATGGTATTCCTGATGGAGGTATAATGAGCAACTAGAGCAAATGTTTCCTCATAGTCTATTCCCTCTTGCTGAGAGAACCCCCTAGCCACAAATCTAGCCTTGTACTTCTCAATGCTTCCATCAGCCGCATGCTTGATCTTGAAAAGCCACTTAGAAGATACAACAAATTTGCCTTCTGGTCTAGGTACAATGTCCCAAACATCGTTCTTGGGGATAGATTGATATTCTTCAACCATAGCATCTTTCCATACTTGCTGACTTGAAGCTTCCTGAACACTGGAAGGCTCAGATTCAATCATTTGACTCATCAATGCAACATAGATTGAAAACTTCTGAGGTCTTTTTCTTTCTTTGAATGTTCCTCTAGTGGCTGTAAAATTTTCTGCCTCTTGCATTGTTTGCCTAGCCCATAGAGGTTTCTTTCTACCAATAACAATGTTGGTAGGCCCATTAGTAGGTTCCAAAGGCTCAACTGGATCACCATCGTCTTTTGGATCAGTAGCCTCCCTCTGAATCTCAAGAGTTCTTGCATCAACCTCCTGACCTCCTCGTCCAAGGTTGCCTCTTTTGTTTTGACAGACTCCCTCTGAAGGTTAATTCCTCCTCTTCAAAAAAAATGATCATAGTGACAACCTGAATAGGTTCTTCCTCTTCGAGAGATGTTTTTAGCCACCAACTCAGTCCCATGGCTGCAAGTTGTGTCTCCATTCTTCAACCTACAGGATGCATCAAGCTCTTCTTCTCTTGAAAGCAATCTCTTACACTTCTTGGTCCGTCCTGAAAGCATTAAGGAGAGATTACTAATAGTTCATAGAACTCAAATATCCCGAGGAGAAATACCAATGCTAGAAGCATACATAATTTACTATTTCAATGTTATAGCATGAATTAATAACTACATAAAAATTAATGAACATTATTCAACCATGAAATACTTATCTCATTGAAATCAAAATCCTGTATGCAAAAAATGAGGGATAGATATCCTCAAACAATGATCACAATATTTGCTCTCTTTGCCCTTTCAGTGGCGTCGATTGGAGTGAGTCAGCCCTTTGCTTGAGTTGATAATCAACGACTCCCATGTCAGTGTTCATCAGTGCAGAGCCTCTTGTTACCTCCGGAGGGGTACTGG
The DNA here is from genome assembly GCA_007115665.2 of Sequoiadendron giganteum. NCBI lineage: Eukaryota > Viridiplantae > Streptophyta > Pinopsida > Cupressales > Cupressaceae > Sequoiadendron > Sequoiadendron giganteum. Next base: position 18,345,881 of record CM021110.1, on the reverse strand, counting down.
TCTCGCTCTCTAACTTCTTCGAGTGTTCGTGCATCATTCTTTACTTCTTCATAGCGATCTCCAACCATATTGGACCGGCGCTCAATGCAAACTCTTGACTTTGATTGCAACTGATCACACAAAATTGGAGTTGAAATCTTCACGGGACTGGAACATTGTGTAGAACCATCACCTAATCTGCATAGAATTGATGATCAGACAACAAAATATGATTCAAATAGTTGATCTTATCCCAGTGTTCTTTACTAAACACATATGATTCAAATAATCGATGTCAGATTTGCACAACTCAGCAGATTGAATTTTACCCTAAATTTCAAAAGTATAAAGAAAAGAATACTTATCTCTTAATTGAATAGCACTGGTAAAGAACAAGAACTGTAGCCTCTGCTGTTGAGTATTCTAAAGCTGAATACCATAAGTATGTCAAGAAGGAACTAAAATATCATGAGGTCATGCCACTGAAAAACGGTTCCCCACACATCTCCAGTCTTGGCATCAAAGCACGATAACTGTATGCATCAATATACTCATCTGTCACATTCAATCATCTATAGCCTGATACTACAAACTCTTCGAGTAGCGCACCTTCTCCATAATAATCAAGCTACTGCTAAGTTCGACTTATGAATGTCAACCAAGTGCAAAATGATCAGTCACAAGCTACTGTCTTTCATGGCCATCATAAAGACTGCTTAACAAATCTGATCGGATCTTCACATAAGCCCGCTCTGATACCATGTTAGTTTTAGTATAAAAAATGAAAGCAATCAGAAAATGCAACACATAAGATAATGAACACCACAAGATACCCTGGGAAAACCCTCCAACTTGAGGGGAAAAACCCAACAAATATATCGGTTATATATTTAAGGATCAAGAGCAGAAATCTGCTTACAACTCAGGCCCAACACAAGGCCAAATTTGATACAAAGAGTAATAGCATCTCTCCAAGATGCATAGATACATAATGAATATCTTTCTCCTTGAATTCAATTTGCTGTCACAATATGATGATCTGCAGATCAAGATAATGATCTTTTGCACAAGTGTGAATTCCACAATATGATGATTTGCTGCTCAAGATGATAAACTGTTGCACAAGTGCGGACTTCACAATTTGCTGCTCAAGATGATGATCTGCAGCTCAAGTGCGAACTTCTTCTAGGAGTGCGAATGGATGAATGAACTTGATGATGAAATGAGAGATCATCACCTTGTATTTATACAAAACATTGTGTCTCTTCAAGCAGGTCGGCCTCCTTAGAAAATAGCAATAAAGAAAGAAATATTATTTCTTTAATGAGGTTGGCCCTATTTAATTATTCACAATAATTAAATATTATAATATAGTGCCAAGTGAAGCGCCTCTTCACTTTAATAGATGCAATAAATAAATAAATGAATAGCCGTTAGGCTATATGAATTTATTGCCCAACAATCAAGGCGGAAGTATGTAGCCCGAAGCTACAACATCAACAAAACCATGGCTACTCCCATGTATGGTAAGGCATATGTGCACAAGTGCCCATCATGGAATCACTGAACGTGATGTCGTCATCTCATCATGACGTTCACCATAGATACTCCCAGAGGGTGAATAAACACAAGTACAAGAAAATCATCACAGACTCTCTCACGTGATGATGATCTCGACTCTCTCATGTGATGATGATCTCGACTAGGTATGAATTTTGTGTATTAATTGGTTGTTGGCTTCAGGTGGTTATAAGTGTCGATTGGTTGATGGTTGTGTTCTTCTTGACAACTACCGGGTCCTTTAAATAGATTGTGTATCATCAAGGAAAGTAGTATGATCTAGTTGGATTGACTCTGATCCTTGGCTGACCATCTCTAGTCTTCTTTTGTAATAATTTCATGTGCAAATAAAGATATATTTTACTCATGTATTTGGTATGCATTATCATCTCTATTATTAATTCATGTATTTATTTTATCAGATAGAGCAATAAACATTTGGTGTCGTTGCCTTAAAGAAATCGGGTCAGATTTGAGAGATTCATGCCCTTAGACCCCAATAAAGGTAGGAAGGGATTACAACGTGGTCAAGATCAAGAGATTAGGTGATCTTTAAGTATCATCAAGCAAAGGGAATGAAGAAGAAGATTATGAGAAACATTTATGAAAAATACAACCATGCGATTCCCAAGTTGGAGCCCTTTTTGAGAATACAATCAAGTTGAAAAGTCGAGACAACATTCTCTAGATGAGGGAAGTTGGGAGACAAATTCATATTCCTTCACAAAATTGTATGAGTAGCCTTCGGGGCATTGAAAGTTTGTCAATCGAAGGAGAAGAATCTGAGCCAAGGGTGTATAAAAGAAAATTTGTAGGCGAAACAAGTGCATGGAAGACTGAAGCCGAGGGAAGAATTGAGGATTCCTACGTGGCCAAGAGTGTGAGAGAAGCACCATAATGTTCCAATCAAAACTCCCTAGTGTTAGTGAACAGATTTGTCTTTGTGGAGATGAATGGATTACTAACTCTATTTGCCTGTTACATAAAGACAAAGTTACTAACAGTTGGAGAGATCACCATTTCATTGGTGATTTTCCTTTGAATTTTAGTGAGGTACAACTCCCTCTAATGGTTCAACTAACCTTTGATAAGTATGCTTTTAACCAGAAAGTAGGAAAGGCAGAATAACATTGGCTCATAGCTATGATACCAATGTGACAGGACTTAAAACGAGTGTCACCAACATTTTAATGCAAAGATTAAGATATCAACAACAAAGTAAGCAGTCTTTTAGATAGGACCTCACTCAATTCCAAAGAGAATGAACATAACACAAAGAAGCATTCGACTCACAAAGGAAGGAAACGCCAATTGTTTATTCAAGTTCAAAGACTTATTCATAAACATAAACATTACATTCTGTTAGTGAACAGATTTGTCCTTTACAATATCAAATATAAAATGACTCTATGATGCCCACAAAGGACTCATCAATTCACAACAGTTGGAGAGATTACCATTGCATTGGTAATCTTCCTTTGAATTTTGGTTGAGGTACAACTCCCTCTTTTGATATAATTTTATATTTTTTGAATATATAAACTCGGCATATGCTTTTAAATAGAAAGTAGGAAAGGAAACTAACACTTGCTCATAGCAATGATACAAGCGCGAAGGAAAATGGTTGAAACTAAATTACTGTTGAAATGAAATGGATTGGCAAATGATCAATATTGTGACTCATAGATCAAATTACTAACACTTGTTGAGTTGACTCAGCACAATTTCAACCATTTACTACAAATAGAAAGAACTAAATGTCAGTGAACAACACATTCTCAAAGGAAAGGAATATCCAAATGCTTGTTAAAGCTGATAGAGTTTCTCACAAACATTAACATTTAATTCATAATTACTGCACACAAACAATAACATTCACAAAAAATGAATTAAAACTGTAAAATTTGATCCTTTATTAAGATCGATTCTCACTCATGCATCACAGTGCAAGGGGCATCAAAATATCGGTCCCTTGCAACATCTTACAACCAAATATTTAAACTTTGACATTTGTAACGGTTAGGATTTCTTGAAACTGCTTCTTGGATGCTAATTGTTGCTTGGCCGAATAAAGGTTGGCCGAAAACCGACTAACCTTGTCAGATTATGACAATTCCTTCATTAATTGTTGTTTTTAGGGATGGTTATGATTACATCCTGTTTTGGATGAATCGTTGCTTACTGTGAGCAAACCGCGTGGCCTTCTCTCGTGCGAAATGTCCGCCACCTTAACTTCCTAGTGACTGTTGATATGCCACCTAAGATCATTCCGTGCAGTTCTTTAAATGTAAAGGATTGTTTGAATCCAACTCACTAGATCTCCATCACATTGCGTTGCTTAAATTAACTAAGTTTAAAGCAATTTGTATGTACTTCGACATTAATTGCTTCGAATAAGCTCTGCCAATTTGCCTCTGTCACTCTATAAATCCTCTTCACCACTATTCCTTCTGCACAATGCTGATTACTTCTTCAAGCATGTCGAGCTCATCAAGTGAAGTAGTCATGGAGAGTGACATCCTAGTCGTGGAAGGTGTCGAATGCCATGCTGTTCGCAGGTTGGTGCTGGATCAATTGAGGGAGGTCTTCCTCATCCGCAGCGATGTGGAAGAAGTCATCCGCAAGATTATTGGTGAGCACTTCATGTCGCAAGTGCATGTTCACAATTCCGATCTGCTTGAGCGCTTTCTATACAATATTTTGCACACTTTTGGTCTTTTCGGATGGGCTTTGCGGGTTGCTGAGCATCTGGTTCGCCCACGGTATCTGCAATGTGTGGAAGACGCCCTGAGAGGGTTTTCCATTCATCCGCGTGTGGGTTCAATTGGTGATGCAATCTACATCTCTTGTGTGCCGCGTAATGAGAGGATTGGCCATGTGTGATAGACCTTATTAGTTTGATTATAGAAATGGGTAAGAATTTTGATATGAATATCAATATTTGTAAGCAGTATCAATCTTAGTTCATATTCAATTAGTTTTCTATCTCAAATAAATGGATTCAAATGTATCAATTCTTGATAACTCTATTCTTGATTAAATAATAAACTCAGAAGCCGAATTTCAGACCCAAGACTGTAACTGTAAGAGTATGCTTAGGTGAAGATCCCTTTCAATTGGATGTAGTATTAGTGTTATAAGAATCTGATTGATGTCACCGGCAAGTCTCTGACTATCAAATCGTGACTTCTGAATTGCGATGGATCTTCTTCAAGAATGATGTGGATAAGATTGTGTCTGGCCTATGTATTGATCGAAAGTTCTTCCCACTGACGCGACTCTACCTATAGACGCGATTGGGTGAAATTGCTCTGCTCCACCCTGGGGGTCTAGGACTTGGATTGATCTGGACGCCCTTACTGACTCCCGTGATCCCTTTGGGGATGATATGCAATGTCCGCGATATGGTGTTCTTCCTCCAGCTGAGTAGCGGTGGCGATACTTCCCTTGATCGGCGATCTCTATCTTTTTCCGTGTGCATTTGTGAGTGAAGAGCTTTTCCTCTTTGAAGCGATAGTCCCTATTTTCTCTAAAACTACCATGCCTCTTCCTCTCGTCACTTTGCCTTCCTATACCTGTGCCAACAGGCGCGATTCCTCCTGAAAGACGCGTCAGTTTGTTCATGTATTACCTGAGACATCCATTCACGGGATTAGCGTCTTTTGTTTCAGCGGAAATAACCTTTAATTCATATCCTATGTATTGTTATTAATATAAACAAATAATTTAGACCTAATAAAATATTTTATATTTCAACTACAAAATGATATAATATTGATAAATAAATAAATAATTGAATATCTTATATATCTAAAAAATGTTATACTATTGATATATATCAATAACTAAATATTTTAATTAAAAGAAATGTTATAATATTAATTTATGAAATGTTATAATATGAATATTTTACTTATGTCTATTTTATTAATTATATGAATATTTATATTTATTTTTTCGTGTCTTATTTGAGAGAAGGGAAGGGTGCTTATCTTGATGGTTTCTGTGTGATGGGGACATCACACCTCGCTGTTACCTCGCTGCGTGCTGGCCTTGAAAGCAACAATACAAAGACGTTCGCTCATTACGTCGAATACAACGAAAACCTTTTCTCTCTTGCGCAGATAGAGCGAATGTAAGAGGTGATTGAGGCTATTAGAGTCCTCATGTTCACCCTCTATGTTTGGAAACCCTTGCTATGAAATCACCCTCTTTTTGGCAATGTAATACTAAGTTTTTATTGATACATATATATATATATATATCTCTTTTTGGCTTTCCAAATTACTCTGTGTTATGGAGATCTTTGTCCGCTTTACATTTATTGTTTGCAACTTTTAATTTTATGCTCATGTGGAATGAATGGAACGCTGCAATTTTCTAGTAAACAATCTTTTCTCTTTGCAAATTCATCCTCAATAATGAAATAATTTTTGGCCTCAAATATACTGGTTAAATGTTTCTAGGTAAGTTTTGAAAAGGTTTCGGAGTCCGCCACAATTGTAGAAACCTGCCTTTGTGCCACCGTATAAAACAAACTTGAAATTTCAAATTCGCCTGTTAGTCTTTTATGTAAAGCACTTAGAGAATAATTATAACTTATCTTAGAACCTCGACGGAGATAAAGATGTTTTGAAAACCTTGTCGGAACCGACAAAGGTTTCAAAACTTTACAATGTTTCGCCAAACCTTTAATTACTTCGATATTTGCTCATGCGATTCTCTTCTTTGATTACAAAGTGCCTTACAATCCTTTGAGTCCCCCCAAACCGACCCACGAAGTTCCAAAGTGAAGCTCGTTAGGGACCGACATAGGTTTGAAAACTTTGTTGAAAACCAACAAGCATAACCCTTTAATTTTTCAAAGTGTTTTGAAGGATATTAGGGGATAGGGCTAAAAATGACAGAATCACATTCAAAATCCAATTTTTCATAGACAACGAATAACTTTGGAGTGGGTGAGTCCAAAATGATCCTTCTTTATTTTCCTCTACATCACATTGTAATCATAAAACCAAAGTTCGGACCCCACAAAAGTCCTCAAAATACATACTTATAGATCCTCGTTCTTGGATCTTTTCAGTTATTGTAACCATCACCTTTCCAAGCAAGAGTTTCATAAATCATGGCCTAAATTCTTACATGGTCGAGCCTTATGAGCATTTATGACAATTTTTAGAAATGTCATAATTACATCACATTTATCAATTTGATTTTGACGGGCTAGTGCATCACTGCTCCTTGTATGCAAGCCTCGTGGCTTCTTGTATGCGTGAAAGACTTGCAACTTCCAACTCTTGCATTTAATTACATCTCCACTAGTGATCATATGCGTGTGAACAGATTTAATTAAAGGATTTTTATTAAAATTTAACATTGAAGCTTAGCTAATTTAGAATCCAACAATCTTATCAAATCATCCGCTATGTTCATTTAATTCGAGGCATTTGAAAGCGTCCTTGCTACTGAGGAAATCTTCCCATAACTTATCTTGTAGACATGACAACCATCTCCTTTATTCTATAAATTCGAAGGAATTGCCTTCATTATTCATATCTCTATTCCACTAGCAAAATGTCGAGCACTTCTAGTGACACAACTTCTAAAGGTGATTTCTTGGTAATTGAGGGCATAGAGTGCAATTCAGTGAGGAGATTGGTGGCAGACCAGCTCAAGGAAGTGTTCCTCATAAGGAGCGATGTGGAAGGAGTCATAAGGAAGATCATTGGAGAGAACTTCCTCGCTTAGGTCCATGTGCATAATTCTACTCTTTTGGAGCATTTTATGTATAACATTATCCGAACTTCTGGTAAGCTGGGATGGGGTGCCAGAGCCATAGAGAAGTTGGTGAGACCAACTTACCTAGCTAGCATGAAAGTCGCCTTGGGATGCCTCAATGAGTACCCTCGTGAAGGCCTAGTGGGAGATGCAATCTGTATTGCTACCGCTCTTCGGAACAAGCAAGCCAAACAAGCTGTTTCTCTCCTATGTGCTGGATTGGAGAGAAATGTGATGGAGACTTTTGCCCACTATGCTGAATTCAACGGAAACCTGTTTTCCCCTACGTAGATAGAGAGACTTCAAGAAGTGGTGGAGGGAATCTGCATCTTGATGTTTACTCTTTGCACTTAAATGATTGTAAAACCTCCTTTTTTGACATAATATAATATATATATCTTTGCTCCTATGTTTTATCTGTTCTAAGCAATGTAATGAACTTGGCATTTTTTTCTTTTGCTTCATGTGCTTCATCATTTTTCATTTCTTTAGTGTTGTAAACGTTGGTGATTTCTGGTTCTATTTAATGTTCATGTATGGTCTTCACTTTCGACACTACTATCTTTTGTTTAATAGAACTTCAAACAGAAGATGATGGCTTTAAAAGTGATGTAAATGAGCTAATATTGAGTCTCGACGAGGTTTCGAGAACCTTGTTAGAATTCAACATGGTTCTGAAAACCTTTTTGTTTATCGCTTTATAGTCTTTCTTTGAAGTGTAGCCATAACACTTAAGCATTTCTTGAAAAGACACTTCAAAGTTAAAACAAAGAAACCCTTCGCAGTCAGGGATAAGATAGGTTTTCGAAACCCTGTCGAGAACCGACAAAAGTTTCAAAACCTTGTAAAAGTTTAGAAATAGTGTTAGCTTCATGTATCACTTAACTTTTTTATCTTCCAGTCGGTGCCCACCAAGGTTGTGAAAACCACTTGAACTTCAAGTGGAGGTTGTGGTGAACAAACACCAAGTTGTTCATTCGTTGTTGTGTTAGCTAGTTGCATTTCTTGGAGTGTATGTGTTCAAAAACATCCCAAGTACTCTCACAAGCGGATGAACTGCATGGCTGGCTCAAAATGCGTCTCGCCATCCATCTAAGGTGTTTGCCATCATGACCAAAATACTCCCACCATTGTGCTGCAAAAACACATTACATGGAGATGATATCATGTAAGAATATTTAAAATAATATTAACACTTTATGATCATGTCCACAAAATAGAGACTTTCATAGGTTTATAGAGTCTACCTGGTAGGAAGGTATTCCTGCCTTTGATGGCAGCTATAGATGAGAGAAAACCCCTTGCTTGTTTGTACATTGCTAACTCTCCCATAGCTGCTTGTAATTGTTCTTTGGTAGCAAAAATTGTTTCCATGCATATGAACAAGCCCTGTGAAACCTCACCATCATCATGTCTAAATGAAGAGTCGTAGAACAAACTTGGATTAAGATAGTATCCTACAGCATGGAGGGGATAATGCATCTGTCAATCCCATCTTCTATCAATTATGTCCCATAATGGCATATACTTGTCCTTGTCATTTTGCATCCTACTCGTCATCACCTCCTTGGCCCTATCCATGGCCTCATACAAATAACCCATGGGGGATTTATCCCCATCCACTAGTCTCAAGACTTTTACTAGAGGCTCTGAAAACCCTACAACTTGTTTAGCTGCATCCCAAAAAGCAGAAGAGTACATATACTCTGCCATTGCTATGCCATCTACTAGATTTGTGAAGCCAAACTCCATCCACTCATTTGAAACAAACATTCGTTTCAAATTCATTTTTTGTTGGCAAAGAGTCTGTAGTGCAAGGAAGTGTGTTGCAAATCTTGTTACCCTTGGTTGAACTAGCTCCTTGCCCTCTGTAAAAGTACGCATCATGCACAAAACCCTTATGTGATTATAAATGAATTTGGTAACATGGTGGGCCTTTTGCAATACCTCCTTAACCCATTCAATTTTCCAATGTCCTCAAGGGTTAGATCAGGCAATGTGCTGCACATGGAGTAAAAAATATACAGGGTTATTTGTTTGTCAAGAGTCTCCCAACAGCTACACAAGCTGCAACATTGTCTGTAATAAATTGAACCACATTAGTGGCCCAACTTCTTTTACCACACAATCAAACATCTCAAACAATGTAGCTGCAGATTTGATAGTATCCAATGCATCCTCGGATTTCAGAAATAGAGTGCCAATTTCACAAGAGACAAGGAAGTTGATGAGGGTTCGATTCCTTTTGTCTGCCCATCCATCTAATAGTCTTTTCCCACTCTAGTTTATGCTCCTTAAGAACATCTATAACATCCCATACTACATCATTGAGCATACCAACACTCAATGTCTCATAAGATGGGGCTTTGAGCCCAGGACCCGCAGCTGCAATAGCATCCACCATCCCTTACCAATATGGTGATCTAGCAACATGAAATGGCAAGCTAGAGTAGTACGAAAAGTTTCCAATCGCCTTCCTTGCTTGCTCATGGACATTCTTCCTCCATCCTGTACTCTCCAAAGTGGTTTGTGATCCTGGTGCAGTACAAGGTGCAAAGAAAGAATTAACGTTTCCTCCACTTGTGTTTGGGCCACGCGCTGTGGAAGAAGGTGGTGACCCTAATTCCCTCAAAAACTCAGTTGAACCATCATCCTGACCCTGATTCCCTCTAGCATTTGTAGAATTAGAACCTATTTCAACCTCGGTTCTTGCCTTTTTTGCCTTGGTCTTAGGAATCGCATGAAGAACCTGTAGTGCTTGATATGTGACATCTACAGGGCATGTTGGACAAGGAGTGCTGTTATTTCCTGGCTCCTTTGCCAAGTGCCATTTGAAGCGATAAATGCCCCCGGTGATATCATTTTTGCACCAATTGCATTTAATCTTCGTTGTACCTGAAATTGATGTGCAATGTGTCCATTCAAAGTCTTTTGGACGTGGCATTATGATCAAATCTGCAAAAATGTTTTAATTCAGTCTACTTTTCCATCAAAGGCCACAAAAAACTTTGAACTTTGAAGGCACCAATGGTAAAGTTTGAATGGTAATGTTTCAAGGTAAAGTTTGAAGGTGAAGTTTCAATAGGTTTTTTAGTTGGTGCTAAATTTAGAGTAGTTTAAAAAATTCTTGAACATAATGTACAGAAAAATCGACACCATATAAGATAAAACTAGAATTCTGCCCACACAAATATCGCGGAACAGACACCCCTCAGGAGGACTGAATGGTAGATATCAAAATTTCAGAACATCAGAGAGTGATAGTGATGTTGGAAGAATAATTTGGTGCTCCTGCTGATAATATAAATGAGCTATTTACTGCAATATGCTTTCTAACTTTGGTTGGCTATATGGGTGAAGTCCTTCGTCTGTAATATAGACTACAATAATCATATTACATTTTGTTCATGGTAAAACTAATATTAGACTTTTAATACTTCAAAGATCCAACTGTAGCTTCTAGACAACATTCATTAGCTATATCTAAATATTGTAAGATAAAATAGCAGAAACATGAGAACCTTTACGGCACCAAAATGGATCGTGTTCCCTCAAACATGTAAACAATCTGCTAATATATTCTAAATAAACAAGGCTATGTATATATTGATTTTGTAATTAATAAAGCTTTGCTTCAAAACAAAATGCCACAATCACATTGAAAATTAGACTCATGCAGGAAAATAATTATCACAAATATTATGATTAGAAAAGATGATGCTCCTAACAGGTACAAACTAGTTGAGAGCTACAACAGAACTAGCTTCAACAATACATTGAACATATGTATGGATTTTTTGTGATTGTTTCTAAAATCGTTTTCCTCCTAGCTAAGGACATAGTACGTTTCAATATTAAAATCCTCAAAAGGAATTTCAGATCAGAAAAATAAGTAACAAAAAATAAATTAAATGGCAGTGCACTAGGATAAATATAGCAAATAGTACTAAACCTCAATTGAACAAAAGACTATACAGTAGCTTTACTAAAATTGATGCTACACCTAAAACATCACTTATAGCAAGCTACTTGAAGATACGAAGTACTAAGTTTGTATAAATAGGAAAACAAATTGTTTATCTACTATCATTCTACCTTTGTATGTATATGATGTTATTTTAACGAGCAAGAATTTGGAACTCTTCAAAAGCCCTAGAGGTCGATAAGTTCACAGAGATTTTGTAATGTCCCTTACCCGACTTTGCCCTAGAATTCGCTTGTTGATCAGGTTTAGAGTATCTTCTTTTTCAAATGAATGTTCTCTTTGACTAAGTGATCTTAGATTGAAGTCTGCATTTAATATTTCCACATGTACATATATCTGTTAGCATTAATATTTAGATATCCAAATATAAATATAATCACGAATCAATAATAAAGACATATGAGGAGTGGCATGGGTAGAGCTGCCCAAAGCTATCCATCTAAGCCCAAGAGCACAAGCGTCCTATCAGGACAACTCACCCCTTGGTCCCGAGCGATATGAACGTCTCGGAGTGGCGTGCTTAGAGGAAACACTTGTACCTTCTTTCTCTACCTATGCCATCACCTCAAAAGACACTCAACCTACTGGGGAAGCCAACGGAGCTTACAAGGGGTTCCGGGCCTACCACCCCTCCATGGCCGTAGCGGATTGTTAAGTGGGGTTTTTAGGCACCACCTGTTTCAAGCCCTTCCACCCTAGTAGGCTTACAAACACAAAGAAGACAATCTTTTAGCAATCAAATACATTTGCATTTATTACTAATTCTTTAAGTTAATATCAACATCATTATCACCATGATAATACTAAAGAAAACATTACACCAATAATCAAATTAGAAATATCTATTTCTTATATTCAAAATATGCTAAATATTATTGCTAAGTGAGTACATCACCTGAGTTGCTATATCTCTCCATGTTTCCTTACTTGCTTCCTTCAACCTTGTACTAAATTGATCATAGGATGAGGACAATTCATAAATATACATAATCTACTTATGTTTATATTAAAGAGTCATCATTACTTATAAGTATCATTATTGCATAATCATGTATATGTATTTATACATATATATATACTTTATATACATATATATAATTATTCTTATACTTATATCCATTAGTATTCATATATATATTTATATAATTATTCTTTCCTTATTCACATATATTCTTTATTCATTGCATATTATTCATTATAAAATTTATCTATATCTATGCCAGTGTTACAAGACTCGGACTCGCCTCGGACTCGGCAAGCCGATTTTTGACTCGGACTCGGACTCGGAGCCCAGACTCGCCCAAGACTCGGCAAAAACTCGGCAAATAGAAAAACCCAAGAAATTTAGAGATTTTTAAGGATTTAAAGCTTGTTTCATGCACCCTTTAGTAAATAAACCTCAAATACACAATAACATCATGAAATAGAAACTACTATGATCCTATACACAAACATCTATCGATCACATAAGTATAAACGCAAATTTTAGCTGAAGGAAATAACACATTCAGATATATAAATATTGTCAAATGTATACAAAACACATGGAATATGAAATCTGTGGCATCAAAACAAATATCAAAACTAAAAATATAAGTCTATGGCTCAAAAGAGCTTGGATTACTCATCCCAACATCACGACAAGTCATGCTCTAGTGTCTAAGATAGGTCCTAGATGATGATGTAGCCATGATATTTGCTTGCGTCTCAATGATTGGTATGTATATTCAAGTGAGGAATTTATTATTAAAATTTTATTGTAGCCTTCAAGATTGCATGTTTTGTTGTCTAATGTATGGAACAAGATAATCCTTGATTATGGCTTTGACTGTGAAAGATGCAAAGATTTGCAACAGGGGATATGTATTTTGTAGGTTTTATGATCATGATTCATCATTGGCCTATAACATGCTTAGACCTATAGTTTGATGAGGGTTTGGGGGAAACACCCCAACAGGGTTGAGGGCAGCCCCTCTTGGGGGGTCTATAGCGGGTTTGGGGGCAAGGGGCAGCAGGTGCAGGGTCAAGGGGCAAGGAGGCAATCGGGCAGCAGCCTCGCAAAGTGAGCCCCACCAAGCCCAAATGAAGACCTTCAAAACCACACAAACCTCCATGGCGCACACCATTTAATTAAAAAAATTGTAAATAAAAGATTTTTTTAAAAATTAATTAAAATGCCCGAGTCTGAGGCACGAGACTCAGCGAGTCCGGCGAGTACTCGGCATTCGAGTCATTTTGACTCGCCTAGCCTCACCCGCCTCGGGACTCGCGAGTACTCGCTGAGTTTAGGCGAGTCTTGTAACACTGATCTATGCATATATACTTACATGCCTATTAAATAATATATATATTAAATGGCTCTATATTCCAATGCGTAACAATAATTGTTGCTGCTGTTCTAAATTGCAAATCCTATTTCTCCATGTTTTTTCCTCTTTCTTATTTTCCTCCCTTTTATTAATAGCATTCAAGGTAGGTGACTTATGGGGGGAATGTATTGTTTGGTGAAAGAGGTGACTTTTCATAAAATATATCCCTTTGTTAGATTTAATTGCTGCCTTTATTATCACAATAATATCTATTTTTAAAATAATGTATTATTACTAATAATTATGATATTTCAGATTTATACTTATTTTATTATTTTATTTTGATGTTTTATTGAATATATTTTAACATTAACGTATAATAATAAAAGCAATTTGCTAATATTTTATTATTATTTTATTCTAATGTATTACAATCTTTGATGTGTAATGATTATAATATTTATTTATTATTATATTTGTTATTTCATATTTATATATTTTCATATTGATATGATACACATTTATTTTATATTTAATATTAATATTACTATTTATTTTATTTATTAATTGATTTGTATTTTAACACTTGGTATTTATGGTTTTGTTATTTCGGGGACATGACAGATTTGCATTTGAAATAGAAGTTCATAGAGATTTGCATTTGCAGTTGCAAACAAGACTAAAAAAAGGGGTCGATAAAAATCAAATACCTGTTTGCTAGCTGCTGCTCGTGTTGGTCTTCATGATTTTTGACCTCGACCCCGCAAATGCCTTCAGAAAGTCGCCCCACACTCAGAAAACCCGCGATATTGGTGAAAGGAGAAAGTCGCACTGTCATTTATAGCAAAAACACACTAATTTAGGGTTTTTTTTCGGTGGATTTAATGACAACTTTTTGCAGTAAAAATCGCGATTTTCAACGATTTTTTGAGCCACGTTGACAGGAAAAAATCGCAATTTTCTCAGGGTAAAAATCGGCGACTGAGCAGATTTTGTAACAATCATGATTTTCACGATTTTTTCGTGATTTTTGCTTCTATGGGTAGAACTGTCATGTCCCCCGAAATTGTAACACCAAATATGAAATATTAAGATAAAAATAACGAAGTCAAATGAATATTAAAATATAAATATGAGTAATCAGAATTTAAATATTATAATTATAATTATCATAGATAACATTATAATTATAATATGGATATCATAATATGAAACAGAACAATTAACATTAATAATTATAAATATCACAATAATAAAAATAACATATATATACATTACAATTCAAACACTATTATAATTATAATCATCTTACCATTATCACACTCATAAGAACCATTAATATCATTTATTAAATATTATTTATTATAAATACCATAATAATAATATAAAAAATAATAATAATATTTCATACAAACCAAAGACTATGATAATATCCATTGACTAAGCAACAAAAATGTATCCTAATTATTAACATCAACATAAGGCAGCAGTTATATTACTAACAAATAATCGGTGATGGAGAAAACAACAAACCATTATTTACAATAAGACACGATCCTTGGAAAAGTCATGGCTTTTAAAGAACCAATAATATATAAGGCAAACAACCCCAATAATGAAGACATCGAATGAATGGGGTTAAGATCAAAAAATAAGAGATAAATAAAGGAGTCATCATAACGATTAAAATAAGATACTACACTCGGGTGAATCCCAGGTTATTAAAGGCTGCGATCAGTAGGCTGCAAAAGCAACGATCTGTAAGCATAGACTTATTAATTATTATGTGTTTTCAATGATATTTTGGAAAGTAGGATTTAGAGTGTCTTCAGCATTGTTTCTTCCAAATGTAGTGTAGTCAGAATCTATAGATAAATAAATATGAGTTCTGTTGATGGTAATATAATCAGAAAATTATAGATAGAGATAAATTTTATAATGAATAATATGTAATGAATAAAGAATATATATAAATACTAATATAAGGAAAGAATAATTATTATATAAACATATATATGAATACTAATTGATATAAGTAAAGAATAATTCTATATATATATATATAATCTACGATTATGCAATAATAATGCTTGCAGCAATTATTGAGCCTTGTAAGGGATGATGACTTTTTAACAAGGTTACACGGGGACGCGTCCCCTGCCCCAAAACCTCCTGTACCCGTCCCCATCCGTCCCGGGGACGGGGGGATGCATAGGGGACAGTCCCCGGCCGTCCCCGATTTAAGGAAATTTTTAGGAAACGGCAGGAAATGTTTTCTGCTAGTTGGGAACAGTCCCCCGTCCCCGGAACGGATAGGGGACGTTGGGAACGTCCCCCGTCGTTTCGGGGACGGCTAACTGTCCCCCGTGGACATAAAGCTTCCCAGTGTTAAAAAACACAGAAAATTTTATTTTTTTAAATTTTTTCCTGATTTCTCTGATGCGCACGGGGCCCACCTTCTGTTGCAAGTTACATTTTAATAAAAAATGTAAATGAAACTTTATGCTATTCCTAAACTCGACTGAGTTTGCAAGTGACGGACTGGACGACTCTCTCAGGCGCGCGCACGGAAGTATTTCCCTAGTTCCCAGGCTCACGTGAAAGCTCCAAACGCCCAGATTTTTCCCCAAATCGATTTCTTT
Source organism: Sequoiadendron giganteum (assembly GCA_007115665.2). Taxonomy (NCBI): domain Eukaryota; kingdom Viridiplantae; phylum Streptophyta; class Pinopsida; order Cupressales; family Cupressaceae; genus Sequoiadendron; species Sequoiadendron giganteum. Next base: position 18,329,628 of record CM021110.1, on the reverse strand, counting down.
TCAGTCGTTTCTGCATTTTGAAGGGATGTTTTTGCATTTGGAAGAGGCGTTTTGCAGATTCGAATGCATTGAAGTTTTGGTTTCTTCAAATTTCTCACGCCTAGGGTTGAGTTCGCGACTAGGGTATTTTTTCTCTTTTTTATCTTTGAGTCAACTTGCATTTGCTTTGTGTTTGGACGCCTGGGAGCTGCACTTTCTCAACTCCACTTCCTACCACTTCCAAGTTTGATATTAAATTTATTATTATTTATTTTTCTATACAGTATAACTATACACAGAGCTGCATTATTTTTTTAATTTTTTAATTCATTTTGTGTTTTCAATGTTATTGTTCAATGTTCATTGATTTGGCATCATTTTTACAAATTTTCAGATTTTCAACCAGTATACAAAGTTTCATAAAAAAAACTTTTTAGCCATACAAATTTCAAAATGAGCAGCAACAATAGTGGTAGTGACAGTCATGAGGGTGAGGATAGTGACAGTGAATATGAAGTTCAAAGAATGTTAATAGACCCTTCTTCTACCTCTGAAAATGCAACCTATGCTTCTTCAGACCATTTTGCATGCCCTATACTCACTCTTCAAAGATTTGCAAAAGGCCCTTTCAACCGCAACAAATCATTGCGTCAGTTTGCCACAGATGTGACTGTCAACAAGAAAAAAAATTCAGGGGGCAACAGGAAATGGTTTTGTCATGTTTGTGAATCTAATTACCATGGGAGCTATACTAGGATTAGAGGCCATCTAGTGGGTGACACTGGAAAGGGTGTTAGAATTTGTGCTAAAATAACATTGGAGCAACAACTTCAATTTGCAAAGTTAGCTGGACTAAGTGATGACCAAATCATTACCATTCAAAATAAAAAACAACCATTAGCTGATTTGCAAGCCTCTTCCAATTTATCAGTTAGAGAGAGTTGTGATAGAGGGAAGAAGAAAGCAAGTGAGAAAACTTCAATCATGGGGTTAATGAATGTGCAAAAACGTGAGCAAGCTGATGATGCAGTGGCCAAATTCTTTTATGCACATGCTCTTCCATTTTATTTGGGGAGGTCACCTTATTTCAAAACTATGGTGAAATAAATATTGACAGTTGGACCCTTTTATGCCCCCCCTAGAGAACATAGATTACGTACCTCCCTCCTTGACAAACAATATTCAAAAGCTACCTTGTTGACGGAGGAGATGAGGCAAACATGGCTTAGGACTGGTTGTTCCATTGTCATGGATGGGTGGATTGATATTCGACATAGGCCACTCATTAATGTTATTGTTACATGCCCTGCTGGTTCATACTTTCTTCGAGCTGTTGATTGTTTTGGGAAGCGTAATGATGCTGATTTTCAGTTTGGCATTTTGAGGGAGGCCATAGAGGAGGTTGGGCCTTCTAATGTTGTGCAGGTTGTGACAGATTCAACTCGTGTTTGTAAGCTAGCTGGTTTGATGATTGAGAGTGCTTACAAACATATTTTCTGGACTCCATGTTGTGTACATGCTTTGAATAATGCTTTGAAAGACATTGGAAAAATAGATTGGGTGAAGGAAGCAGTTGTAGAGGCTAGAAACATACAAATGTTTGTATGTAACCATCACACTTCACACTCACTTTTCCGGTCTTATTCAAAGAAAGAATTCCTCAAACCAATTGAGACTAGATATGCTAGTTACTATATTTTGCTGGAGAGGATGTTGGAGGTTCAAGATGCTCTACAAGCCATGGTTGTTTGTGCAGATTGGAAAAGGTGGACTCTATCAAAGACAAATGAAGGCAAGGAAGTGAGAGATAGAGTACTTAATGAAACTTGGTGGGCCACTATCAAGTAAGAAATCTGAAAATTTTAATTGTTTTGAATTTGTTACACTTTGTTTTACTTTGTAGTTTGTATTTTAAAAGTTCTAATATTTAATTTGTTGCTTGTAGGTATATTTGCTCTTTCATATCACCAGCTGTGAGGGTAATTCGGTATGCAGATACAGACTCTCCTAGCTTGGGAGAGATATATGAGACTTTCGATAGCATGCTTGACCAAATGAAGCAAGCTATTCATCAAAAGGAACCTGAGTTGAGTTTTTATGAGGACCATATTAGGCCTATTGTGACAAAGAGGTGGAACACAATGAATACCCCTCTTCATATGCTTGCCTATGCTCTTAATCCGAAGTGGTATGTACCTAGACTTGGCCGAATCCTTCCTTCTGAGGATGACAAGGTGATAGAGGGGCTTACAACAGCCTTTCGTAAAATGTATAACAATGAGCTGGCAACCATTATTAGAGAGCAGTGGCTTATGTTTGCTGATCTTCAGGGTCCTACATTCAGCAAACCAGAGGCTAGGACAGATAGGGCCACCATTGCACAGAACAACCCCATTGGATGGTGGAAATTTAATGGGAAGGACACACTGGATTTGAAACAACTTGCCATTCGTTTGCTCGCACAGATTGCTAGTTCCTCTGTTGCAGAGAGGAATTGGTCCACCTATGGCTTCATCCACTCCATTAAGAGGAATAGGCTTACTTCAAAACGAGCTGAGAAATTAGTTGCAGTTCATAGTGCCTTGAGACTTTAGGACCGACAGACTACTGAGTATCGGCAGACTCCAGCAGCACGATGGGATGTTGATCCTAAGGATGTTAGGCAAATTGATGAGGATGAGGTGCAACTAGGATTGGTCGGGCTACCTTTGGATGATCCACTCATTCGAGAGAATGATAGTGATTCAGATACTTCTGAGCCTTTTGATATTCATAGCCCGAATGAGGCTTAATTTCATAGATTGTTGGACAATGTATTTAGCATTTTGATTTTCATGTTTGAAACATTTGGCTATGATAAAGTTTATATTATAATGCTTTAATGACATTTATAATTTTATTATGTTGTTATACTACTACTCTCGCGATTTATTTATATATTGATATTGTTGTTATCAATTAATTTATTGACATATCTCTCTCTTTCCCTCTCTCTGTCTATAATATATTAATAAATTTTGAAAAAATCATATATATATATGTATTTTGTATGTCGCCGTCCCCTACCGTCCCCTAAAAATGGCTCCCTAGGAAACGTTCCGGAAACGCGTCCCCAGCCGTCCCCCCGTCCCCGTCCCCAAAAGGCCGTGGAACATAGCTTTTTAATATAAACATAAGTAGATTATGTATACTTATGAATTGTCCTCATCCTTTGATCAATCGAGTATAAGGTTGAAGAAGGCGAGTAAGGAATCAAAAAGCATGGAGAGATACAACAACTCAAGGTGAAGTCATTCACTTAGCACTTAATATTTAGCATTTCCTAGTTTCTAAACTTAATAACCTTACGACAAGTAGATTGTCCAAATGTGGTTGATGCAACTTATCTTTATTTGTAAATCTGACTGCCATATCTTAAGTTGAAGATCTGAACCCAACATACAAATATACAGATAAATATAGGACAAAGAACTGATAGTTAAGGATTGCTACAACTCTGAATTAGCTAGTATTGCTTGCTGTATTACTCAATTATCGTCTCTCTAGTAAGTATATATCCATGATGCAATTTACATATCTGTAGAAGGAGATATTGATAATACTGACAATTGACATATATATATGGTCTTCCAATTATTTAGAATGGAATTAGATGATTGCTTATTAATTAACTGATAGTGAATAAATATTGTCATGATGAGAAATGTCTAGACTTGATTTTCACTTAAATGATAAATGCAAATGAACTTGACTATTATGTGATTATATAAAGATTGTTTGCCATGTGTTTGTGGACCTGCCAGGAGAGGTGAATCATGACCTAAGTGGTTTGTCTAAAAACCTCACCCAGGTTCTGCCCCACAAGCCCAAAGCAAGGGTTGGGCAGTCTGCCCCATAGGCCCATTGCAAGGGTTGGGTGATGGAGGGGTGAGGGTTCCATCGAGGCTTTTTGCCCCATAGGCCTGAGATAAGGGTTGGTCATTGGAAGGTGGAAGACCATAGGCCCCTTAAGGGTTCCCCTCTCCTGATGGGTTGAGTGACTCTTCTTATGTTTTCAATCTACGAGTATGGTTATGTTTGATTTTTGGATTCTAGATGTTAAAGCTAACATATAGGAATGTGGGGGTACCATCTAAGATCCCGCCCCACAGGCCCGAATGAAAGATACTCTCTCAAATTTTTTTGATTTTCAATAACAATTACAATGTAACCAAGCACCCGTTAAGGTTAGCTTAAACCAAAACGTTGCATAAAAGAACTCTAACCAAGAATGCGCCCTAAAACCACTTAAGGAGGAGGGGCGGGCTTATGGTTAGAGGATCCCTAGGATCTATTGAATCAATAGTTACAAAGATTACAACTGAAAGAGAGAGTCTAAACTCAGCACCAAGAATGTGCACTCAAGATCCTTTAACAGGCGAGGTGCTAACATATGGTGGAGTGCTAATTGCTGAATTGAAAGAAAATAGGCGGATAACCAGCCATGAGAGAAATTACAAATAACAATTCATCCACTGCGGCAGGCATCCACTCATGAGTGAGAATTCACCACTTTCCAGTGGGTACAATGAGAGAATTAGAAAGTTCTTTTTTCCACACTGGCGGTAAACCATCCAGGGGTTACAATGTGATAATTAAACATAAATAAGCAGCAATTAAATAGACTGAAACAATACTACTGTTATCAGCTTCTGCAAATAGAAAGAGCTGCAAATTACAAGAGTTTGACAATGATTTCAAGCACCAAGACATAGGATGATTCCACGTTAGTTATCAACAAGAATTGATGAAGAAAGACTGGAAAAGTAAATTGAAATAAGTCTGATTTAGAAATCTGCAATTCTGGAAATGAATTATTAGCAACTGCAAAATCAATCAAATGCTCATAACTTCATCAAATTACCTCCGATTGGACTGAAATCTTTTGTGAATAATCTCTAAGAGTATGGCGCCCAAGAACCAATCAAAAACCAGCATTAAATCCTTCACATTAATTTGGCACGAATCCCAATGCCACTTAGAAAAGTACGACCCTCCTTGAGGGGCGATTTTGACATTGAAAATTAGAAATTCCAAAAATTAAATCTGCAAATGCACAGGTGGGGGTCGCCTCTAGCATAGGAATCAATAGAACCAATACCCACAAGCTAAATAAATTCACACCCAAAGCTGTAAATAGAAATGTCCTTCAGCCATGAAAGGACCAACAAACACAAATTCTGGAAATAACATCAATTTCTCCAACAATGAGGCTCAATATGTACTTCTGAATGAAGCACACTCTCAATCCATCATCTAGGGAACCATAGTTTTAGGCCCGAAGAGTGGAATAGAATTGCTAAGCTTTCCCTTAGCCGGATTCTAGATTTCAAACCAGCAGCATAACTTTGCTTTCCAAAACATAACATGATCAACTCTCCAAAATGTAGCAATATATAAGTTTCAATGGGCAAATAAAACACTCTGAATTCCAAGAAGTCGAATCACTTCAACTGCCCAAGGGATGCCACCTTTAAACATTTACTTTATTTTGAAAATAAAAACATTATTCACCTTCCCTTTAGGTGTCCATTTCAATTTGCAACAATAAAGCATTTATTAAATCATTAAATGCTCAACTTGACCCCTTAATGTCCCCTCTTTAAACCAACATGAAGTTATCACTCCTAAGCGTGGGGGTACAACTTAAAAACATGAAATTGACTAAGTATAAAACTTAGTCCAAGGAGATAACCAAAACCAATGCCAATATTGAAACTGAAGGATTACCAAAAATAGCATAATGACTTGAGCTTAACTGCAGATGATGATACTGCCAAAATTAGACTTACTAAAAATAGCCACTGCCAAAAATAGTAAGTTCACTTCAAACTCAACAGAAAGCCAAACTGATCGGCCACACTGAACTGCAAAAGATTGAGTTGCTGCTAGAGTGATACTGCTATAAATATACTTACCAAAAATAGCATATTGCTATAAATAGTAAGTTTGCCAAAACCACATCTGTACGCCAACTGAGCAATATCACGACTTACTATAAATAGTAAGTGTTTCCAAATATCTTTTAAGCACAAACCGGGCGACCATTATGACTTACTATAAATAGTAAGTGCCTAGAAAGGATGTAAGATTCAGATGCATGTCACACCACCCTGGAGATCTCTGAAACCCAGAAAAACCTAGAAACCTTTCTTGCATGCAAGGTATCAGTCAAAATTGCATGTCATTATTTTAACATGCATGTTACCTCATCCTGAAGCTCTTCAAAAACCCAGAATATTTAAGGAGAAGTATTTTTTCTTTGCTGAGAAATGGAATCGCAGCTACAAGGAGGGGTGTCGTCCTACCTTGCAGAGGGCCGACAGAGGTTTTCGTCTCGAAGGATCCCTGTCTAGCGTGGCATCGAGTGCAGGGGAAGCGAACGGGATTGGCACTTATTATCGATCGCAGGCCTTGGAGATTATCATCAATCGCGGGCCTTGGAGATCACCAACTGTGTTGCTCACTAGTTAGTATCGACGGGATTGGCACTTATTATAGTTGCACTGGTCCTCAGAATTGAGTAACATGCCACCCTCCTAGTGGCGTTAATCAAGATTACTGTGGCTTGGATGTTGATTATTTATGTGTGCATACTATTTCATATTACAATAATTCCTGATTGAAGAATAAACCAACGCTGCCTAGCTTGGGGTGCGCCAGAGACTCTGCATGGGAATCACTTCAAATCGCGCTTGGTGACTCCTGGATCCTTGATGAGTCAATTCACGAGTGTCTACAAGATGGAATTCTACCTAAAATGAGAATGATTTCCTGTAGCCTGGGCGTGTCTTCTTGACTCCTGTATCATCACGCTTGGTGACTCCTGGATCCTTGATGAGTATTCTGCGACTGATATTTTCTTGTGGTACCTTCTGAACCAGTGGGAGAGATATCGTGCCTCCTTCAATTGAGCAAGATTTCATGAAAACCAAGTGCAAACCTGAAAAGTGTTAAGTTTAGCACTCTCCAGGAGTAAAAGATGGAAGAAAGAGATAATTCCGAATATTTAAGGAGAAGTATTTTTTCTTTGCTTTGGTTGTATTCACCCTTCTAGGCTAAAGTTCAATTTGCTAAGTTGTGCAAATCCGATTTCACTTGCTTGGATTACGTGGTGTTCACTTGGATAAGATTCTTTAGAATTAAGAAATATTCATTGCAAGTTCATACTAATTTTTGAGTGTGACTCTTATGACTAATTTTCTATATGCATTTTTTGTGATAGAGCCTCGAGAGAAGTTTGGTTCTATATGTTGACTTCGTAATGAAATCTGTGTAGATTGTCTTTTGTTATATTGAGATTAGCTCCTCCAAGAAAATGGAAGAAAGACACGTCTATAATCAACGAAGATGAATGATTAATTATCTGGGGTTACTCAGGGGATTCTGATATCATTGAGATAAGTATTGCATGGTTGATGAATTGTTATGTAGTTATTGATTCATGCTATAACCTTGAGATGGTCAATCATGTATGCTTCTAGCAATGGTATTTTTGAGATAGTTGAGTTTCATGAACTGTTAATAATCTCTTCTTAATGCTTTTAGGACGGATAAAGAAGTGTAAGAGATTGCTTCCATGAAAAGCTTGATGCATCCTGTAGGTTGAAAAATGGAGACATTGCTTGCAACCATGAGATTGTCTGAATGGCTGAAGAATTTTTTTTTGAAGAGGAAGCATTAACCTTTAGAGGGAGCTCTATGTCTTGCTGAGAACAAGTAAGGGTTGTAATGTTGCAAGGCCAGATGCTAAATCCTTGAAGTACCTCTTCAGTAGTTGAGACCAGAATTGCTCATGTCAGACAACCTGGATTTAACATTGGTAGCTCCGCAAACCTATTCATAATAGAGTGATCTGGGAAGAGGTTGAAGAGAACAACCCTGAATCTCTAGAAAGTTGTAAGTTGGAAACCATTTCTCTAAAGCAAGTAGTGCAGACGTTTTTGGACAAGGAGGTCAGGAGGCTGATGCAAGTACTTAGAGCTTCAGAGGGAGTCACATCATCACTTGTTGTAATGTATAATTCTCTAAGATGAAGAGATATGAGGCGAAAGCCCTTGTTCATCTCTGAGACTGAGATGAGGCGTCATGTTGAGAGACTCCATGACGACATCACGTTGAGAGACTCCGTGACAAATATGAAAATTGAAGAAAGCCCTATATGGACTTAAACAGGCCCCCAGAGCTTGGTATGAAAGAATTGACAGCTACCTCTTGGGACTAGGATTTTCCAAGAATGATGCAGACCCAAATCTTTACCTTAAGGTAATTAAAGGTGAGATGTTAATAATTATTTTATATGTTGATGATCTACTAATAACAGGGTTAGATCACCTCATTGCTCAAGGAAAGAAGGATCTAACTTCAGAAGAGCCCCAAGCACCCGCAGTGTGGCTTAAGGGGGGGGTGTTGGAAATAAGCCACACCTAGACTGACGATGGGCTGGCCACAAGGGGCCAATAGCTCAGTTGATAGAGCACTCCAGCAGCAAATGGAAGGTCCTAGTGAATGCTCTAAGCCAGTTCATGTGTGAGCCAAAGGAAATTCACCTTATGGTTGTGAAACATATATTGAGATATCTTCAAGGCACTATTGGATATGGCCTTCTTTACAAAAATAATCAACTAGATCTACATGGATACTCTGATTCAGATTGGGCTAGAAGTGTAACCGATCGGAAAAGCACATTAGGATGTTGCTTCAGTTTGGGATCGGCTATGATCTCTTGGATCTGCAGAAAACAGTCTTCAGTAGCTCAAAACTCGACAGAAGCTGAATACATTGCAGCCTCTATGGGGGCATGAGAAGCAGTATGGCTCAGGAAATTGCTTGTGGGACTCTTTGGTGAGTCCTTAAATCCTACTATCATTCATTTTGATAATCAGAGTTGCATCAAACTCTCTGTAAATCCGTTATTCCATGATAGATCTATGCACATTGAGATCCCCTACCATTATGTAAGAGACATGGTAGAAAGGAATGTGATCCAGTTGGAGTATATTAATACAAATGATCAAACAGTAGACATTCTCACCAAACCTCTCTCCAGGATCAAGGTAGAACACTTCAGGAAGAAGCTTGGTATGGTTGAAATGTAATTTGATATTATGTTTGAAATTCAAAATTGTTTAGAAGTTGTACTAATATATTTAAAGATGTTTAATGTGTAAACTCTTTTGTCATGTGTGTGACTCCATGACCTGATGGGCCCGCTCCCCCTGTGTACATTATTGAAAGGTGACGATCTTTCTAATAATGAACACTTGTATGTGACATTGTAAAGTGACGACTCTACAATGATGAGTTGAACTATCATGATAGATATCATGTGACTTGATATTTATGGACATGTCATGATAGTATCTCTTGGACACCTTGATGGATATCATGGGACTTGATGTCATTTGAAGATCATTGTGATCCTTAAGAAATAATCATGGTGGATAATTATATATCCGTGGATATGCCATGAATTATTATGGTAGACATCATGTGACTTGATGTCAGTGCACATACCATAATGAAGATGTGTTATGAAGAATGTCATGTAACTTGACACTTTTAGAAGCATACCATATCTTCTGATATCACGAGTTAGGTGATATCACTTTATACTTGTTTGGAGTTTATCTTTCCTAGATAAGAGGGAGTGTTGAATAATGAAGATGTGTTATGAAGAATGTCATGTGACTTGACACTTTTAGAAGCATACCATATCTTCTAATATCACGAGTTAGGTGATATCACTTTATACTTGTTTGGAGTTTATCTTCCCTAGCTAAGAGGGAGTGTTGAAAATAGATAGCATTGGTCAGATGATTGATTGTTGTTATGTGAAAGATAAAATATTAAATAAAGGGACACATCCCTTGAGCCGACGTGTCTCCACAAGGTGGAGACACATCCGCTCATGGGACGTGTCTCCCACTTTGATATTTATATTCACTCCTTCCTCATTTGGAAACATGGAAATTGATAGATGTTTACTTGTGAGGATCGACACATAGAAGATTACAAATCCGTTTCAATAACAATTACCCTAGAATTTACACCTTTTTTTTTTTGACTGTTCTTATATATTTGAAAGCAAATTAACTACTATCATAAAGGTTTAGATATAATTGTTTAAATCCTTCCTAACTAGGCAAAAGTAACTATTTGTCAAACATTATAGGGATTATCCATGCTGAGATTAAAGCCACTCATTAGAATGAGGGTCACAGGCAACCAGGGTGGGACTAAGGCTGCAACATAGTTGGCCCTTACATGGTATTTGCAGCATATGTTTCAGTTTATCTATTTTTTAAATATTTATGTTTTAGAGAGCAAAATTTGGCCAAAGACTTTCTGAAGCTTACTGCTGTACTGGTACCAAAAGTCTTGTTTAACTTTAGTTTTCTGTTTGTTAATGAAGAATGAAAAAATATTTCATTATAAAAACAAAATATTGAACTGGGAGAAACCTGATTTTATGTGATAAATTGGATCCCTAAAGAGCCGGAAGCCTGACATTAAGATATGTTACAACTTACAACCAGATGTGTAAAGTTTATGCACAGTCTGGTCTTGAACCCAAAACATCGGTACCTATCAAAGATTTTAATGGAAATAAAAATGGTAATACAATAAAAGCTAAAAGAGTCCAAAAACTTGAGTCGAGAAGAAATTCCAAATATGGTTATAACCTTCTAGAGGCATAACATTACAAGAACAACAAAATATAAAATTGAAATTGCAATCCTTCAAGGACAGGAATCTCCAAAACCCATTTTACTGATGATCAAGGGTCATTGAACATGAGCACAATGAGCAGTGACATATGCCATTCCTTGAACTGGGAAATTAGATCTGAAACCAAAATAGGAAAGCTCTCATAGCTGGATCAAGGAAGTTCATGAGTCTTGTCTTTTGTGTCAATAGATCTAAACTTTGTCCTTCATAGAAAGAGGACAAGGCTGCTGCAAGAAAGGCCAAACTGCAGTACAAAACAATGACTCGGAAGAGAAATAAATGCCTTCTGATAAGTCTCCCATAAGGGTAATACTGCCACATGATAATGCCATGTCCTTTCTTTGTGTGAAAGCAAGAAACAATAGATTTGTCCCACGGCCAGAATGAAACATGCATAATTGTTTGGCAGCAGCCCTGTGGACATAAGCTAGCTGGTATTCTAAACAAACTGTTATAATGAAGGTTAGCAGATGCCTTCCAGAAGATTGAAGAGGCCAAGGTATAGGAGTCTTTTGAAAGTGACAGCGCATGCATCTGTATTTTACAAAAACATGTGAAAAATAATAGAAAATCTCTGAAGACAATGGGAGATGGGATTGAAGAGCTTGGGTGGAGGGGAGGAAAGAGAAAAGTAGATTTCTCTCCTCCCTGCATTCTTAAATGCTGGTGGAAATCTTAAGAGGTTTTAAGTGAAAAAGATATATATAAATACTTCATAAATTATCACTTGTATAAATGTATTGATTTCTCAAAGATAGTATCCATCTGTAATCTGATGTTCTTATTCTGAAATTTCGTTGATTGTCTTTTGAGGCATGCTCAATATGCTCTTTTATCTGACTTTGCTTTGTTTACTTCGACTTCAGACTATTATCAGTCTTTCATTGCAGAAAGTTCTCACAGAGCATCTGCACCAAGCTTACCTTACAAACCATGTATATTATGTGGCATCTAATTTAAGAGGGCTCTCAAATCCAGATCAGGTATAATGAGCTTCTACTTTGAGTATTGAATTGCGTCTTAATAAGATAAAATGTGCCATCTCAATGACATTTCTCTCTTGCTTTTTAATTTTTTTTCTAAAAGCTGTGTTCTATTATCCCTCTTTTTAGCATACATTTGTATCTGAAGAGATTTCTTTTTTGGCAGCGAATTACAGAAGATGTTGCAAAGTTTTGTTCATCAATAAGTGAGCTCTACTCATACACCTTTAAGCCTGTATTAGATGTTATACTCTTCAGCCGCTCCTTAGCAAAGACGATTGGGTAATTGCCTTCTCAGAAATCCTGCATGACATGTCCAAGTAAGCATTAGGAACATCTCAGCAGACTCATTACTAAATATATCATCTGCTTTTCTATGTCAAGTATAAAGGACAGTTTGTACTGTATGGTTACTTCCTTTTATCTTCAAGTGTTTTGCGTGCCATTAGCCCACCATTAGCACTTCTCACAGCACAAGAAACAGCTTTGTCCGGGAATTTCAGAAATGCACATCAAAGGTTTTACCAGGCATACCATACTTATTTCCTTTTAATATAAATTTAGACATTGCCTAGGCTGTACTCATTTGGAAAGGCATTTGCATTTTCTTCACTTATTAAGTTCAAACATAGCTTTCATTTTTTCCCTTTTCTGTTTTATTTGCAAGAAATCTAGTATCTATTTTGTATAAGAAGCTTTTTTAAATTTCTTTTGTATGGTAAAATTGCTTGACGATCATCTGACAATTTTTGGCAGGTGGCGAGACTTAAAAAAAATAAAAAATCTTATTATAGGTTTGATATTAAACTTGTTTATTCAATCTTTTGTAGAGCATATGGGTTGTTAATTCATAATTATACTGAGCCTTGTTGCTATCAGACAGAGAAACCTTTGCAGCTGTGTCCATTAGATGGTTGTCTGTTTGATTAGCTGACTTTATGGACTATGCACAATTCCATTGTTACCAAGCTATATCTAGTAGTGGGGCACCATTCTACTGTTGTAGTTGCACTTTATAAGGTATGGGTCTGATTGCAGATAGTCAACAAAGCTGTAATTGCATTGGTATGAGTGACTCAGTGGTAAATGGAATAACCCAACTCCCCTTTAGTTTGGAGCAACTCTCCTTCATTTGAATCCAGGTAAGGAACAATAGGCCTTCCAATCAACTCTCAAGCGCTGTTTGGCTGGGCTGGAATGGGATAGGCTAGAGTCTGAAAGGGCAGGGTTTCCCACCTGTGATGACCAAGTATCTTTCACCCATCATAATGAAGAACAATACTTTGGCTTTGACCTTCTTTTGACTCTATAAGAATGAATTGTGACCTGATTTAGGAGCTCACCTTCCAGACATTCAAGAAGAAAGGTTTCAAGCATAGTTAACATACTGTCCGATTACTCTCTGAGTAGCCGAGTAATCTCCAAAAAATTTGCATGCCGAGTAATTTCTGCTTTTACTTGCGGGCAGTATGCAGATGGATTCTCTCGTCAAATTATCGAGTAATCGCTAGTAGCTTGCAAAAAACCCACAAACATGGCATGTTTGTGTGTGTATATGCATGCAAACTTGGCACCCTATGTATGTTTATAGATATGTATGTGTGCACAGTGCAGTCCTGAGTATACACATACATAAATATCCACACACATTTGCCGAGTATTTGCCCATTTTTTCCCGAATCAAAATTTTTGGGCTTGCCGAGTTCTCTCCGATTCCGAGTATGTAAACTATGGTTTCAAGTATTCCTTGAAGGAATGGTAAACACTTTGAGTAGTGACCGTACTCGAGCCAATATTCCTTGAGTTGATAATCTTAGGATTCTCTAGTAGGTCATCTTAATCAGAAAGAGCAATTTTTTGCATCACCTCGAGCACAACAGCATCCTGTCAGCATGGGAGATTGATTGTCAATTGGCTGCACAACGACATGGTTGTGTGACAATGGAGAAGTGTTAAGCATACAATTTCAATTAAAAATAATCCGAATAATTGTTAGCTGAGCTCTAGGGAAAGTCGTTTTTCATCATGGAAGAAGACTTTCATGCGCTCTCCTAGGGCTGATAAGCAATGGCGAGCCATATTTATTTGTCCAATTTCCAAATCCTTGATGGCCGATCCTGTGATTGTTTCTTCAGGGGAATCTTATGAGAGAACGTGCATTAAGCCTGGATGGCACTTGGTTTATACCTATTGTTACAAGACTAGGATGGAATTTGGTTCATCTACTCTTACAACAAATGTTGCTTTGTAAACTGCAATCTCTAATTGGTGTGAAGTTACTGGTGTTCAGAGGCCAAATCCTCCTGATCAAGTTGCTGCCAAAAGTTTTATCCAGGGCATAATGGCCAGGGAATCCCTAAATTGAGAGCCCACATGTTATATACATGTCTGGTAAGATTAGAATACTCACCAATCAGTACATCTATGGCCATGAGAGGTCCCCTACAACAATTGTTTGACACCTAAGGCTGTCTCAAGCTGTACTGGCTATCATGGTTGGCCATTTGAAATGCCGAATAATCTAATGACATGATAGCTGCCTTGCAAGAAAGTTCTGAACTTAAGATATGCTGGGCCTTTAACTGTACCCATAGTCAGAGAGTTCTTTATGTGATAGCAGGGAGTTCAAACAAAGGGATGACTCAAGTATAGTGAGTTTTGGGGAATTTTTTCCAAGATCATATTCAAGATCCTTAGAAAACGTTTCTGAACAGAATTTATAGATTGTTGTTGAGAAAACTGATAGGTCTAATCCCATTGATTTTGGGAGCAACTCCACAAAGAGTACTGCAGACTCATTTCAACATTTTTTTTTGAAGCCACATGTTAGGTTTTCTCATTCAGCAGTAGATATTGATATCCAGCATGGTAGCCTTGATTCTTATTCATCTTTTGGTGACTTCTCTGTTCCCCTTCCTCTTGCAACTAAACCTTGCAGTTATTCATCTCAAAATCAGGAAATAGTGGAGATTGAACCATTTGATCCTAATTCTGATCTAGCAATCACAGACCATGGAACAAGAGTAGGAAGTGATTGATCTTCGCAATCTCACTCGCACAAGTGTGGAAAGCAGGAATACTCTATGTAATGCCAAGCTGCTTTCAACCCTTCTGCCTCTTTTGACATCAAGATATGCAGGAATACAGAGTAATGCTATATCTACATTGGTGAACCTTTCTTTGGAGAACAATAGTAAGTTGAGCATCGTCCATGCGGGAGCAATTCCTTACCTAATTGATGTTTTAAAAATGGGTAATCTGGAAGCACAAGAGCATGCGGCTGGAGCAATCTTCAGCCTTGCCTTAAATGATGATAACAAGACAATTATTGGGGTGTTGGGTGATGTTTCTCCTTTGCTCCACATGCTCAGATCGGCTGCAGATAGAACAAGAAAAGATGCAGCAATGGCTTTGTACCATTTGTCCTTTGTGCAGGTCAATCGTGCAAAGCTCATGAAGGCAGGTGCAGTTTCAATTCTTTTAAGCTTGGCTCAAGAGGACATATCCGATGTTTCCTGTAGGGCCCTGTTAATCCTATGTAATATCGCGTCCACTTCTGAGGGATGCAAGGCTCTCTTTGAAACCAATGCCACAACCTTATTTGTTGGTATTCTTGCCAAGCACCAAAAACTCTAATGTTATGATCCTCCATATCTTGAAAATGCACTTCCCAAGTACCATTTTTCCTACAAGGTGGGCCTATAGTAGTCACAATTGTCTATTATTTTATTGGTCTATTTCTTGATCCTAAAATTGTTTGTCAATTGCTCCTTTGTAAAGGATGTCTCCTTTTTGTTTTAGAGTATCAATGTTTTTAAATGCAATTCCAAGATATGGCTAAAAAATTGCACTCTTTTATGCTATCTTTAAACACACAATGCTTTTTTTGGCTTGAGTAATATTAATTGGAAACATATCAAGGGGGTGCAATCATTGTCTAGGCTAACTTTGCCTCCCAACCTCTTCATCTTTAGGGAATATTTAAACTTATTTTCCATTGATTAGTGTTTTGATTGATACTTTTGATACAACACAAAATGAAACAATATGTGAGGTAAACCTCTCTTCAAAATCATAACGTCTTTAGTTGTGCTAGTTTACTTTTTGTAGTAGATAGATTTACATCAAAAACTTCTTATCTAGTGTAGAGACATTGAAAATGCTTTTGCGCTCTAGATTGAGAAACAAAAAGATAGGTCTTAATTTAGTTTGTTTATTTAGTATACTTGAAAATAATTCTGAATTCCAAGTCAAAAGGAACTTCCCCTACTAATTCGAAGAACAATTTACTGTACATGTTCCATTTTATATCACATCGAAAGGTGCAAATTAAAATGCCAACAAATGGAAGGGACAATATTTTTTCCTCGTGAGTTTGAAGCATAGTTTATGTCAGAACCCCGATGGTTCTCAACTCGAAACCCTGACTGAAATTGTTTTGTTTTTGCAAGTTTTGTATTTTTTTGTGTTTTTGATGGGTTTTTGCAAAGAAACAAGAAGCTGCGATTTTCTAAATAAATGCCTAAAAATTCATAATAAATTCTAAATTCATGAGATAAGCTCAAGATTGTTCAGAGAACATAGGCGCATCTATTTATTATTATTCCAGAGCTTTTACAATGCAAATAGAGTAAACAAATGTATATAGAATATGGTTTTATTCAAAAACCTGATTTTTGCTTGCCAGGCGCCAAAAGGAACAGAGAAGAAATGTACAGCTGAAGAAAATGAATGCCAGATCTCTATAAATTATATCTCTGATAAAGTCGCCTTTACTGCTAGATGATATTCTTTGAATATCCTTCTGAAATCGATGCAATAAGACCAACTGTAACTCCTGAATGAAGTCACCAAGATGCAAGCTTAAACTGGTATTTCACAGTCTCAGTCTGCCAAATTCCTGAAGAGGTATCGTTCTCCAGAAATGCTTCGTCTGCCAGAAACCCTAGGGTTTGCAAACTCCAATGCTCAGAGCAAAAAGACAAAAGTCGAATAATAATCTCATAATAGTTCGATTTTGCCTTGAAAGAATATATATTCTCCTTTGAGAAGTACGACCCAATCTTCTTTTAAAATAATCATTCAATAATATGATTTAATTCGCCCTTTTACTTTAGGAGAAATCATTAATAATTAATTGGCGTCTTATTAAGTGAATAATAATTATTCACTTTATCAAATATTAATTCATTATTATAAAGTATAAAAAAAATACTTTATAATAGGCCAAATTAATTAAATATTTAAATATTTCAATAAAGTGACTTTAATATAAGTCAAAATATTAAATATTTCATAAATCATTAAATACTCCTTATTTCTCCGTCTGATCATCAAACTGCTGAACTGGGTCGACTCTGAGCTGAAAAGTTGAACCAGGTGCCCTGCCCAAAATAGCAGCTTCCGCCTAACCTAACTTTCTAAAAATAGAAAGTTCCTGAAAATGCACTTTGGAAGATTCTGCGAAGGCCCAACCTGAAACAACTGCAGAACTGGACCTACCAGACACTGAGTAACTGCCCCAGATGATCCTCTGCACACTCCTGTCAGCCTACGAGGATCGAATAATAGGCTAACCTCGTCACCAGCTGCGCTGACTAGGATGGGGACATCACAGTCCGCCCTCCCTGAAATTGCTTGTCCTCAAGCAATCTCAACTCTGGATGCTGTAAGATCTCCTCTGACTCCCATGTAGCATCCTCAACTGGCAAATCTCTCCACTTGACCAGATATTCCCTGATCACACGCCTCCGAAGGTGTCTCTCTCTCATCTTGAGGATGGCCTCCGGTACTAGTATCAGTTTCCCTTCGTCATCAAGGGGTGGCAACACTGGAGAGGGTATCACATGTTGACCCAATGCCTTTTTCAGGCGAGAAACGTGAAATACATTATGGACCTTGCTATCAGCTGGCAAATCCAACTCATAAGCAACCTCGCCCACTCGTCTGACAACACGAAATGAACCATAGTAGCAAGGTTTTAGTTTCTCTGCCCCACTCTTCCGCAGAGTAGACTGATGATACGGCTGCAACATGAGGTACACCATATCACCCACCTCAAAAGTACGCTCAACCCTCTTCTGATCAGCATACTGCTTCTGCTGATTCTGTGCCCGCTGGATATTGTCTCAAAGAGACCTCAAAATGTTCTGCTGACTTTGCATCATATCCCCTACACTCGCCACTCTGCTATCGCTCAATATCAAATCCAGAAGGTTGGGCGCCTCATACCCATACAAAGCCATAAAGGGTGTCATCTGTATCGTCATATGGTGAGTCGAGTTATAACAATACTCGCATAAATAAATCCATCTCACCCAAGCTCTCTGCTGACCAGCTATATAATTACGCAAATAACCTTCCACCCACTTATTGACAATCTCTGTCTGCCCATCTGTCTGCGGATGGTAGCTAGTACTCGGTGTCAGTTCGGTCCCACAAAGCCTGAACAACTCCTGCCAAAAGTTGCTCATGAACCGACTGTCTCTATCGTTGACTATCGTCCGAGGCAACCCATGCAACCGGAATACCTCTCTGAAAAATAACTCTGCAGTTTGGGATGCTGTGAAAGTAGTAGTAATCGGGAAAAAGTGTGCGTATTTAGTCAACCGATCAACCACTACGTAGATGCAATCTTTACCCTGGGCTTTCGGCAAACCCGTGATAAAGTCCATCGATAAACACTCCCACTTCCTGTCAGGTATCGGAAGTGGCTGGAGCAATCCAGCAGGATAAGTGTGCTCTTGTTTGTTCTGCTGGCACACAGAACACTCACGGACATACTGTAATACATCAGTTTGCAGCCCTTTCCAGGTAAACCGTTCCCGAACCATTTTGTATGTCTTATAGTACCCGGGATGGCCCGCCATAGGAAGGTTGTGAAAGGCTCTTAAGACTGTAATCCGCACCTTGGAGTCAGGAACCAAAAGAATCCGCCCCTTGTAAATGATCAAGTCATCTACAACAGTATACCTGTCGTCCTGCTCTGTCCTGTCAACAATGCTAGAAGCCCATGGGTTCTTAGCATACTCAGCAATAATCCGGTGCCTCCAATCCTCTGTGATCTGTGCCAAAGCATTCAACTGAGGTCTGCGAGACAAGGCGTCAGCTACGACATTCTGCTTCCCCTTAATGAAGGTGATATCAAAGTCATACGACTGCAGTTTACTGACCCATTTTTGCTGCCTCTCATTCAGGTCTCGCTGTCCAAGGAAGTGTTTCAGGTTGTTATGATCTGTGCGAACACTTAATTTGCTGCCTACCAGGTACTGCCTGAACTTAGCCAGTGCATGCATAATGGCTAACATCTCCTTGTCATAAATACTGTAAAATCTCTCAGGACCCCTGAGTTTCCTGCTCTCAAATGCAATCGGATGTCGCTCCTGCATCAAAACGGCACCAATGCCCTCTCCTGAAGCATCACATAATAAATCAAATGACTTCGTAAAGTCAGGCAATGCTAGCACCGGACATGAAGTCATGATCACCTTAAACCTGTCAAAGCACTCCTGTGCCTGTGGTGACCAAGTAAAAGCCCCCTTCTTCGTCAAGTCAGTAAGGGGTGCGGCGTGTCGTGAGAACCCACTAACAAATCTCCTGTAAAATGCACACAACCCAATGAAACCTCTGAGCTGCGTAAGGTTCTCAGGTACCGGCCACTCAACTATAGCTCGGACCTTTTCGGGGTCCATACTCACTCCCTTGGCACTGATGATGTGCCCCAGATATAACAATTCCTCCATACCGAGCTCGCACTTGGATTCCTTAGCATAGAAAGACTCATCTGCTAAGATACCCAAGACTGCATCCAAATGAGCCAGATGCTCATCCCATGACCTGCTATAAACCAAAATGTCGTCGAAGAAGACTAACACAAATCTCCTCAACTGAGCACTGAAAACCCTGTTCATAGTTGCCTGAAAGGTGGCAGGTGCATTGGTTAACCCGAAGGGCATAACCAAGAACTCGAAGTGACCGCAATGACACCTGAAAGCGGTTTTCTCAATATCCTGCTCTCTCATCTGAATCTGATGGTACCCTGATCTCAAATCAATCTTCGTAAAGAAGACGGCTCCGTGCAACTCATCTATCAGCTCATCAATGCGTGGAATAGGGTACCTATTCTTAATTGTCCTTTTGTTGAGCTGCCTGTAATCAATACACATCCGAAGTGATCCGTCCTTCTTCTTCACCAATACAACCGATGAAGCAAAAGGTGACTTGCTAGGTCTGATATGGCCCATAGCTAACAACTCATTAATGGTCTTCTCTATCTCATCCTTGAGTCGTTTCGGATGTCTGTAGGGAGTGATCATAACGGGCTTTGCGCCCTCCTCCAACTCAATAATATGCTCCGTGCCTCTGTTTGGAGGTCTACCAGGTGGGATGTCACTAAACACTTTGGAGTGTTTAGACCTCAAGATCTGTATGTCAGGGTGATACTCACCCTTCTGCTGCTCCTGCTGTGCTGGCATTAACATACACTCTGCAGCCCAATTAACCATGTCATGACGAATGAGTCTCTCCATCCGTCTGTACGATACCATCCTCAGATTACTGTCTCTAATGGCTTTGATGACATGAGGTCTCCCATTAGCCTTGAACTTCATCTCCATGTCACGTAGATTGAGTGTGAACTCACCCAATTCATGAAGCCATGCCATCCCTAACACCACATCAGTATCCCCCATATTAACAACATAGAATTCAGTCTTGAACTCATAGTTGTTCAATTGCATCGGCAGATCAGTTATTTTCCTATCACACTTGAGGGTGTATCCATCAGCTACCTTAACCCGAATACCCTCAAACTCTTTCATCTGTATGCCATGCTTCTCAACCAAACGTGCATCTATGAAATTGTGCGTCGCTCCTGTGTCAAGCAATGTTATAACTTTCTGACCAGCTAGGAGCCCACGTAGCCTAAAAGAGCCATCTCTCTGAAGACTAGTCAAGTGTGCCTCCTGTAATTTCCTTCTACCATCATGTTCACTATCATTTTCAGACTTTTCATCATCTGAATGTTCTGAATCAGCTTGGTGGTCTGACAGATCAGATTGCTCTTCACCCTCATAAAACCACTCCATTTGATTACTTTTGGCTTTAGGACGAAGGGGGCATATATGTTTTTCATCATAGGGTGCCTTGCACCAAAAACATAACTTCTTCTTGCGTAGTTCGTTCAATGTCTCTCTGTCAAACGGTGGTGCATTATTTCTTTTAGGATCAGGTGGATCTCTCTTCCTGTCAAATGGTCTATCTCTATCAAATGATCTATTTGGCCTTGAGTTTGGCGTAGAACCCGAAGAGAACCTGCTGCGAGGTGCTGCATGCTCCATACTGCGTGCCTTCCTCATCGCCTCCTGAAGGGTGGGAGGATCAAATGCCTTGACCCATCCTCTCATCGGCTCATATAATCCCTCGGTGAAGAGAATGACAAGTCTCCTCTCCGAAATACCTGTCACCATGACTGCTGTTTTCTGAAACTCCCCAATGTAAGCATCCAAACTGCCTGTCTGTCTGAGCTGTGCTAGCTCTCTAAAGTAAAGTTCTGGATCTTTTTTATCAAATCGCTCAATAAGCCTGCCAGTGAAATCCTGGTAAGTAGTAACCCGATGATGACCTAGTGTGTACATGCCGTGATGCCACCAATCATGCGCCAATCCATCAAGGTGTAGTGTGGCAAATTTAATGGCCTCATCCTCCTGCATAGGTCTCAAAGATAGGTAATTATCTAACTTCTGAACCCACGATCTCGCTGAATTCTTATCCGAGCCATCAAAATAAGGCAAGACAATCTTGCTCACTGCATGCTGAAGATCTCTGTTCACCTGTGGTGGCTGCTGGTACTGATGAGCTCTGCGCTCAAATCTTCCTCCACCTCTGGGCTTATGCACATCCATAAACTCATGAAATGTCAACGACTGTCTAATCTCAGGAGCCAGTGTAGAATACTCTCCAAACAGTCTGGTCACGTCTGCCACTGAAGTGCCATGCTGTGGCTGAAACTCTGTGTGGTGACCTTGTTGCTCCGTCTCCGGAGTCGGTGGTGCCTCTCTACTGACAAAGGTAGGTTGTCCAGGCCTACGCTCGTGAACAACCGGTGACAGCTGCGGTCGTGCAGACATCTGTGGCTGGTCTATGCCTCCCGAACCACTGGACTGCCCTATCTGAATGTAATGCTGGTGAGGCGGAGTATATTGTCTTATGGTACCTATCAGCTGTGACATCATGTCCATCATGTTGTCATGTCTACTCCTGTATTCTGCCTCAGTCATCTCAGCATTTTCTTTCTCTTTCCCGGAATCTCTAGGAATTTCTTGATCTGCCATGAGTGTAGTCACACTGTTTTCACTGCTGCAAGGGCTAGACCTGTGAATGCCTAATATACCTGACACTGTCTCACCTTCAGGAATCGGTGGACCTGTCCAATCCTCGACTCTGCCTGTCCCTACACCTTTAATATAATGAATCGTATCTCTGCTCATGAAAAAGCATCCAAAAAGCACATTGTAATCTAAAAAAGCAACTGAAAAAGCACAGGATGGCAGGAAATCTGTGCTCTGATACCAGTGTCAGAACCCCGATGGTTCTCAACTCGAAACCCTGACTGAAATTGTTTTGTTTTTGCAAGTTTTGTATTTTTTTGTGTTTTTGATGGGTTTTTGCAAAGAAACAAGAAGCTGCGATTTTCTAAATAAATGCCTAAAAATTCATAATAAATTCTAAATTCATGAAATAAGCTCAAGATTGTTCAGAGAACATAGGCGCATCTATTTATTATTATTCCAGAGCTTTTACAATGCAAATAGAGTAAACAAATGTATATAGAATATGATTTTATTCAAAAACCTGATTTTTGCTTGCCAGGCGCCAAAAGGAACAGAGAAGAAATTTACGCCTGAAGAAAATGAATGCCAGATCTCTGTAAATGATATCTCTAATAAAGTCGCCTTTATTGCTAGATGATATTCTCTGAATCTCCTTCTGAAATCGATGCAATAAGACCAACTGTAACTCCTGAATGAAGTCACCAAGATGCAAGCTTAAACTGGTATTTCACAGTCTCAGTCTGCCAAATTCCTGAAGAGGTATCGTTCTCCAGAAATGCTTCGTTTGCCAGAAACCCTAGGGTTTGCAAACTCCAATGCTCAGAGCAAAAAGACAAAAGTCGAATAATAATCTCATAATAGTTCGATTTTGCCTTGAAAGAATATATATTCTCCTTTGAGAAGTACGACCCAATCTTCTTTTAAAATAATCATTCAATAATATGATTTAATTCGCCCTTTTACTTTAGGAGAAATCATTAATAATTAATTGGCGTCTTATTAAGTGAATAATAATTATTCACTTTATCAAATATTAATTCATTATTATAAAGTATAAAAAAAATACTTTATAATAGGCCAAATTAATTAAATATTTAAATATTTCAATAAAGTGACTTTAATATAAGTCAAAATATTAAATATTTCATAAATCATTATATACTCCTTATTTCTCCGTCTGATCATCAAACTGCTGAACTGGGTCGACTTTGAGCTGAAAAGTTGAACCAGGTGCCCTGCCCAAAATAGCAGCTTCCGCCTGACCTAACTTTCTAAAAATAGAAAGTTCCTGAAAATGCACTCTGGAAGATTCTGCGAAGGCCCAACCTGAAACAACTGCAGAACTAGACCTACCAGACACTGAGTAACTGCCCCAGATGATCCTCTGCACACTCCTGTCAGCCTACGAGGATCGAATAATAGGCTAACCTCGTCACCAGCTGCGCTGACTAGGATGGGGACATCACAGTTTAACTATTTGCAAAGTACTCACAAGTTTTTTTAAGTCTCGAGTTTTTGTAGAGTAACTTTGTTGTGTATTTTTGTAGTCGTTATCAAGTTTTACCCTTGAACTTGTACAAGTACTTGAGTTGGTTTGAAAAACCTGTTAGATGCAGAATAGGTAACCCTATGCACCAAAATGCACCAAAAATGTGGCATAAACATTGAAAAAACATGGTTTTTTGAAATTTGAGTATTCTTTCGCAAATTGGAGTGAAAATACATGGTTTTTTTCTTTTCATAAATTATGATATGGTGTGCTGCTCCTAGTCCCCTAGAGGGGCATTGCCTCCAAACCTTTTCCAAACTCATTTGATACTTTTTGTAGATGTATTTTGTGTAACATTTACATTTTTTAAAACCTTAATATTTTTTAAGTTGCTGAGTTTTTGTTGAGTCAGATATTTTTGATTTGCTGATTCTACGTTGAGTTCGAGTTTGCAACCTATGTTTTGAATGAAGCTTTGTCTATTTTCACTAAACAAAGAGATAAGTTGTATTTAGTAGAGAAGATCTTTTTTGGATTTGTTTTTCTTGTTTCATGTAAGTATGCTAATGAAGTAGGGTTTATTTTTTATCTAGATGAGGTATAGGGACAATTTCCATGGTTGATTAGAGAGAGTTTGGGCAAAGTTGGTAGGTAGATGAAATGTATATTTGGGTGAAGATTACACTTCATCTTCAATAAGTCAAAAAGGAATTAAGAAATTTTTAAATTATTTTCAGATGCTATGTTTATTTTTCAAATTCAAATTGTGTATATCGACTCAATTTTAGTACGAAGAAAAACCAAGGTGGATTAGTTTCTTTAAATTTTTTTAGGAGATTTCAGCACCAAGGAATTCAAGTGGGGTTGCTGAGTAGCTATTTTTAGCTTAGGCTGTGCTGTATTGATAAACTTTTTATTTTGTCAAATTCTCATTTATCTTGTAATGTCCCCTTTTTGATAGGCACCTTGAGGATCGTTTAGCCTTTATTTATTCCTAAAGGCTAAACAAGAGAAATAAGGGAGTAAGTATTAAATTAATTATTTATAAAGTTATTTCGATAAATTAAAATTATAAGATAACTTTATATTTAATTAATTTAATAAAGTGACTTAAAATAAAATAATAAATCATAAAGTCACTTAAGGGAATAAAATAATATTTTTTCTAGAAGCTTCTTGGAAGGCATCGATAAATCTTTATAAGAAGTTGTTGGCTTAGCATTTGGGCATGCTTTTGTCTTGGATTATACTATTCACTTCAGTTTGGAAAAAGCTTGAATGCTTTGCTTGCTTGAGGGTTTGAAGACTCTAGAGTACCAGGTTCGGTTGTGAAAGATCAACCCTAGTTGGAATTGTTGAGGAATCCATCCAGGGTTTCTACAAGTGCTTAATTGGAGAGTTTTGATAGGTGCAATAGCTGATGTATTATTGCCCTAACTGGAAAAGAAGTGATACAGGAATTGTGGTTTGATGTGATAGTTGGTTTATTATTGCATCATCATCATCATTGTGACAGTTGAGGTATTGTTGCATTTCAAATTGATGAAAATTTATCTATGTTGGTTCAAAATTTTAATGGTCATTGACCAAAATTTTGAGAGATAAAGAAATCGATTTTTGCAAGAAAATGATTTGTAGATTTTAAAAATAATTCTCTGTTGGAGATTCAATTTGTGAAGTTAACTGTTGCATTTTGGAGCAACAAGGAAGGTACGATTTGGGGGATCATTTTGGTAGACCTTTGACAAGTTGACTTTATCTCATGAGGGCGATTTTTATAGCTGGAATAGTTGCTTCCATAAAGGGTCGATAGCACCAGTTCAGGTGCAGCAAAGTAGCATCAAAGTTAATTCGAAATTGGTGGTAATTTTATATAAATTCGAAGTCTGAAAGAGAGATGACTTTATCTAGTAAAGGATGCCATTTCCAACCCAAGACGAGCTCAAGTTTCAGAAACAAATGGCCAGAGATCCTTAGTTGCAGCCACCTACAACCAACAGGATTGGAGCGAACATTATTTTGAACACATTAAATCGCAATTCATCTAGTCATTGTGGTGCAGCATTTGAAGGGACAAAAATAATCTGGTGATGAAGGATTCAAATTGGTGTGGCTGGAATTCAATTTTAGTGAATATTGGAGAAAGTCAAAGTCGTGGTTCTCAGAGGCAGCCAGCCAATGTCAACTACTTCTCAAGAAATCGATCAGGTTCCTCTTTCATTGTTTTGCATATTCAACATTTGAAGTAGCATTTAGAATTCTCCTAGAGTCGCTGTCCTCAGAGCAAGTTTGTAGTTGCATTTCTACACATCTTATCTGCATTGTAACAAGTTGGAGGTTGTATGCCATTTGTAGAAATGATCATTGGATGGAGCAGATTGTATTCATATGTCATTTGATAAATATAGTAGGAACTGCATTTGGAATTAGCATTGTTATTTATCATTGTAATTCAGTCATAAGCTGCAATGTATTAAGGAGATCGAGACTGCATATGGATTGCTTCTAAAAATATCCACATGCTGTAGTTGAACAATTGCATGAGTTTCAGTCATTTTATAATTGGAGAAAATTAGAAAATATTGCATTTGCACATCTACTTTAATTTATAGTCAAGCTTGCACATTTAGATAAGTTTTGGGGAGACTTTTCATGCATCATTTCATCATACAAAAAGGAGAACAAAACCAAACACAAAAGATAAAATATCTATCAGCTGAAAGAGGGTTGTTTGCCAATTGTCTGACGAAATTCCCAAAGCAGCAAAACAGAAAAATTAGACCCGATTTGTCAAGGGTCTTTACACATCTACCCTTGACATGTTTTGAATCTTGCTTATTGTGCGTTGTCCTATTGATTATTTTCTGACTCACAAGATCATACAATGATTGTCAAATATTTGACCTATGTCTATATAAAGAAGTCAAAGTTTCAATTTTTTTGGAGTTGAATAGTAGAGGTGATGCAAGGGAGACAAGGCACACCATTCCAAAGAAGAAATATAAAAAATGTGACTATTAGTGTATAGGCATGCATCAAGACAAAGGAGTGCACCAATGCAAAGAAAGTTTAAAAATTATAAATTCTTGTTTAGTGTAATGGCATGCATCTAAGGCTAAGGACATGCCAATACAATGTAGGGAGTTTTCACAATTCTATGCAATGGCACACAAAAGTTCAGACATACACGCCTTAAGAAGGGAAACTAATGAAGTAGGTCACAAGCATGCACACGAGTTTGGCAAGTGCACAAGAATAGGGAAAGAGATGCATCAAATGGAATGAAGGCACACCAAAGAAACAAAGGATGACTCACAAGAGTTCATAAGACTTGAAGGAGATTGTAGACATGGCAGAGTAAAGGAGAAAGTAATGACTTGCTCTTGGAAGTTGGTGTGTGCCTCATAAAGGAGAAAATTATTTAAAAAGAAAATGCCCCTAGACCAATGGAGCATGCCAAAGGTTGTTGACCTAACAATACAAAGAGCTTTATTGAAATTTTCTGTCTTGTGAAGGAGCACACGCCAAGAAGCTTAGGTGCACTGATACAAAAGATTAGTTTATAAAGAAGTATGCGTTTGAGCTAAGAATTTTTTTTGTTAAAGGCACATGAAGAATGGATCAAAGGCACATTTTTAAGATTAAAATGGTAAAAAGAGTCATAGTGTATAGGTGCACACCAATACAAAGAAGGTGAAGTTTTAAAAATCTAAAAATCCAATGTATTGGTGTGTGCTTGAGTAGTGGCATATGCTTGGACAAAGATTTTCTATTTAGATTCCTTTGAAAGAAGATAAATGTGCTTGATCAAACAGGCTACTTTCATCTTTCTGAGTACCTTCTGCAAACTTGTCTAGGATGGTGCACAAGTGTGCCAATATAAAAAGCTCATTTGAATCAAATTTTCTACTTGGGAAAAAGTGGGATGATAGACATGTTTTGTGTAAAGAATTTTTTACGAAGGTGTATGAAGGAGAACCAAACACATTAGGTTGAGAACTTAAACTTAGTGTATAGGTGCATGCCAAGGATTAGGCATGCACCTCAGAGAAGAATATCATTTTGCTTACCACCAAAGGAAGATTCACCAACACATGATGAAGGAATTAGACACACTTTCACAAAATAGTCAAATCTTGAAAAAATTGCTTCAATTGTATTGGTGTGCACAAAGAGTCTTGTGTGCACCAATATAGAGAGAATCTTGTTCAAAAAGCTGAAGATATTTGTAATGTCCTCGATTTAGCGCTACACTCTTCAATTGGATTTAGCCTATTTTCGAAAACTCGTAGGCTAAGCAGAATTGGAAATTAGGGTTTCCTCTTTTATAGGAGGTTTCAAATGCAGTTTTGAGGGCTTGCATGCGAGAGTTTTTGATGCATATCTAGTGGATCTTTCTGGGTTTTTGGAGAGCTTCAGAATGGTGTAACATGCATCTCCATCTGACAACATTTTCAGACACTTACTATTTATAGTAAGTCATGTTGGCTTCCTGATTTGTGTTCAGAAGGCGTTCGGAAACACTTACTATTTATAGTAAGTTATGATTACTGCTCAGTTGATGTTCAGATGAAGCTTTGCAAACTTACTGTTTATAGTAGTTTGCTATTTTTGGTAAATCTATTTATAGCAGTATCATTCTAGCAGCGGTTCAATCATCTGCAGTTCACATTTCTATTTTGGGCAGTGTGGCTGATCAGTTTGGCTTTCTGTTGAGTTTGAAGTAAACTTACTATTTTTGGCATTTGCTATTTTTAGTAAGTCTATTTGTGGCAGTGGCATCATCTCTAGTTTAACTCAGCGTAGGTCATCATTCTATTTCTGGCAGAATCAGTTTGAGCGTTGGTTTTGGCTTTGGCTTCCATCCATCCTTGGACTGAGTTATAGACTTAGTCAATTTTTTATGTTTTGAAGTTGTACCCCATGCCTAGGCTTGATGACTTCAAGTTATTTTTAAAAAAGGGAACATAAAAGGGTTGATTTGAGCATTTAATATTTATATTAAATGTTTTATTGTGCAACTTGTAAATGGACGCCTAGACGGAGATGATTAATGTTTAAATAACTCAAATAAAGTGAAACATGAGAGGTGGCGTCCCTTGGAGGAATCTGAAGAGTTTCTTGTGGGAGTTTCAAGTTGATTCATTTTCCAGCTGAAGAGCCTATTTATTGATGCCTTGCTCATTCATTCTTATCTTTGGAAAATATTGTAAAGCTATGCTGCTGAATTGATTTCAGAACCCGGCTAAGGGGGAGCTTAGTATTTTCACACTATTCTTCGGGCTTGAAACTATGGTTCCCTAGATGGTCAATTGGGAGTGTGCTTCATTCAGAAGTGCATATTGAGCATCATTGTTGAAGGTTGATGATATTTTCTGTTTACAGGTTGCTAGTTCAAGCGTAGCTGAAACATATTTTCATTCATAGCTATTTGTATGATTTTTATATCATTTTGGGTATTCGCCCTATGTGTTTCTTTGCCTTAGGCGCCTCTTCACCTGGATTTTCAAATTTAATTATGTCTACAATTTTCTAGAGCAAGTCGCCCTTGTCAAGGAGGGTTTGTCATTTCCAGATTTCTTCTTGGGATGCATACTTAATAATTTGAAGGGAATTGATGTTGTTTAATGACTTGTTCTTGGTTGGCCTTCATCTAGTTTTCATTTGCATTTGATTTGGTATCATTTGGTTGAGTATCGAAGGAGATATGAGCATTTTAGTGATCTCCTAGCTTGCTGGTCTGAACATTTAGTTTGCTGGTCTTGTATATCAGACCTGGTTATTTCCATTTCGTGCTATATTTCTTGGGTGTGTTCATTCTTATTTGTAATCAGAAATATAGTGTCATCATTGCAGCTGTTTTGGAGCAGATTTCTATTGAAAATATTTGTAATTTATAGATAATTTACATTGTAAGCTGAGAATTAGTAGTACTAATCCAGTCATTTATATTTGTGCATTTACTTGTGTTTTAATTCACACATTGTAACCCCTAGATGGTTTACCACTAGTGTGGAAGAATAAACATTTGTATCTCTTTATCTCACCCACTGTTTAAGTGGCGAATCCCCACTATTGAGTGGATGCCTGTTGAAAAGCGGATGAATTGTTCTTCATTGTAATATCTTTGCCCCCACTATATAAGTGGTAGCGTGGAATCTTCATGGTTGGATCACCACCTACTCTCATTTCCAGCATTGTAATTCAATACAGTTGTTGCTAACGGCCCCTTCCCATTTGCTATGACCTTGCCTTCCAAAGGATCTTGGTGAACATTCTTGGCAAAGGTTATATTCAGTTTGATTATCTTTGGGGAGCTAACGCTAACATTTGGAGTAGTGCTGGTTTGTGTTGTGAAAACATTGAGAAAAAATTATTATGTACATTTCAATGGTATCAGAGCCTGTTTTCTTGCCATCCTGTGTGTTTTGTGCTTCAGTGCCAAATGAGTGACAGGGAATATTGATACTACATTAGATGTTAGAACATAATTCACTTTCAGTTTTCAGAAGTTCTGTAGATGATACATATTCTGAAGTTTAGAAGCCGAGAGCTATCTGAATTAATCAATACTTTAGAAGGAGAAATCAGTTTTGCAAGGTCACTTCACACCGTAGGAACAAGGCTCATTGAAAAATATCAGTCAAGGTAAGAAGAAGTGAGAATACTTCTTACATTGGAACAATGTTTGAGCCAGGTGAAGCTGTCACCTTCAGAGTTAATTAAAACAGCATTGACATATGTGGTGACCTCTTTGAAACATCCTTATTGGTTGAGGCATCCAGATGAAGAAGTAAATCTGCTGGTTACTTCATGCCTCAGTGAAGTGATGAGAATCTTGGCACCCTTGGTGCCCTATGATGAAACTGTGAAGAGAGTTCTTCATATGTTCGTGGAAAGCTTGCAAGATCTCGATGAAATTGATAGCAATCAGTATTTCAGAAGAGCTGCTATATTGAAGAACTTTTCAAAACTCAAAACAAGTTGTTGGTTGAATTGGGTATGCAAGATCGAATACATTATTTGATCCATTACCTCTTCATTTCAACTTGGAGTGAACAAGAGGAGGATGTAGTTGCAACAACGAGAACCATTTTAATTTTAACTATCAATGAGATGGATGACATTCCAAAATCCGTCCTAACTTTTCTGTGAAACATTCATGAACAAGAAGGAAAGAATTCCTCTACTGCTGGTATGTTGATCAAAGATTTGTTCATTCAGTGTGAGAGAAAATTGAAGCCACACTTGAAGAAGACAGAGCAGAAAAATGAGGTAGTTATTAGTGCAAAAGACGGAAATAAAATGTTGTTTCTCAATGATTCTAAGGTGGTTTGTCAAGAAGTACCTATTGATATGCAGTTGTCCGCACATGTTGAGGATGAGTGCAATGAGACATCAGTTTTGAATACACATGAAGAGTCTATGACAAGTAATTAAGAAGACTTCCTTGGTATGCTTGTGACAAATAATGGAGATTTAGGTGGTCTTGAGTTCGTTCATCAAACTAAGCTCTTGGAGAAAGATTCTCATGAAGATACTGGTTTTGTTGAGTTGGGAGGTGTCTCATTCAAAGAGTCACCATTCCAAGTGGAGTACGAAGGGCAGTTTCCTTTTGATCAAAATAATCAGCCTTTCAGCATTTGGGATCCGGGTGTGAAGGCACCTAATTTTGTTAAGGAACTTGTATGGGATAAATTTCCCTTTGATCCCAATAAAGAACAAAATTTTGATTTCACTGCAAGCTTTGAGATGGCCATTGGAGGAGAAAATGTCTTTAACAAAGAAGCTTGCATGGATAAGCCCCATAATGAAACCTTTAAGATGGTTGCAGCCACTAAGGAAGAATTTGTTGCTGCTAAAACTTTTAGGACTGCGATCAATAATGACTCATTGATCAAGTTGGGGGCTTCTTCAGTATATAATCAAGGAGATAGTGAAGGGGAAATGGAGCTTGAAGACCACTGGGCCCTTGATGATGAAAATTTTAAGGAGGTTATCAAATTCAAATCAGATTTACCACATCATGAAACTGATTGTAAACAAAGGCTTGAAGAATTGGTAGAATCTGATCCTCTTCATGACCTTGAGTATTTTCAGCTGGTGGATGGTGAAAGACAAGAGTCTTGGAGCAACTATGAGGGCAGCGAAGACAAGAAACAAAGTTCTATTTTTGTTATGCAGCCTATCAACAGTTCACCATCCTTGCACATTTATGAGTGGGAAGGTCAATTCTTGATATCCATTGAAGATGAGGTGCATGCCTTATTCAGATTTGACCGCTCACATAGTTCGATTGAAGAGAGATAGGAGGGAGTTTGGGATGGAGTCACTCTCTTTAATTTGCAATTTATTAAAAACTCCTTAATGATTATGAAATCAGAGTATCTATGCTGGATTAAAGATCAGGACTACACCTACAAATTCACAAAGAAGATCATTGGTGCATTTCAAGGATGTGAAAGAAAGGTTGATAAGCTTACTCTTGAGCTTGAATCAACGAAGTGCATGTTAGAGAAAGCTCAGTTGGGTGTAATGGAGGTAGGAGATCAGCTAGCTGATTTCAGACATCTCAGAGAGTGTGAGGATGAGTTACACTTTGTGATTGATAATCCTCCAAGCTTGCTTTTAAGTTAATGCATAAGAGGTTTAGAGGATTTAGTCTCCATTTGGGAAGTATTGATTCATGACGACTTCCCCATGTTTGACACCAAGGTGTTGTCAAAATATGTTTTGGTAAGACATATTGTTTACATGCTTGACAATTTATCCTTTAAATTGAGTAATGCTCACACTAACATGTCTTGGGAGTTGGATTTGAAGACAATGTTTGGTTTAGGCTCCCTTGTTTTTGGAACTTTCTTGGATAGATTTCAGTGGTTCACCAAAGAAGTCAATAAATTTCTGAGTGTGCATTTGGAGTTGATTAGCACTTGGGAATGTGTTGTGAATTTCTTTAGGGGTGTGGTGGATCATTCTTGGTCAGGTATCCTTATTTGGCACTCTCGATGTGGAATGAAAAATCTTTTGGGGTATGGTAGGAAGGTTCATTGGAGGGATAAGAATCAAACTTTCAGAATTATTGGTGTTGTTCCCTTTCTTACTAGCCACTTGATGATCCCATTTGTTTTATCAACAAATGGATTGGAGAGAAATTTGGAGCAAAGAATGGTTCTTTGCTGTGATGGAATGTGATGTCCTCATCACACAGAAGCAATTAAGATAAACACACTTTTTCTTCTCTCAAATAAGACATTTAGAAATGAATAAATATAAATATCCATATATGAATAAATAAAATAAACATGAGTAAATATATAAATATTCATGTTATAACATTTTATAAATTAATATATAAAATATTTAGTTATTTATTTATATATATTAATAGTATAACATTTTATAATTGATATATAAAATATTTAGCTATTTATTTATATATATTAATATCACAACATTTTATAAATTAATATATAAATTCTTTAGTTATTTATTTATACATATTAATATTGTAACATTTTTATATACACATACATATATATTTAAATATAATTATAGAATGCATAAAATATATTTAAATATATTTTAACATATATATATTTAAATAAGAAAGGGAGATATACTTAAATGTGCAAATACATTACATATATATTTAAATGTGCAAATACACGTATTTAATATGATTATATAGTAAAGAAATTACATTTTTGCTAATCACGCGTCTGGTATAGAAACAAAGTGACAAAGCCAAGCGACGGATTAGGGACCAGTCACAATTCTCTGGAAGGATGCATCGAATGGAAGGAGGCACCGATCATGACACCTATAATTGGTGCGGACCAGGAGGGGAGAAAGAGATACAGTGGAAATAGGAGGAAGGCAGAAACGTTGGAAGAAAAATATTCGCAGGAGGTAGAGCTCAGGATACCTCCAGGAGATTGACGTCATAGCCAATAAGAGAGACCAGGCATAGTTTGGCTAAATATCATTTTCAGGAAACAAGACCTCATAAAGCACTGTGGTCCAGTGAACAAGGGACGCGTGAGTCTTTTATAACGCCCAGGGAAATCATCCTCTCCATTCGCAGTTAGAAGACAAGGCATTTGGTGATCGGGGATAAACCTAACTAATAGAAATCAAGGCTATCTTTGCAAATAACCCAGTCAGATAGAGAGTCGTATTTTGAAGATAATTGTAGGAGTGACATCAAGAAGAATATTCGAGTCTTGCTGCCACTACCCTTGCAGTCTATAGACAACAACCATCGAAGATTTGATAGAAGGGCTCCATTCTTTAATCACACCACCTCAATATAAATTCCCTTAGCGAGTCTACTCATTGAAGCTCAATTTTGGAATTATTTAATTATTCAGGAATTGGTGGATTTAAGCCAAATTATCTGGAATAATAAGGGAACATCTCAGACATGAATTGAGATTGATACTACTTGCAAAATCATTGGCCTAATTGTAGAATTTTCATGTACATCTATCAATCAACCCAAGTAAGGTTTATCACATGGAACTATTTGAATGGGTGTTCCCAGCTTCAAGTCTAAGTAGATTGGTCAGATTGAATGAGAATTTTCAGTATTGCAGTAGTTCTTTTCTTAGCATGTTGATTTCTATTATATCAGATGTTGAGTCATTCAATTTTGACTTGGTGGGCAGTTGGTACGCTCATATTTTCACTTCACAATCTCTTTTCAGAGATGATTTTTGGCCTTAAGTAGGAAAAATGGTGGTTCAGACTAATCAAAACCAGTTTTTGGAAAGAGTTCGAGTTCTTTTCAGTGATTACCTGTACACATTCTTTGGTATCTATGTTTGGGGCAGCGAGTTTGTAACTGATTTGGTTCACCAGTTGGAGACTCTGGAGGTAAAATTTGTAAGTTTTTCTTGGAGTCTTCTTAGTTATATAACTTTACTTCAAAGAAGGCATTATACATCTTCATGGAATTTTGAGGATGTGATGGGGGATCTTTTGCAAGGAGTTGCCCTTCTCTTTGCAAGATGTGTTGGAAGAGTCACATATGTTGTTGTGACTCTATTTGATGTTATGAGGAGTTATGTTGAGGAGCATGTTTATGAGTTGAGTAGTCTTTTCTTCTTAATGCTCGAGATTTTGTTTGACATTAGCTTTGCAAATTTTAACTCCTTAGAGTTTTCAGGACATGAGATGCTGCAATATTTTGATTTCAGTTCTTCCAGACCTATTAGTTTGGATCTCAAATATGGTGATTCTTCGGGGTTACAAGAAAGATTAGAGTAGTCTTGGACTATTGGATATGTTTATGTGATCAGTGTGGTGTAGCGCCAGCATGGTGGGTCTTTACAGAGATGGATTTGGGACCCTAGGATCCTACTTGGCATAGTAAGGATCAAAATTTTTTCTCGGAGTGTGGTGGCATTGCTTGAGGACAAGCAATTTTTGGAAGGGCGGACTGTAATGTCTCTGATTTAGCGCTATGCTTTTCAATTGGATTTAGCCTATTTTCGAAAACTCGTAGGCTAAGCAAAATTGGAAATTAGGGTTTCCTATTTTATAGGAGGTTTCAGATGTAGTTTTGAGGGCTTGCATTCAAGAGTTTTTGATGCATGCTTGGTGGAGCTTTTTGGGTTTTTGGAGAGCTTCAGAATGGTGTAACATGCATCTCCATCTGACAACCTTTTCAGACACTTACTATTTATAGTAAGTCCTGTTGGCTTCTCGATTTGTGTTCAGAAGACGTCTGGAAATACTTACTATTTATAGTAAGTCATGATTATTGCTCAGTTGATGTTCAGATGAAGCTTTGCAAACTTACTATTTATAGCAGTTTGCTATTTTTGGTAAATCTATTTATAGCAGTATCATTCTAGCAGCGGTTCAATCATCTGTAGTTCACATTTCTATTTTGGGCAGTGTGGCTGATCAGTTTGGCTTTTTGTTGAGTTTGAAGTAAACTTACTATTTTTGGCATTTGCTATTTTTAGTAAGTCCATTTGTGGTAGTGGCATCATCTCCAGTTTGATTCAGCTCAGATCATCATTCTATTTCTGACAGAATTAGTTTGAGTGTTGGTTTTGGCTTTGTCTTCTATCCCTCCTTGGACTGAGTTCTATACTTAGTCAATTTTTATGTTTTGAAGTTGTACCCCATGCCTAGGCTTGATGACTTTAAGTTGCTTTTAAAAAGGGAACATAAAGGGGTTGATTTGAGCATTTAATATTTATATTAAATGTTTTATTGTGCAACTTGTAAATGGATGCCTAGAGGGAGATGATTAATGTTTTAATAATTCAAATAAAGTGCAACATGAGAGGTGGCGTCTCTTGGAGGAAGCTGAAGAGTTTCTTGTGGGAGTTTCAAGTTTATTCATTTTCCAGCTGAAGAGCCTATTTATTGATGCCTTGCTCATTCATTCTTATCTTTGGAAAATATTGTAAAGTTATGTTGCTGAATTGATTTCAGAACCCGGCTAAGGGGGAGCTTAGTATTTTCACACTATTCTTCGGGCTTGAAACTATGGTTCCCTAGATGGTCAATTGGGAGTGTGCTTCATTCATAAGTGCATATTGAGTATCATTGTTGAAGGTTGATGATATTTTCTATTTACAGGTTGCTGGTTCAAGCGTAGCTGAAACACATTTTCATTCATAGCTACTTGTATGATTTTTATATCATTTTGGGTATTCACCCTATGTGTTTCTTTGCCTTAGTTGCCCCTTCTTCTGGATTTTCAGATTTTATTATATCTACAATTTTCTAGAGCAGGTCGCCCTTGTTAAGGAGGGTTTGTCATTTCCAGATTTCTTTTTGGGATGCATGCTTAATAATTTGAAGGGTATTGATGCTGTTTAGTGACTTGTTCTTGGTCAGCCTTCATCTAGTTTTCATTTGCATTT
Organism: Sequoiadendron giganteum; assembly: GCA_007115665.2. Taxonomy (NCBI): domain Eukaryota; kingdom Viridiplantae; phylum Streptophyta; class Pinopsida; order Cupressales; family Cupressaceae; genus Sequoiadendron; species Sequoiadendron giganteum. The sequence continues at coordinate 18,293,189 of CM021110.1, read as the reverse complement.
GATTTGGTGTCATTTGGTTGAGTATCGAAGGAGATATGAGCATTTTAGTGATCTCGTAGCTTGCTGGTTTGAACATTCAATTTGCTGGTCTTGTATATCAGACCTGGTTATTTCCATTTCATGCTATATTTATTGGGTGTGTTCATTCTTATTTGTAATCAGAAATATAGTGTCATCATTGCAACTGTTTTGGAGCAGATTTCTATTGAAAATCTTTGTAATTTGCAGATAATTTATATTGTAAGGCTGAGAATTAGTAGTACTAATCCAGTCATTTATATTTGTGCATTTACTTGTGTTTTAATTCACACATTGTAAACCCTGGATGGTTTACCACTAGTGTGGAAGAATAAACATTTGTATCTCTCTATCTCACCCACTGTTTAAGTGGCGAATCCGAACTATTGAGTGGATGCCTGCTGAAAAGGAGATGAATTGTTCTTCATTGTAATATCTTTCCCCCCACTATATAAGTGGTAGCGTGGAATCTTCATGGTCGGATCACCGCCTACTCTCATTTCCAACATTGTAATTCAATACAGTTGTTGCTAATGATCCCTTCCCATATGCTATCACCTTGCCTTCCAAAGGATCTTGGTGAACATTCTTGACGAAGGTTATATTCAGTTTGATTATCTTTGGGGAGCTAACACTAACATTTGGAGTAGTGCTGGTTTGTGTTGTGAAAGCATTGAGAAAAGATTTAGGGGCACATTTCAATATTCTTATAGTGTATTGATGTGTGCCAAGGGACTAATGCATGCAAATACAAAGCAGCTTGGTTCAATCAAATTTTCCCTTTGGTTTATAGGTGCATTCCTAGACAATGGCATGTGCCAATATAAAATTGGTGGGTTTTTAAAATTTCAAGTCTAGTGTATAAACTTGTGCTTGGACAATGGTGTGCTCTTGGACAATGATGTGCGCGAATGCAAAAGAGGAGGAAATTTTGTTGTCATGTTATAACCTCAAGAAAACCATATCCTTAACCTCAAAAGTCTTTTTTAAATAATAACGATTTGCATACACCTTTTTTTGATTATGAGCTTGTTGGAAATTATCCTTGAATGCTTTCAAAATTTCTTTTATTTTTTAAACCAACTCTCTTGCCCTTGACACTCTATTATTTGTGACAATCAAATCCACAAAAGATAAAGCATCATATCCTTGTAAAGGTTTGAATGGAGTCAAAGCTATGGACATATGATGTGTCATATTATTGTAATAATCTCCAAGATAGAGCCATTTAATCTACATTGATTGCTGCTCTTCTACATAATTCTTCAAATACCCCTCAATCGATTTATTCACAATTTCTATTTGCCCATGCATTTGAGGGTTATAGCTAGTATTATGAGTCAACTTAGTGTTTGTCAACTCAAAAAGCTCTTTCCAAAATAAACTAAGGAACTTGTTTCCCCTATCACTCATGATGTTTCTAGGCAGCACATGGGGTGTGAAAACTTATATGAAAAACAAATCAGCCACTTGTGGTGCCTTGAAATTTGAAGTTACTGCAAAGAAATTGGCATATTTGGTGAGTTAGTCTACTACAACAAAGATACAATCCTTACCCTGAGCTCGTGGAAGATTGATGATGAAATTCATAGAAATACTCTTCCATTTCTGATTTGGTATTGGTAAATGCTGGAATAGGCTTGCTAAAAATGTTTGCTCTATCTTGTTTTGTTGACAAGCTAGGCACTCTTTGATATGTTGAAGGACATTATCCTTAAGTCCCTTCCACGAGAACCTTTCCCTAATCTATCTATATGTCTTGAAATATCCAGGATGACCTACCAATGGTGTATCATGGAGTATCCTCAAGATTTTATCTTTCATTTTTAATCAAGGACAAGATAGACTCTATCCTTAAAGAGTATGAGTTCATTTGCTACTTTGTACCCATCATCTTGCAATATTCCTTACATGTTGTTAGTAGCAAAGGAACTCTTGGAATATTTTACTAAAATATTAGCTTTCCAATCCACCAAAAATGACATAGAGCAGAGTGGGATTCCTTGACAAGGCATCAACTACTATGTTATTCTTTCCTTTAACATATTCAATGTCAAAGTCATAGGTCTAAAGTTTACTCACCCTTTTTTGTTGTCTTTCATTCAAATCCTTTTGAGTGAGAAAGTACTTTGTAGTGTACCGACACTCTGCTGATTTATTTTCACTTGTTTTTTGTAGGTCTGATTTTGTTTCAGTTTGTGTTTGCCTTTTTGTGTTTTGAGTTTGTTTGCTAATAACACTAAAAGGGTACTAAAGAGCATATGCATACAATGGAAACTTCAAATAAACTAACTACTGAAACACTTTGAATACATTGCTCAATTTAGTGGCCAAATATGTCTTCTTCATCACATAATAAGATGCATTCAACATATAACTTACATCAGATTTCAAGCTAACAATATCTTATATTGCATTTTAACTTACAACCAAACATCACTGTGAATAGTGACTTGCTATAGTACCCACGCCCAAAGAAATGCTGATTTCTTTTGATAGACGAGCTTCTCCCACCAAAACTTCGCATGGCAAGCTTTCTAAGACAAGGGCGCCCCTTTTTGGAAAGATTGCAGCCATCAAAGAAAGGCGTTTTATTTCTTTTTGCTGTTACAAACCCTCAAGAAAACGCAGCTGGCTGTAGCTCTCCAAAACAGCTCCAAAATACCACATAACGTGAACAGCTCTTGTACAATCGAGATTGGAGACAACGGCAACCCAAACCAAGCTCAAAACAACTTGCAAACAACAACGTATATCTCCAAAGAGCAGCAAAATAACAGATCAACAACTTTTAGGTGGTGTTTCACACCCTCAAGTAGCTCAAGAACGAAGAACAGAGCCCCACCAGGCTCACCCACTGCAAGAAATCAGGAAACCCTAACTTCCTTCTTCCTCCAAGCTTCACTCCCAAGTTTTCAACGAGCTAAATAATTCATGCATGAAGAGGGTCGAATTTCTCCTTCTATTTATAAGTTTTTGCATTAAAAAACACTATTCATAAAAGTGAGCACTATTCACTTAAGTTATTTCTTTTTTCACTTTAGTAATGAATAGTAACTGAAAAATATAAAGTGACCCCTTCCTTTTGAAGACATATGGTCCCTAGGCCAAGGATGGTGAAATAGAAGGTGAGTATCATAAATTTAAGCCCAAGTATCACGCCAAACGCAACAATTCACCCTGTCACCATACTCCGAGGATCCACATTGCAAATTGACGACCAAGTGCCCGTCCGAGAAACCCTCTATCTAGAACTATTAGCCTACAAGGGTCAAGAAAATAGGCTAATCCCCCAACTCTGATGCTCGTGATAAAGGGGACATTACATACTTCAAGCTATTGTGGTCCAATTTCACCACAAATTTACCACCCACTAGATATTGTTTGAACTTGGGTAGTGCATGCATGATGGCCAACATATTTTTTTTCATAGATTGAGAAACTTATTTCTACTTGTCTAAGTTTGTGGCTCTCAAACGCTATTGGATGCTTGTTTTGCATCAATACTGCTTTAATCCCTTCTCAAGATGCATCACATTCCTAAACAAAGGAAAGAGAGAAATCAAGAACAACCAACACATGGCATGAACTCATTACCTCTTTGAGCTTGTCAAAAGCTAGTTGTGCTACATCGGTCCATGTGAAAACCCCCTTAGTCAAATCAGTGAAGGGTGCTCCCAATTGTCAGGATCCCTTAACAAATCTTCTATAGTAGCCATAGAGTCCAAAGAATCTTCTTAGTTTTTGTCAAAATCTTTGGGGGAGACCAATCCAAGATAGCTTGTATCTTCTCTTGATCAACTTGAACTCCTTAGGCACTAATAACATGGCATAAATACAAAATAATGATCATTCCAAACTCACACTTGGACTCTGTTACAAATAACTCTTGCGATTCTAGGATGCTCAATACTTCATCCAAATGTTTGAAATGATCCTCCCAACACTTGGCTGTCTACTTTGGTTTCTTGACCATATGTTTGTGGTCCACAGTTGTATTGTGTTTTTGTTTTTTCTCTTACCCCTTTTTGGGCCTCTCTTGGAATTTCTCTTCCTAGAACTTACTATTGTAGATTGATGTATCCTCAAGTCCCATTGACCTACATTTGTTTAGTTGGGAACATTAATATAATTTATTTCTTTCTCTCTTTCTCATAGCTTTTGAAGTCAATCTCCATATTGTTGTGATGAAATTGCTAGTGAGATATCATTTGGGTTGGCTAAAGTTATCCTTAAAGGAGGCCCAGATATAATCTAAAACATATGCTCACTTTCATTATTTTCTTTTGTTTAGAAAGACTTAATAAATTCCTTATTTTTACCTTTTTTGTTCATTTTTTAAAATAGTAGACTAGGAAGGCCTTGGAGTTGAACAAAAATAGGAAAAACCCTTAAAATTGGGTGTAATGACAACAATGAGAGACAACTATAAGTATATAAACACTACCCAATTATCCAACTGACAAGATATCAAGCATTATAGCTGAAGATAAAACAAATCATGTCACAAAACCATACCCACCATATCCCAAAAGTATTACATAGAGTATATCAAAGCATAATTGAGCAACACCCTAACATTGCCCACCCCATAAACCAAAAACCGAAGTCTATCAATCTAAACCAAGGGTGTAGGGAAAATTACGTAGGACTTGAACATCCCACAATATTATCGTTACATTGATCATAGGAATCGACTATACTAGGCAGAGCCACCACTACCACATCTTCAAACTCTTCCTTGTCACAACACTTGGAGAATGTTGGAATCGTGTCCATAGGTAGAACCGCCTTTAATGCTTTTTCCATCTCTTGCATAGATCGATGAAGGCATAGTTAACGCCTCTTGGTTGCATGAAGGCGATGATGTAATGTTCCTCGAAATTGGACACTAAGATAACAAAGACATCTAGAAAATCACTCGATGATATCCAGAAAATGCTTGTATCAGGCGGTGGCCCGATAATATTTAGTGGAACATATACAATATGAATCGCCCCTGTATAACAAATTCATATTAAAGTATTATAATAATCATAATTGTCTAATATTGATAATTTGATAATTATAATATTATTTTTATTAAGTGTTAATATTTATATTATATATCTGATGCTATCGTTTATAGCTTGTAATGATATTTTTAGGTTATCTTTATTTTATTATCTTATTCTGGATATTGAGTTATGAGTATTGTAATTTATTTATTTCCTATTATTACAATGGTTATCATATCTAATAATTATATTTTGGGGATTACGATATTTATAGTATAATAATTATAATTATAATATTGTCTTTTGACAATTATAATTATAATGGTATCAAAATCATTAGTGTTTTTAAATATGTCTTTGTTATCTTAGTGTCCAATTTCGGGGAACATTACAGTACTCCCCGCCCAAGATTGCTTGTCCTCAAGCAATCACAATTCCAAACATCTTCTCACTTCAATAGTCATAGCTCCTCAACTCAAGAAGCAGTTAGGCAAACAAAATTTTAATTAATCTTTTAAGCATAAGACACCATGGAGAAATCTTGTTTGAAGACACATCTGGATTGAAGCAAACACCTAGAACTACTTAATGAAACATACGTATATGTCAGGATATATGTGGGTTACATTAAATACACATAAGTTGCATAGTGAATGCACACAAGTCGCAAGATAAACACATGAATACAAGTAAGATACAAGGTATGCACATGAATACCCATCACAAAGTATACACATGATCACACATAAATCATAATGTAAGCCACAAGTATTCACTTAAAGGAACTTGAATACACATAAGTCGTAGTGTGCACTTGGGTACACTTGAATACATAAGTCATACTTGAATACGCATGAGTACACAAATACACATAATACATGAAGTATACATATAAATACACGTAAGTCGCATGGATAAATATATACGCAGGTCATAACATACACTTCATAACTTAAAACCACATGAATTAGAAGTTAAAGAAGACACCCATGTAGCTCAACCGAATAGCTCAAGCAAGCAACCGACTCAAGCACATAAATGTGTGGCTCAAACACATAGGCAAGTAGCTCAACTAGGCAAACAAGTAGCTCAAGTAAGCAAGCAACTAGTTCAAGCACACAAGAAAGTAGCTCAAGCAACAACCAACCAAATTAAGTAACTTGATAGACAACATTCCTCACATTCCCAAGAGTAATTATAAGAACACATCTTGTTGAAGATACATGAAGTAACATATAGATGCATGTGATACATTAAGTATAAATATGAGGTACGAATACACGTAAAACATAGAGTATACACAAGAAGCATGAAGCATATATGTGAATGATACATGAAGTATATGAGTGCATGAAGTCACAGAGCATACATATGAATACCTACAAGACATAAAACATACAGTTGAATACAAGGTCACAGAGTATACAAATACAAAGTCATACAGTATACACTCGAATACAAGTACATCTCGAATTCAAATACAAGTCATAGAGTATGCACTCAAATATCGATACAAGGTCATAGAGTATAGACTCAAATACAATCACAAGTCATAGAGTATATACTCAAATACAAATACAAGGCATAAAGTAGACACTCAAATACAAGGCATAGAGTAGACACTCAAATACAAATACAAGGCATTGAATACTCACTCAAACATAAATACAATCATAGAGTATACACTCAAATACAAATACACTCGAATGATGTACACTATCAGACAATTGGGAAGGGGGATTTGGTGCATCCCATACTACACCGTGGATCCCTCCACCCACCCAAGGTCATCAAGTATATACATGAGTATGAAGTAGACACGCAAGTACATGTAATACACAAGTATTCACACGAACATATGTTACAAAGCATACATATAAGTGACAAAGTAAACCTTTGAATACACTTGAATACACCTAAATTATCTCAAAATATATACTTGAATATATGTAAGGCACACATACTATTGACCCAGACAACACCTTGCTGAATTTATAGGTCTTCTCAATCATAGGTATGGTCATATAGGGTGGCTGCATTGGGATGCCCATAGAGGTGTTCCTTCCAAGCCCAAGAGCAGGTACACAGGCCCTCTTGGCCCAACAATGGCAGAACGCAGTCATCCAATGTGGGTGGGCTACTTGGAAGGGCCTCTAGCATCCGCTATCCCTTCTGCACCTCCTATTTCCCCATCTCCTACTATGATGAAGAGTTCCTCAAGTTGATCCAACCATGCGATAATTTGGAGGAAGGATTTCCATAGGAGGCCCGTAGATACTCTCTCTAAGCCCAAGAGCAGATATGGCGAGCCCTCTTGGCCCAACAATGGCAGACCGCAGTCATCCATGTGGGTGGAGTACTTAGAGGAGAAATCTAGCACCTGCTCAACCTATCGGTTCCATCCCTCAACCAACTACATGATTGTTTGATGATACAAACAATTGTATCTAATGATTATCCTATTAACAAGTTACCCACAATTACACCATGCTATGGGGATTTATGAATTCATCAAGATATTAAGAGTTCAATGTAAATACTAATTGTAATGACCCTTACTTAAATTGATTAGAAAGAAGAGTAGGAATTCCAATAATTATGTCAATGACTTGAAGCAGTATCAATCTCAGTTCATGTCCATTTACTGTATAACACTTATAATGTATTTGATTTGAAAGAAGTTGTGATATTCCTGATAAATCTTGATAATTGCAATGACCCTCAAGCGGTCTGCTTTGAATTTGTCCTAGAAAACACAAATATTCTTAATGAAATAAGAGTGCTGAATTGAAAAGATATTACTTCAAACACAATTAAAGTCAAGGTATCCTTTCCTATCAATCTACAACCCTTTGCAAATCACATGTAATAGTGCATTCAATTTGTAAATTTTAAGCAAGCAAATGGATTCTAAGCACACCCATGTTATTATCCTTTGATCATTGAATTCATAGGCAAGGCAAGAGAGGCTCACAGACTAGTATGCCCTTAGAGCACTCCCTTCTTAGCCCAAGAGCGGCTAAACAACCCTCTTGGCCCCTAATGGCAGACCGCAATCATCCACTGAGGGTGGTCTACCTCGAAGGGACCCTAGTATCTACTATCCCCCATGTGTTTCCCACTGTTCTCCCTATTGAATCGATTAAGAAAGAATGATAATTGGGTAGTGGTTGGCATAATCGAATTCATTATTTACATATATGTAATGTCCCCTTTTGGGATTGTTCTAAATTTGCTTGAAATCTCTAATTTCTAAATGACAAATGAGTTAGAGAATGCTTTTCATCTGAGTGAAACTCTGATTGAAGTCCTTCATTCCCAATCGACCTGGTCCTCACCTTAGAAGATATCGTTAGTGTTGATCAAGCAGACAAAAATCTATTATCCATACTTATTTAAAGAACATAATTATTTATAAGACTTCATAATTGCTGCAAGCATCATTATTGCATAATCATAAATAATATCTATATATATTTTATATAAACATATACATATACATCATTGTTTCTCATTGTTAATTTATAATAGTTTCTTATATATATATTTTATATATCAACATATATATATATATATATATATATATATATATATATATATATATATATATATATAATATTAATTCATCATATTTAAATCCTTAATTCATAAGTGATCATTTAAATACAAAATTACTTATTTGTATCCTTAATATATTTATCAAACTAATTACATGAAATTATAAAATACTTATCTGAATCTTATCCGATCTATAGAAGCTTCTCTCCCAGCCACGGTGATCAGATTTTGGAGAGTATTTTTTTGTTAACTGATTCTTTTTACCACCATATATTCCTCCTTTCTTCCCTTCGATCTTCCTTGTTTCATAATTCTTTTCCTTATTCATTTTCCTTTCATCGATCTTCAAGAGAAGACAATCGATAGTAATCAGATTATTTACTGAGTCTATTCTTATTCCCGTATATGCTTCCTTGTTCCATTCCTCCATCGATGCCCTTCTCCCTTGAAAATGATTCTCTTTTAATATCCTTGATCGGTCAAAAGGCATGACTTTTCCTTGCATAGGGACGTGACTTTGTTTGGTTGCTACCCTTTCACTTTTGTTTGCAGCTGTTAGTTGTTTTAATATATTTTTATTATTACTTGTGTTGACTTTATATGTTATTCAATTTATATTTATATGTTGATTTTTATATGACATTTTATATATTATCAATTTATATTTATATGCTGATATATATATATATATATATTTGTATTTGCATTTCATTCAATATATTTATATTCATGATTATTGTTAGTATATTTATTTATTTTAATATTTATAGTATTATATTACATTAAGTATATTTATAATTTTAATATGTATTTTGTTATCCATTTTATTTATTTATTTGTAAATGTTATTATTATTATGATATTTATAAATAATATTTATTATTCTATTTTGTATTATGATTATAATATTATCTATGATAATTATAATTATAATAATAATATTTAAATTGCTTATATTTATATATTGATATTTATTTGGTTTTGTTATTTGTATTTCAGTATTATTTTGGTGCTACGATTTCAGGGCCATGACAGTCCTCCCCTCCCAAATTTGCTTGTCCTCAAGCAAAAACTTCTTAGTTTCTTCTAGGATCTCTTCTTCTAATCTGTCACCAACGGTACCTAAGTTAGTCACGTTTATATATATAATTTAATTTTCTATAATGATTACTCTATTTGAATGCGTATATCTATTAAAATATAAATAAATTAAATATATACTTATCTTTGTGATGGGGACATCACAATATACATTCTTATTACTATCTCTTAATTATCGATACTATAATTATCAACATGAATCCAAATCCAAATTCGTGTATATCCGCCCATACTAGACTTGCAGACATAGTAGTATATTCCTGATGATATTCAATGTTTATATTTATATATGTATCAATTATCAAATATTAATAATTGCTTTAATATCTTTATCAATATCAAATTTTAATATATTTATCAATTATCAATTCCTTATATATTTATAAACCATTAATATTTGCATTCATAACATATTTAAAAAATATTATTTTCTAATGGTATAAAGGTATTTATGATTGCTGTTTTAGAGCTATGAAAGCACTCACCTAATTACTTACCACTTCGCTCTGCAGAAACCTCTTATTTTCTAGTTACGATGCCGCCTTCTTATTCAATGTTTCAATAGAATGATAGATCATAGTTGTCTTCAATATTGCCAGGGGTGCAAAGATGTGATTAGCCTTTCTTTTCTAGCCTTACACGGTTGTTTTATATGGTTACACACGCAATGATTATGATGGAATATATCTCTGTAACATCATTAGTTGTCCAGCTCAAAACAACATATTAGCAATACTATAATAGTGACATGCATCCCAAATGACGATAATAAATAACATCAATTTGACAAATATTATTATATATAAATTTTATTTATCAACCATCTATAATCTATTTATCAGTCATAATATATTTAAGTATATTTATCAATCATATTTTGATATGGCTATTAACCACCAATTTAAATTCCCTATTTATTTGCCAAATAATATCACTGTTTCTATTCAAAATCTCACAATTTTAGGAGGGATATGACCCATGGACATAATAATACAAACAAATGACTAATTATAGATATGCAGATTAACAATGTATATATATTTATTTATTTATATACATGTATCTTGATAATTATTTTACTCTTACATACAGTAACTAAGGATAATGAATGTCAACATCAAGTAATTACATTCAATGGTTACGGGACATACCTGATCTGCATAAATCAGAATGTGTTTCTATATGTTTATAGAATATACCTTCTTTTTTAGTAAGTTTGCATACACTATTTTCACAGGGTGGTAGGAAAGTTGCTCTGATACCACTTGTAATGTCCCCTTTGAGATTTGTTTGGATTCCCCAACCAAAAAGCACCTAGAATAGATAGTTTTAGTAGTAGCTCTTGATGGTAACCTCCAAGATTGCTTTATCCCAAATTATTGGTCCTTGTATTTATTGATATAAAACGGATAAAGAGGAATAGCTTTCTGTTACTACCCCTGGTGAATATCCCGTTCTTCTCCCTAATTCCCCTCCTATATATGTCTTTCGGGTGGCTTGATGTGAGGAGTTGTATCTCCTCACATACGTCTTTTCCCTTCAACTAATCGCACCCCTTGGCTAAGCCTAATCGCTGCCCTTTAATCATAATCGTAGCATATGGCATGGAAAGACTCCTGACTATTCAGGGACGGCACATTACCTCTGCCTACTGGCGTCCCTGCTGATCGAAGTCTCAAAAAGTATCACATATATGCTTCAACACTCTCAAGACCTTTATAAATGATCTCGGCGGCAATAGGGAAGGTGATGATTTTATTCATAAAGCATAGGCCCAGTGATCTCTAAGCGACGGTAAAGTTTTGCCTTAAATAGATTTATACATGATACGTCAAGTCCTTTATCTTGTGCAGAAGCCAATGAATGTGGAGTATGCGATTCAAGTGCAGCTGCAATATCACCCAACTTATTGGCGTTGTAATATTAGAACTGTACTAGCATAAAGGAATCAATATAATAAAGATGACTTGACAATGGTCTTACTCAACGCATTCCACTCAGACGAATCACCCGATGATATCTAGAAAATGCTTGTATTGGGTGGTGGCCTGGTAATATTTAGTGGAACATATACAATATGAATTGTCCCTATATAACAAATTCATATTAAAGTATTATAATAACCATAATTGTCTAATATTGATAATTTGATAATTATAATATTATTTTTATTAAGTGTTAATATTTATATTATATATCTGATGTTATTGTTTATAGCTTGTAATGATATTTTTAGGTAATCTTAATTTTATTATCTTATTCTGGATATTGAGTTATGAGTATGGTAATTTATTTATTTCCTATTATTACAATGGTTATCATATCTAATATTTATATTTTGGGGATTATGATATTTATAGTATAATAATTATAATTATAATATTGTCTTCTGACAATTATTATTATAATGGTATCAAAATCATTAGTGTTTTTAAATATGTCTTTGTTATCTTAGTGTCCGATTTCGGGGAACATTACAGATGAAGAAGGCAGGAAAAATAAACCTAAAATTGATGGACCAAGTCTTCTATATCATCATGAATCAAACATTAACTAGTTGTGGAAGACAGCAATGAAGCACACGACAAATACTGTGTAACGTAAAAACCATTTCGCCGATCCCATGTGTGTCTAGGATTGAGCAAAATATTCATCATTGTAGAACAAATCCCCATGCATTGTACACCATCCAAATCCTTGTTGAGCTCCCAAATTCAATCCTCCCAACAATGAAGTTCTTGGTTCTTAATTTCTTTATCCACAAACACCATGAAGTCGACAATATTTCCTTCCTTGAAACTTGCCTCTTCCTTTGTTTCCTTTCTGGAACCTGCTCCATCTGTTTTCTCCTTCCAAGCTTATTTTCCCACACAAAACCCTTGACAACCAAATAAACCATCTGTCACACACTACGAATCCCCAAACCACACAAGACCCCTGATGATCATAGAATGAGAATAATGAAACACGTCAACCACCGCCACCTTGCAAAGAAAAGCCCAAATCATGTGAAACTATAAATGACCAGGCCAAACTTCCAATACAATTATTACTTCCTACATCATCAACCACCACATATACCCATTATCAAGTGGTTAAACACTTATATCTTCATGCATGAGCTTCATAGCCTTTGCTGGGAACTCCATCCACCATTGCCTACTCAACCTACCCTCATTCAAGGAAACACCCATATTAGTGGCCCAATCCGCAATTTTATTTCCTTTTCTGCCAATATGGCAGAAAACCACCTCATTAAAGAATAAAGCTACCACCCTAGCCTCTAAAAGAATGGTGTCCAAAAGCTGATTTTGAAAACCACCACTTTTCATGGCTTCAATGATCAGCTTTGAATCTCCTTCTACTTGAATCTTCCTCCAACCCTTCTCTTTTGCGGAAATCAACCACCACAGCAAGGCCCTATCTTCCACTACCTTTTTTCTTCATTATCCTTGTACTACCTTTTACAATTTAGTTGTCCACAAGGATAATTAATTATCATGTTTATGAAGTTTGGATATTTTTCAGCATTAAGATTTGGAATTGAAAAAATCTGCAGTTGAACGGACCAAGACCATCAAGCTGTTTATTTACCAGACATGGAAAAGTATGAAAAATGAGACTTGTATTCTGCTTGTCTGATACGTTATATGAGCATTTGCTATCATTCCAATGTCATTAACTGTGTATTGATGATGAAATTTGTACTTCTATGCATTCACTTAGCTAATTGGTTTATTCTTTTGCTTTAGAATTGTTGCACATGCTGAAGAGATAGCATTTAATGATCCACCTGGAGGAGTCACAGAGTGCAAAATTCTGAATGACCATTTGCATAGATTAATTTGGCATTCACAACTATTTGCAGTACAAAGATTTCTCCAGCAGGTTAGTTTTGAATTACTGTTCTTTTTTTACGCATGAAACCATCGAACTGTATCTTTACAAATTCTAGGAATCGACACTTCATATTTCTTTTCTCGGCAAAGATTGAAAATTAAAAATTTCAAAAGTTATAATTTGATATATTCCTTTGGTGATTTCATTAAAAAGTTTGAATAAGGTAATACACTTGTTTAAGTCTCAGTTAGCTGGTATTTTATATTTCTACCAATCTATCATGGAAGCACCACCTATTATGTCTGATCGTAAGGAATGAAATGTACATTGGCAGCTGTTTTATTGTTTATCATATCTTTCCATAAAGGACTAAAAGTAAACATTGATAGAAAGGTGGTCTTGAGATGTATAATCAGATCAGGGTTGATCCATGTGTAGGAATTAATACAGTATACCACCAGATAGAGAGATTGCTCATGCTGGTAATTTTTCACCACATTCCATGCATTGCCTCTCAAGGTCACCCTAGACCAGGTTCTACAGGGTTATAATGATGCAAGCATGTTGAATAGCCAGATTTGAACAGTTATAGAAAAGATCAATGTGTCTCACTAGCAAGGGGCAAATATGACAAAATGGGCATCTAGATAAATAGCACTTATTAAAATGAGGTTGAACTTATTGCTTACATAATTTATTTCTTCTAGGGAACTACTTAGAGCTAATTAACAACAAAAAAACATTTCATAGGAGCAACTAATAAGGTCTCTATGAGATTGATCATCTATCTCAATAAATAATTTTACCAATAATAATTCTGTCAAACTCAACTGGCACTGGTGGTGAAACCAATATTTCCTGCCGAACCTAGCTTGAATTGGAAGCCAACCTCATTCATCTTTTCAACTGAATCTGGATGAGAATACAGTTAAAATAAATTTTCAGTTTTTTCAGTTCAATGTCTCATCCTTCATCCACTAGTTCCCTTTTGTTCTTCTTGCTTTCAATGACTTGAACTTAAAGATTTTTTTTCAACATCCAAAGCATTTGTTTCTAATAATTTTGGTCTGTCCTCTGCTTTATGGTTTACTTTTCACACGGTAGCTCAATGCAGAGTCTTTGTTCCAATATGCATGCTTCTTGCCCCAGGATGAAGGCTCTATAGCTGTGTTGATGAGTTCTTGGAAGTCGTACTCAATTATTTCGTTCACTTAGTTATCAAGATTCATCATAGTCTTATTGTTCTTGCTGTTCTATTAAATTCATTGGAGGGATTGTCATGGGCATTTTTTGAAGAGTTCATCTAAATGGCTGAAATCATACTTGATTTGTTACACCTTAAAATTATCACAGAAACCAAACTCCAAGAATGCCAAACTTTGAATCTGCAAACCAAAACATTCAGATGCAGGTCAAAAAGTTTTGATGCATTGACAGATAACATTGGTGTAGTAATGAATTCCAACTTGAATGTTCTGCAAAATGCATGTGGAAAAGTTAAGACTTTCTGAGACAATCATAGAAAGTCATCAGTCTCGGGCAGAAATGCAGATAAACTTCTGAAATACTGCGACTAGGATATAAAAGTTCAATGTTTGTGATATATGATGAGATATCGTCATTCAATTTACTTTGAAATTGTTTAAATTCTTTTTATTTGTTATGCAGAAACCTCTTTGAGAAATTACTAGAATTTTCAAGTTTCTGAGAAAATGCATCAGTAGTTTACATCTGTTATCTACCATTATTCTATTTCATAGTTTCAGATAAACTATTAAGTCTATATCTTGACTAACAATTTCAAAGTTTTTTTAATATTTACAGGTGGCAGATGGTTATGCTGTCAAGTATTTGGCTTCAATTATTGGCCTTTGTGTTTTTGCTGCACCATTCTATTTTGTCAAGGAGGTAGAAACAACTCTTCTCCACATGCTGAAGCATACACACAAGGAAAGTGAATGAAAGTTGAAACTATAACACTTTAATATGCTTCATCTTTTTATATGTTTTTGGGATCACAATCATATCAAGCATATACCAAGAAATTATCAAATGGGTTCAATGGGTATTGGTTTTTCATTTTTTGGCAGTCTGACTCCAAGTTATCTACAGAGGAATATGTTCGTTCAATTCGTCTTTTGATGGTAAGCAAGCATTTGGCCAGATTAGATATCACCTTTGGCAAGTGCTAATTTACTTAGTTTTTCACCTGATGCTGATTGAATTCAATTTTCATATGCAGAATACATCCAATGCAATTGGTCAACTGGTACTCATTTACAAAAGAGTTACTACCCTTGCTGGACATACTTCGCGCGTTTCAGAACTTCTAGAATCTGTGAGTAAGCTGGTTTCCAATAGAAAATTTTGATCTCTGTGGCTGTCTTTGGTTAGCATGAGATGCTTTTGTCAGTTTTCAAGTAGTTGTCAAGGGTTATGGACAGTTGTGTTTCTTTGGCAATCATCAGGTGGTGTAAATAGGCCTCTCGTAGTCAGAGAAAGGTAGTCTAATTTTGCTAAACATTCCCTGGTCTACAATTTTGTACAAGCAATATATCGATTGAATAAAGCAATCGTTAGTAGTAATATACGAATTCTTGGTACAATTCTGTTAATCTCTGTTATCATTGTCTACTTTGTAGTAGATAGCTTTACTATTAGTAAGTAAACATTTGGCCATTCCCTTCAAACATTATTACATATAGCTTCATCATTATGTAACAAGAGGTCCATATTTTCAGGTTGTTTTGTCTGTTTTTAATTGCTTTTGCTTTTCCTTAACATCATTCATTCTCTTCTACCTACAAGAAATTAAATAACATGCATTAAGTTTTTTGTTTTCTGATTAGTCAATTCTGGGTATTAAATGGGCCCAGCCGATGAGGCCACAAATGGCCCCCCCCATCCCCTGCTTTAAGACACACTATCGAAACCCATGAGTATAGTGGCCCAATAGGAGCATGAAGTTTGCTAGCTCAATAACCATATGGGGGATTGAACTTGAGTGGTAAAAAACAACACTGTACCTGAACTAACGCCATGCCTTTAAGAAATTAACTTTGGGGCAAAGCTCATAGAAGGTATGGGGGTGTGTTTGGTTCCTTAGTATGTTTACACTTGATTGTACCTCAAGGTGTTGCCATGGAAAAACATAGGGGTGGGATTTGGTCCATGCATTGCCATATTATAGATAACATTGTTGATTATCATTATATGCCCTTCAGCCATATGAAAGTGCTCCTAAAGATGTGACATGTGTATTATCTGTTTCTCATTTGTGAATGGTCTAGCAATGGTAATTTTGATAATGTTTATAGCTACAGGAGGTATTATCCCAGTCGGCTAGAAGTCAAGACAAAAATTATAAGTATCCCAGTCGGCCAGAAGTCAAGACAAAATAAATTATAAATAATTATTCTTTGTGCTGGGTCGGCTCAAGAGGAGGATGACGCCTAGACTTGTATATACAGGAGAAAGACTCTCCTCCTTCAATCATTATCAGCAATTCACTTCCATTTGTGATTAGAAGAAAGTTCGCACTTTAGAAGGAGGTTCGCCATTTTTTTTTTGATCAGAAATTTCCACTACTTCAAGTGCTGGGCTGTTTCATTGTACTCTACCTATCTAGGCGTGATCCTTAAAGTGCTATTTCTGCATTAGTGTACCTGATGTATTATTATAGAAGTTCTGCTGGGTTTTTCTCCTTTGAGTAGAAGGGTTTTCCCAGGATAAATACTGTGTGTTCTTCATTCCGTGTTATTATTTCTGCTTATTGTGCAAATCTGATCCTAAAATTAACATGGTATCAGAGCTAAGGTTCAAGAAAACTGATCAGATTTACAGCAGAAATATATGTGAAGGATTAGCAAGAAACACAATGAGAAATCAGTCTAATTTTAGAGCAGATTTATAAGGCATTCTATGAGGCGAATCGGACCAGCACAAGACCTTTTTGGTAAAGGCATCTTGTAAGGAAAATCATATCAGATTAGAGTGAATTTGTGAAAACATTTCTTGAGGTGAATCATGCTAGCATAGAAGCAACCTGTATGAGGCAATTCACATCACTATTTGGAGCAGATTTTGTGCAATCACTATGTCTCTAATGTGGAGGAAGTTTGAGAGCATGGAGTCTTGGAGGACTTGTGAGGAAATTTCTACCGATTTGCTTGCAGACCTAAGTGAAGGGCACGATCAGGAGATTTCGAAGGTAGTTTGTTGAAGGCTAAGTTAGGGCTTGGAAGAAGTTTGGAGAAGCTTGTTGGAAATAGTGTTTTTGCGGTTGACAGTTCAAGTGGCAATTGTGTTGAAGATTCATCGATTTCTTTCAGGTAGAGTTAAAGTTCTCAAAATGGTAACCCTATTCTTTTGAACTCTAGTCTAGTTTG
The DNA here is from genome assembly GCA_007115665.2 of Sequoiadendron giganteum. Classification (NCBI taxonomy): domain Eukaryota; kingdom Viridiplantae; phylum Streptophyta; class Pinopsida; order Cupressales; family Cupressaceae; genus Sequoiadendron; species Sequoiadendron giganteum. The sequence continues at coordinate 18,275,287 of CM021110.1, read as the reverse complement.
TTTGCTACTTGCATTTGTGTTTTTTTTTTTTGTCTAGAAATGATTAAGAGAACATGTCCGGGAAGAGGATTAAGGTTCTGAGATTAGACAATGGAGAGTAGTTCACTTCCAGAGGATTTTCGTAATTTTTGTATTGAGGCAGGGATCAAGAGGGAGTTCTGTGTTCCTTACAACCCTCAGCAAAATGGAGTTGCCGAAAGAAAGAACAGGTCTATAGTAGAGGCAACGAAGGCTATGATCCATGATCAGAGTTTGCAGAATTTCCTACGGGAAGAAGCTTCCAGAACCGTAGTATATGTTCAGAGCAGAAGTCCTCATCAGATATTGGGGACTTGAGTTAGATATTGAGTTCGGGGATAAGGATGTTGTCAAGGACAGATCTGAGGAGTAAATCAGGTGGCGGATAGGCCCTGAGGTGGGAGAGACCAAGGGGTGGCCGAGTCACAAGGAAAAATCCTTACCAATTGAATTGGACAAGGTCAGTTTGAATGGGAAGTCTATGGGGACAATGTTGAACTAGGAGTTTTGGCAGAGTCAAGTCGATGCCATAACGTATTGACCAGGGTGTTTGCAAAGGTTTCATTTAGGAGGAGTGAGCACAAGGATGTTGGGCAGAGCTTTCGGTGCAGTGTTATAGGAAGAATTGGGCGCGAGGCGTGCCAAGAAGTAGTGTAATGGGCATGCAAAAGAAACGCAACAAAGCTTGGGGCTACTCAATGTGGGTGAAGTAATGCAGCAAGAGGTGTCTTTGGAAGGAACCAAGACAGACTCAGGTAAGTTTGCAGTAGAACCATCATGGAGGTGGAAATGACATTCAGAGGGAGTCTGACAAACCAATAGAGGCTACAAAGGACATGGAAAATGATGCTCTCACTGAGAGGGAGTCATAGCATCATTAAGATCTATTGTAATGTATATTTCTTTGAGACAGAGAAATATGAGGTGAAAGCTCTTGTAGTGTATATTTCTCTGAGACAGAGAAATATGAGGTGAAAGCCGTTGTAATGTATATTTCTCTGAGACAGAGAAGTATGAGGTGAAAGCTCTTGTAGTGTATATTTCTCTAAGACGAAGAAATATGTGGTGGAAGCCCTTGTAGCGTATGTTTCTCTGAGATGGAGAAACATGAGGTGAAAGCCCTTGCAACGTATATTTCTTTGAGACGGAGAAATATGACACATCTTTCAAACTAAGTTGTGCTTCTCACAATTGTTGTGGACGTCATGTTGAGAGAGTCCATGACAAGAAATGTTACCCTTGAGTGGGGCTCAAGGAAGACTTTGCTAATACCTCCCTAGCTAAGAGGGAGTGTTAATGTTTATAGCTATAGGAGGTATTATCCTAGTCGGCCAGAAGTCAAGACAAAATAAATTATAAATAATTATTCTTTGTGTTGGGTCGGCTCAAGAGGAGGATGACGCTTAGACTTGTATATATAGGAGAAAGACTCTCCTCCTTCAATCATTATCAGCAATTCACTTCCATTTTTGATTAGAAGAAAGTTCGCACTGCAGAAAGAGGTTCGCCATTTTTGTTTTGATTAGAAATTCACACTACTTCAAGTGCTGGGCTGTTTCATTGTACTTTGCCTATCTAGGCGTGAGCCTTAAAGTGCTATTTCTGCTTTAGTGTACCTGATATATTATTATAGAAGTTTTGTTGGGTTTTTCTCCCTTGAGTAGAAGGGTTTTCCTAGGATAAATACTATGTGTTCTTCATTCTGTGTTATTATTTCTGCTTATTGTGCAAATCTGATCCTAAAATCAACAAATTTTCCTATGTTACACCAATTTTCTGGGATGGGGATGGTAGTGGATGAGGGGACATGTTTCTAGGACAGATTGTTTTGGAGTCCATTTTTTAAGGAACAATAGGGTATTACTATTAGAAAAAGGGGAAATTTTAAGAATATAGGAAACTTCAATATTTATATGATAAAATTGATAAGGCATTAATCATATAAATTATAGAACCTGAATACATAACAAGAGTTGAATTCAAATTTTACATAAGAGTTGACAAACAAATTAACAAAATTTAATTGCTTTAATGTCAATATGCATATATATTATATAAAAATTACAATAAAATGCCCAAATGCTGCAAGTTTCAACTAAAAAATGACAAAAACATAGAAAATCTACAATGGGAGGTTTCAGACCAAAAGGGGGATAGGAATGCTGCTGGTACCTTTCGTTACAATCATCCTATGAGTCCATTTGTGTTCATACAAGTGGATTGGAGAGAGATCTTGAGAAAAAATCGGTATGTTATTGAGTTGTTGACTCTTGGGGAGACATTTCCAGCCAAGACAATGATCAAAGATGTCACTTTGGCTAAGGATTTTGAGTGTTGCAGCAACTGCTCTTCTTCTTGGGTGTTGATTTTGCTAAAAGCAGACTACGAGTTGACCATTTCAGACTTGGAAAGCTGCATGTTTACACGTTTTCAGTCCATTCAACCTCTTAGCAGGATTGACTTATGGCTTCAGATGAAGGGGATGCCAAGTTTGAGCGATCAAGATCCGTGTTGGAGGAGTGTTCAGGTACCAATCAATTGTTATTTTAATTCATTTATCTGCACTTATGTTTTGAACGGATTATTTTTCAATGATGTAGTGTAGGAAGTTGAAAATGAGAAAGTTAGCATTAACTTACTCAAATTTACCTGTACGGTGCCATAGGTTTATGATTGTGGAGAGAAATTCTCCAAGGAGTTGATTAAGATCACGTTGAGATTGGTTTCTCTTTATATGGGGGAACTTTAGGAGGTTACATTTGCAGGTACCAAACAGTATAGTGTTCCAAGTAGGAGGAGCTACAGATCCCCTAGACTTATTTGGGATCTTTGAGTCATATTGAGTTTAAATTGGAATCAATCAGTGCATGAGTTGGCATTGCTTGGGGACAAACAATCATTGGGGAGGGAGGACTATAATGTCCCCATTTTTACGCCATGTTTCGTGAGTATTGGCCAGTTTCCAGGGGTTTTCATAGGTTTCCACATGAGCTGGGAGAGTCCCAAGATTCTTGGAGGATTCTTGTCAACACTTTCAAGAGTATATGCAGAGAGTTTTCTAGTGTGATGTTCCCATCACAAAGGGGCATTGGAGATAAGTATACGTTTAATATATTTATATCTTTAGATATACAATAACTTGTTAAAAAAATACACATATCAATATAGAGATAAAATATAATATTATTATATAAAATGTATAGAACAATTAAGTAATAATATTGTAATTATAATAAAATATAAACAAGTTAATAACTTAAATATTATAAACATTATTAAAAATATACATATATAATTAATATAAAACATAAACATCAAATAATATTGAAACTATTAAATATAAAATAAATGTGTACCACATCAATATAAAAATATAAAAATATGAAATAACAAATATAATAATAATATATAGGCAAATTATTGTTATTATATTCTAGTATGAAATAACTTAATATCAAAAATAATAATAATAAATAAATATTATAATCATTACACATCAAAGATTGTAATATATTAGAATAAAACAGTAATAAGATATTAGCAAATTGGTTTTATTATAATACTTTAATGTTAAAATATGTTCAATAAAACATCAAAATAAAATAATAAAATAAGTATATAATCTGAAATATCATAATTATTAGTAATAATATATTATTTTCAAAAATAGATATTATTGTGATAATAAGCCTTTAAAGGCAGCAATTAAATCTAACAAAGGGATATATTTTATGAAAAGTCACCTCTTTCACCAAACAATACATTCCCCCCATGAGTCACCTACCTTGAATGGTATAAATAGAAGGAAGGAAAATAAGAAGAGGGAACATTGAGGGAAATACAATTGCAATTCAGAACAGCAGCAACAATGATTGTTATGCATTGGAATATAGAGTCATTTAATATATATATATATATATATATATATATATATATATATATATATATATATAATTTAATAGGCATACAAGTATAGATGCATAGATATAGATAAACTTTATAATGAATAATATGCAATGAATAAAGAATATATTTGAATAAGGAAAGAATAATTATATAAATATATATATGAATACTAATGGATATAAGTAAAGGAATAATTATATATATGTGTATGAAGTATATATATATATACATACAAGATTATGCAATAATGATACTTATAAGTAATGACGACTCTTTAATATAAACATAAGTAGATTATGTATATTTATGAATTGTTCTCATCCTATGATCAATTCAGTATAAGGTTGAAGGAGGTGAGTAAGGAAACATGGAAAGATATAGCAACTTAGGTTTCAATCCAAGATCACTTCATTAAAGGAAACATTTATTTGAAAAGATGAAACCCTAAACCAAATCAACAAGTGAATTCTAGGTCAAACTGGGTAAGGGACATTACATCTAGGTTTTTTTGGGTTTTTTTTGGGCCTTGGTGGACAACATTGCTATTTTAAGCAATGTCTAGTTTTTAACACTTACTATTTTTAGTAAGTTGCAATGCATCTCAGTTTGGGTCAGTTTGGAGTTTGGACACACTTAATATTTTTAGCAGTTTGCTATTTTTAGTAAGTGCTTTTTTGGGCACCTGGTCTTGGCAGCAGTGTGGTGCAAGGTTTCCAATTTTGGCAGTGGTTGATAGTTTCAGTTTGGTGAGTTTTGATATTTTTGGCATATTATTCAGTCACCATTACTTAAGTCTTTGAAAATGTTATTTTCATGACTTAAGTTATAAAGTTCAAACATGACCCCTCCTTGTACCCCATGCCTAGGTTGGTGACTTAAAGTTGTTTTTAAAAGGTGGACACCAAAATGGAGGAGAATAATGAAAAATTAAATAAATTAAATATCCCTTGGAGAGGGGCGTCCTATTTTGGAGGGAAAAAGCATTTGAAAATTGGAGCCCTAATTTTTATATAAACCCACCTTGTGCTCTCATTTGGGTTATGCTATTTGATCATAACGAAGTGTTGTCAGAGTGAGGGTTGAATCCTTCAAGGGGTTTGGAGATGTCAACCTTCAAAGTTGCTCTAGTTTCAGAGTTGAGAGATACTCCCTAGCTGGACGTGGGTGTAGCTTCATTGTAGGAGTCACCGCTGGAGCTATTGGTGATGGTTTTCAGTTTTCTTTCAATTATGGCTTCCTTTGATGTTTTTTAGCTATGTTTTTGGTGTGATATCTGATTTTGCAGAGCTTGGGAGTGTTTTTGGAGTGGTTTTCTGAAGCTTCATGCTTGCTAGTTGCACTTTTCCATGCCTAGGCTGTAAAAGCAAGTTGCTTGTGCTAATTGAATGAGTGCTTAACTTTTTTTGGGTGTTGGCTTATACTGTTTTTCTCCCTAGGCAACATGATTCACCAAGTTGCAGAATTTTTGAAGGAGAGATGGATTTTTGATGTTTGGGATTTGTAAGGGTTGCTGCTACTTCTAATCTGCCCTTTGGAGTCTCATTTGGGGGTGCCTTGAACGTCTTATTGACCTGCAAACAGTTTGAAGTCTTTCTTGGGTGTTGGGAGAATTTCATAGCCTGCTGTTTGAAGTCATATCAGACCTGCAACTGTCATTTTCAGACCTGCTGTTGCATATTAGACCTGCTGCAGAAACTTTCGAGACCTGATACAGTCCTTTGGGGGTCATTTCATGAGATATTTGATAATACGTTGTTGGGGATTTCTTGTTTCATGTTGGGAATTCATATGGGGATTGCTTATTTCATAACTTATCATATTTGGTAGCCTTTTAGCAGCTGGTTGTACTTGTTAGTATCATTATATCGAGCTCATTTTGTAACATTGATTTCATAGTACCATTCAATGATTTGCTCATCTTTGGTTTTGATGCTAACCCCATTGAATAAGTGGTTTCATTGCTAACCCCACTAAATAAGTGGCACCTCTATTTCCCCCTGAATAAGCAGATGATCTTGTTGTGACCTTTTTCACACATCCCCCCATTCAAATGGGGACCCCCCAATTTTTGCTCCATTTTGGTCTTTTGGCTTTTGTTTTTTGTCTCTCTCTCTCTCTGATTTCTCTGTTCTTCTGGGGATGTATCTGTATTTGACCTAATTAGAAATTTTGGCCGAGTCTGAAGGGAATCTGTGAAGTTAGGGTTTTCAGGCTGGATTAAGATTAAATCAAGTTGATAAATTGACAGCTAAGCTTAACATTGCTTCCAGGAGGCTCCCACTGAATTTTTATCATGTTCTGACGACTTACTATTTTTAGCAAGTGTTCAATCTGTGAGCTTTTCATCAGGATTTCGGGATTCTAACTACTTCAACACATTTAGGCAGCTTCCAAGGGCCTACGCATGAAATTTGAGCTGATTCAGACAACTGGCTATTTTTAGCAATTCTGGCTTCACGAGCTATTTTCAGGGCTTCAACATACAATTCTCCGATAAATGACAGGAGAATTGATCTGGGTTTTTCTAGACCTTCACGATGGTGTAACATGCAAACCGAGATGGTGACTTTCAGAGTTCAGCCTTCGGAGGCTATTTTTAGGATTTGCATGCAGAGATTTTCAGTGCATGTCCGGATATTCCATGTGGGTTTTGCGAGACGTTCGCAATGATGTGACATGCAAGCAGAACGGATCAGTTTTCAGGGACTTACTATTTTTAGCCAGTGCCCGCATGTCGACCAGTTTTCTGGGTTTTTCTGGGTTTTTTGAGATCCCACGGGCACTGTGACATGCAAACTCGTCCGACATCCGGTTGACCACTTTCCGGACACTTACTATAAATAGCAGTGTCATCCCAGCAGCTACCCACCACTTCAGTTCAGCAAGCAGAACGACATATAGCAAAAATCAAGTCAAACAGAGGTCATTTGAGGCACATGCAAGTCAGATTAGGGTTTCCTACTTCGGTGCCTAAAAAGTAGGGTAAAAGGCCATAATTTCGAAAAACGAAGATATCCCATTGCGATCAGCATCCTTCAGGCAATCTACTGGTAAAATTTGGGCGCAATCCGAGCACTTACTATTTATAGTAAGACACCTCCAGAACGCGGCTATAAATAGCAGGTTAGCACGAGAGGCAAGTGTGAACAGGGTCATCAAGTGATGAGGACCACGTGGTGAAAATTTCAGGTCAATCAGAGCTACAGAAGTCAGGCAACTTTGGAACTTACTATAAATAGTAGGTGGCTATAAATGGCAGGTTAGAGCACGGGACAGGCAAAACAAGTTCATCAAACTATGAGGATCATATGGTGAAATTTTTAGGTAGAACGAAGTTGTAGAAGTCATAAATCAAGGGACTTGCTAAAAATAGAATGCAAAAGCAAGGGCAGGTAGAGGCATGGAAAATGTGAGCTTGACCCTCTAAATGCGCCCTTGATGGAATAATCAAGGCAAAAATTCTAAGTCAAAATCAAAGTTCATCCTATGAAATGCGCCCTTGTGCTGGAGGTGGCTAAGAGAAATTTTACAAGGCAAAATTAAGATCTCACATGTCAAAATGCGCCCTCAAGTAGAAGTGGACCCCTTGAAATGCGCCCAAGTAAGATGAGAAAAACGCCTAAGGCACAAGAATGAAAGTAACCCCTTCCAAATGCGCCCACCTTCAAAATAAAAGCTCACACATGGGAATGCGCCCATAATGAAGATAAAAGTTCAATGTCTCAAATGCGCCCCATGATAGATGAAGGCCAAGAAATACTCTAAGGCAAGATGGAAGCTACCTAGGCAAAATGCGCCCAAGGTAGCTTGCTGGTTGAAATAATTTCTAAGGCATGAAAATAGAAGTAGCCCCCCCTAAATGCGCCCTTAGAAGGAGTATGAGGTAAATAAGTTTAAGTGGAGAAAAGTGAAGGTGGACACCCCTTCCATATGCATCCAAGGAAGATGATAGAAGGAGATGTCAAAGGCGTGGGGAAATAAAAGTAGAAGACCTCAAATGCGCCCTCAAGCAAGGCCACTCAAAAAGTATTCTAAGTCACAATAATGAAAGCACAAGGTGGTAAATGCGCCCAGCAAGTGAAGCTGAATTGAGAATTTTCTAAGTGTTGAAAAATAAAAGCACAAACCTCTAAATGCGCCCTCTAAGGAAGTATGAAGGCAAGACTTAGAATATTTTCTAAATATGAGGGAAATGGAGGCTCATGGGGTAAAATGCGCCCATCATAAGGAGGAAATGACAAGTTGAGAAATCTCTAAGGCATTGAAAATGAGAGTTCAAGGAGTCATATGCGCCCAGGGTAAGGAGGAGATATAAGACTTAGGAATTTGTCTATGGCATTAAAATAAAATGCCACTGAAGGGAATACGCCTAGAGAGAAGGAAATGTTGAAGGAATTTCTAAGTTAGAAAATGGAAGTAGAAGACTTCAAATACGCTCCAAGGAAGTTGGGACTTGAGAAAAGTTGCTAAGTGTAAGGCAAAATTTTAAGGCGTGAAATTGCTTGGGAAACGAAGGTAAAGGTATGTGTTATGAAGTGTGCCCAAGGATGTGATATTTAAAATAAATTTTCTAAGGCATTTTCTAAGGGGAAATTAGAAAATACGCCTGGAGGAGGTGGTATAAAATCTCTAAGTGCAAGGTGATATGCTCCCAGATGCAGGAGGGAATTTCTTCAGGGAAGCATGAAAATACTAAGGCAGGAAAAATGGAGATTACAGGCATGGAATTCCTCCAGAGTAAAAAACGGGTGAACCTTAGCAATTTTATTATTTTCAAAATAATAAAAAAAATTAAACTTACCCCTTCGTCTGGATACACATGGAAACGATGATTTTTGAGGGGAAATTTCTTCTGGGTATTGAACATTTTCCACTGGGAGATGATTTAAAATTGTTCCTCACCTCGCTCAAGCTTCTTCGACAGATATTTTTGCCTGGCACCCGTTTAATGGATTTCCTAGGTGAAACAAAAAAAAAAAAAATCTCTAAGGCAAATACGAGAAAAGTTTCTACAAAAAAAAGGCTTTGGCTTGTGATGTCAAAGTGAGCGCCTGGATTACAGTGGATGAAATTCATAAAGCAAGTAAAATTGTCTAAGGGAAAATAAAGCAACAGGGGGTCAAATACACTCACCGGGAAGAAATTTGTCTAAGGCATGGAGGAATTTGAAAATGAACTGAAGCTCGAACATCAAGCGTTCAAATGCATCCTCAAGATGAAATGTTTTCTAAGGCACAAACTCCAAGCACAAGGTGGTGGATGCGCCCTTGAAAAGGACCTCATGAAATGAACATCGTGCACCCAATTGCTGAGAAGTTATGAAAATTTGCTGGAAGTGATGAATTCTATCGGATCCAAGGATCAATCAATCAGAACGTGAAAACTGGGTAAGTGAAGAGATTTTATCTTATTAATGTTCTGATGCTCTTCTTTTGTTTTGCAGGATGAACGTCAAGGCCAAGGCATGAGGACTTGAGGTGATGAAGCTGGACAACGTTACAACTCTGAAAAAAGGAAATGGCGGTGAAGATTTGGCTAAGGCACTAAGAACGTGGTGCAAAAAGGGCTAAATACGCCCAAGGAATTGAGTTGAAGAAATGTGAAAGTCACAAAGAAGAAATGCGTCCAAGAGTCAAAGCAACAGGAGGGCTGAACGTCAAATCCTTTTAAATTTTATTATCGGCGGAGACAATCTTAGAGACTCTTTCGCTCTCCTCCTAACGCAACAGAATTGGCAGAGAAGAACAGTGGGAACGCGTTTCCGGACGAGAATCTTCTAGAAGAAGATAGTGGGCATTAATTGCTCGTAGTGGTTCCTGCAGGGGAGTGGAGAATCTTTGGTGCATTTATTGCCCCACTCCTCTCTGTGGCGGTTTTTAGGGCAGAAACCCTAATCAAGGCATAGGTGGCTCAATCTGAGCCCTTTATTGTAATCAGATCTCAACCGTCCACTGAATTGGACCTATTATAAAAGGGGCATCCCCCCCTCATTTGTAAGGGATTAGACGTAGACATTAGATTGAGAATAGAGAGAATAGAGGTTAGAATAGATAGAGATAGCTTAGAAGTTAGCTTAATTTGAAAAGGAAAGAAAACTTTCCCTTTGAAAGTTTTGTAAGAGGTTGTTGTGGAAAACTCTCATAATACAAAGGTTTATCATTGCATGGTGGTTTTATCTTTTATTGTGAATAGCTAGCAAGGCCTTTTCGTCTTTCCAATTCAGATTGATAGAGTAGAATAGATTTTATTTTATGCAAGTGGTTGTTAATTGTGGAGTGTGGCGTCGTGGTTTGAGCATATCTTCTTTCATCCATACCACTAGCGGGCTTGCTGATGGTAAGTTCGCCTTGTGTGGTCAACTGGAATATCAGTACCTAACTTCGGTTGTGATTCGTGTGTTCATTTGCATCGTTGTGACGGAGTGCACATGTTGAATCACAATTTGAACATCTTATTCATCCTTTGAAGATTGCATCAGCTTTGTCAGAGTTGTCCGAAGGGAGACGAAGCGAAGTCTGGTTCGGAGATTGTTTAGGCCGATCCTCGTCCTCCACCCTTTAGGAGTAGATGGTAGCATCCCTAATCCTTATATCCTTTTACATTCAGCATTATCCGGTTAGTTTAAGAACCTGAGCTTCATTGACAGATCTCCCGAAATTTGAAAATCCTTTCTTCGAACTTGAAAAATTACGTAAGTCCCCTTGGAATACCCAGCATATTCACATCAACCAACTGAGTCTATTCGCAATAAAAGGAACCTTGGAGTTGAACGCATGAACTTTCACGCAATCTTAGCATGCGGAATACTTTGATCAAGAGGGAATAGAGTGACCGTTGGACATTTTATTCTGTGTTGGTGTTGTCATAAAAAACACGTCAACAGATCTCTTTCTAGTTTCATGTAATTCCCGCTCAATAAGTGGATGTTTCCTTTCATGTTTTGGATGTTTCATACTTACCCCACTGAACAAGTGGTTTACTTCAGTTTGTAAGCCTTGCCACCGTATGCTCTCACCTTGCCCACATCGGGATTTGGGTGATCAGAAAGTGGAAAGTAATTGATTTAGTTGATGATTTCTTATCTCTCACCCCATTGAACTAGTTGTTGCTTATCAATTATTGCAATGTATTGTCACTCACCCCATTGAACAAGTGATTGCTTTCAATTATTGCAATGTACACCTTGCCACCATATGCTCTCACCTTACTCACCTCGGGATCTGGGTGATCAGAATGTAGATGGTAGTTTATTTCAGTTACTTATTGTTATTTTGGTTAACTCTAGCCATTGCAAAAATCAAAAAAATTGGGGTGGATATTACACACTTATACAACATTAGAGGGCCTGGTCTCTTCTATGGTATCCTTGAAAATCTATTATTGGAAATCTTCTCTGAACAATCAATAGCTCTAAGAAAATAAGAGCTAGTTGGACATGTGACAATGCTATTGATGAGTGGTCAATGTTTAATATTGGTTTACCCATCTCTAATGATAGAGCAGGCATCCCTTATCCAAGTTTGCCTCTTTTCCTCCATTACTGCACTCACTTTAGAGTACTCTCTTTCAAGGAGGGTGGTGTGTAGCTTATGTTCTTTAGAGAGCAAATGAGAGGGCAACAACAATTGCTTCATTGAACATTTGTTTGAAATAGGGAGAACATGCCACATGAAATGATATGGCATGGGCAAAGAAAAATTTAGCAATAGAAGACTCAATGACCTCTTGTGAGTGCATATTAAACATCCTTGCAATAATTGTAGCCCTTTTCTTTCTTTTCATAGAACTCTCTCTCCTTTGACTCTCACCGTCTCTAGTTTGGGTAGGAAATTGCTTACCAAGCTGCATAGTTCTATTGACATTCCCTCATTGATTTTTTTTCATATCTTCCTTTAAGGCGTTTTGCATATTGTAAAAGAGCTCTTTTTGGAATTTAATTGGTCTTTTGCATAGGTTTTGAGGAGTTTAGAAGGGTATTCAAATGGATTATTTGAATTCATAGTCTTTTGAACACTCCCACTCCTAGAAGAATCCCTAATACTAATTCTATGGCTTTTTTTGTTGAAATTGAACCTCTTTACTCTCACTACCCTCACTGCTGCTCATTTTTCATTTTGTTGGAAATTTAAAACACAGCTGCAAGTGCAAACATAAAACAAAAACAATAAAAATGCCCTCCCTAAGTGTTTGGAACTTTGAAAAGAACAAAAATTAATGAAAATAAATTTGAACAAATGAACAATATATAGTAAACTTACCTCAAATGACGTAGATTTGACACTCTCTTGCCTTCTTCCCACTGTTGTTCTCTTCTCTTCTGACAGCAGTTTTCTTTTTTTGTCTTCTTTTTTACAATTTGGAAAATGGCAATATGAGTTTTTTGTTTTTCTTTTTAGTTGTTAGTGAGGCTATTCTAGGTTGCGGATTGCTGTAAAGGGGTGAGGGGATCCTTGTGGCCCCCCCAACCCATTCTTTTTTTCAATTTTGTGTTTTTTTTTTAAAGAATTTGTTTTCTTATGCTGGTTAGGCTATAGTGGATGGGTAGTTGCCCCTTACCATTTCCTATTGTTTCCTTATCCAAATTGCTGTTTCCAAATTTTTTCAAAATGGGGTATTGGGGTGGGGACATTTTTGATACATCCTCACATCCCCATAACGTTCCCTATAGAGGATGGGTCAAATTATGTAGGAGACACATCCTTGGTACATAGTAAATTTTCCCGCTTTTAAACATTTAAACTATGTTTTAAGTTTTTGTTATTCATGGATGACAGGTTAAAATGCTAAGTGCAACAGGAGGAAAGCTAAAAGCAAATATTACATCAAAGCCAATTGAAAATGATCCATTTTTTCAAGCTTCCAGTGACATATTGCCACGGCCTCCATGTATCATGTGGGATGAAATAATCAAGTATGTGAATGGAATAATTTTCGTTCTCAGCATTAATGGAGTATCCTTGTCATTTCTGATCAACTTTATGTTTCTCTTTTTGTATTGGGCGATTGTATGTATTATTTATGGTTTAACTTGTCAAAAATTTTGATATTATTTTTAAGTAGTTTTGAATCTCGTTGTAGGACGTGTTCTGTGTTATTTGATTTTGATCCATCTTGCTTCCTTTCCCAAAACTTCATTAAGTTTACTTTTCTCTATTTTTTTGGCAGATTCGATAATGTAATTGTCTATGCACCAGATGGGACTCTATTAGTTCGTGAACTTAGCTTTGAGGTACTGCCTAGGAATTCTGTCATCATTATGGGACCAAATGGCAGGTAAAGAATTTTTGTTTGCCCTCCCTAGATCTAAACTGAATAATGTTGTATTTTATTCTTATGGTATATAATCATGGCAAGATGCCTGCTTTTGCAGAGTAGGGGTTTGAGGGTTTTCTATGAAAAGAAGCTTAACCTTGTGTATGCATATGAATGAGTATTAGCTTTAACACTGTTGTACCCAAACCAAATTTTTTGCTTCATTAAGGCATTTTGGTTAAAGAGTCTAAACCTTGTTAAAATGATGTCAAAATACAAGTTTTTGGGCAAGTCAAGTGTGGACTTTGGTCAATGTCATGTCAGTCGTCAGCAGCAGTTGGTCTGTACATGGAGGTTAGAACCTGAACCTGGGATCCAAAGCAAAACATGGATGATGAAGAAGCATTTTGTGACAAGGTTATACTCCTACAAGGTCAATTTAGTGGTCGAAGCAGTGTTTTTCAGAGCGGAGACAAATGAAAATTTCAGGCAGAAAACAAATCTGTACCCCTGTAGTCCAGGGGTGCCCTTCTTTTTGGAGGCTCAGATCTTGTTGCATGTGCTTGCAAATGGATTCAATCTCTTCAGAATTAGCCCAGCTTTTTGACGAGCTATCAAGCGAAGACGTACATAGTACAGAACTTCGGTAATCGAAGTCAGAAGCTGAGGGTACGAGGATGAAAGATCCCTTACCAATTCTACCCTGAATTTTTCAGTTTTGCCCTCTTGCCATAATGTCAAACAGTTGTCTTGCATGGTCTGATTTGGTTTTGCTGATTGTTTGTTTGAGTTTCATTGCTTGTTTTTCATTGCAAGATCATAGAGGAAAGCATAGAAATGAAAGAGAACTATTGCATAAGTGAAAGACAACAATTACAACTCAATAGAATCCCTTTTATTCAACTATATCAGATTTGATTACAAGTTTCAAGTGTTTGATATACATTATATCTGTCTGTAACAACAGTCTAAAACCATTATATAATGCAATATTTGACTCCCCAAAATGATAAACACATACCCGGATGTATAGCTCTAATTGTAGCTTGATTATTGAAGTCAAATCATGAATCACTTCGTTGTTACAACTTCAAATGGTAGCTGAGTATGATGACGAAATAAGTGTTGTAGAGGATCACCAATATGTTGGAAATAATGATAAAAATCAGGAACATCAACCTTTTACCAAACCCTAGGTGCCTCCCAAAATACCCAACAAACAACTTTGATCAAAACTCCACGAATAAGGTACCAAACCGAAGATAAATTGTTGCCGTGGAAGAATATGCAATAAAATCAAATACCCATGTGCCTTAGCTGCCATAAACTATAAAAATCTGCAAAATATATATCTGAAACTCATCCAAATAAGCCCAAATGATGACCCAAAGTAGGCCCTCCCCAAAGGTGAACTGGGTTCTCGTCCAATCCACGATAGCCTTTGAGAGTTTTCCTTCCCAGAAGGTTGAAGCAATGCTGAAACCCTTCTCCAGAGCTCAAACCTGCAAAGTGTTTTGTAGAAATGAAAGTAGAATGCTCAAAAAGAAGCCCAACACATTACTTTATAACCTCTCATCGACTTTTTTAATAAAAGTCAATAAAATAATTTTCTTGAGGGTCTTTCCTCATCCAAATAAAAGGGCCACTTTTTAAAAACAACTTGAGTTGCTAGGATGGGGGCACTTTTCACTATTCACCTTATAATTTTCAGTTACTATTCACCTTTTACTATTCCATTAAAGAAAACCTTAAAATTTTCACTTTAACCCTGGATTCATCAACTAAACTCCAAACTGAAAGGCTCATAAGGTTCCCAGCTAAACTCCACAGCCCTCGGTTGGGTCCCCTAACCATTTTGCTAACCTACGAGAACCCTAATAGTAGGCCAACCTCTGCTATAGGCTGAGCTGTCTAAGGAAGGGACATTACAGTCCTCCCTTCTCGGGATTGTTTGCCCTCAAACAATCTGTACTTGCATGCCGAAACGAAATACCGGGATCCCATATCCACCTCAAGAATGCTACTCCGCCAATCTGTTGTATTACTCTGATATCAACATCACTATGCCTGGAATTGTGAAACAACTCATTATGATCCGTAAGAAACAATGCACCAATCATGTGAATGCCAGAATCCCAAATCATCCTTCGTGCATAATCAATCAAATCAAATCAATCTGCCATGTGCTGCTATTATAAATGAGAACATCATCTATCCAACTGAGAACCTCACTCCAGCAGAAACCATAGGTACCTCTAATGTCAAGGGATGATGGGAGCTCATCATTATGCCAACCTCTAACAAAGAAAGAATGATCCCAATCTTTCCAAATTCCCCAACCAACTGCTGTCCTAAAGGACCAAACTACAGTCTTTGTGATCAATAGAATGAAACAACCATCTATCACCATTGTGGGAACTCTAACCCAATGAACTATGGCTGAAAATTCCATGCTCAAAAATGTAGAGCAGCCCTCGATCCTTGTGTTGTAACTCAAAACCCAAAGGTTCGAATATGAAGTACTATTGTCCTCTACATGCTCCATGGTGTCTTCTTCATTTACCAAATATACTCTCCAAGTGTGATCAAGGAATGATATTGTTATGAAACAAAGGCACAATGTCAAACCTTGCATGCAATGTGGTTCTTCAATTCTTATCACATGTTCTTGCATAACAACAAGATGAACGAAACCCTGTAAAGGTTGGAGATGACTGATCACCAACATGAGACCCACCTTAAATTTGTACCTTCCACGTTTGCCTTCATAGATGCTATCATAGCCTGCTATCCCAAGGTGTGTGACATACTGAAAACTCCTCTCATGATCTGTCAAACTTCCCACCTCAAGGCTGCTATTATAAATCAGACCAGCAACTAGAGTGAAGTCAATGATATTTGTATACCCATGCATAAAAAAGAGACCCATCTCATACACCTTACCTATCTAGTGATCGTGTCTCCACACACTCCAATCCAACCCAAAAACTGATGTAGACCTAGATAAATCTGAATATACAATGTATAACCATGTAAGATAGCCATGTGTCAACCATGAATCCATGAAAATTATGTCACAACCCAACCAATAAACAGCTGCATAAGCATATGAAATAGGGGGCAAATCCATTGTTGTATTGTAGTTGTCTCCATTAATACCCAAAGTCAAACCAAGAGTGGCTGATCCAATGAACATATCACCCATAAAATCATGATACAACTTAATGAAATTGTCAACATCAACTGAAAAATCAGAATTTTGGATGTTAGATAGGTCTTGCTTCTCATCATCCGTGGAGTCTTGTGAATCAAAATCTTGTTGAAGATGAAGTTTGGCTTGATGAGCCATCAACTTGGCTTGCCTTGCCCTCTCTAACCAATCATCATTCAACATTTGGGACTGAGTCATATACGCTGCTCCAAAGTGTCTAAACCGAGTCCTAACATGAGATATATCATGTGACTTATCATGACCAAAGCATGCATCATGTGTACCCACCATAACAAAATTATCATGACTCATTTCCCTATGATTAGAAGCACCAAAATCATGAAAAGGGGAGGACGAATCACTGCTGTTATAAATCAGAGAATTAGGACTGAATTGTTTGCTTGTATCCATACCTTTGGAGTCATCAAAGTTAGAGCAAACTAACATTCTCTTTGCTGCCTCATTTTTAGTCTCATATTCAAATGCCTTAAACACACTGTGTTTACCCATATGAGTAAACTCTAACACCATCTTGTTGAGGTCTTGGACAAACCTTCCAAGAGACTTCAACCATTGCACACCAAGTACCACATTCGACTCTCCACCAATACCTACAACAAGGTAGTCATTTGTGAAAGAATAATTATCCAATGCAATGGATAATCGTGGTATCCTCCTCGTGCAACTCGTTTTGGAACCATCCGCTAGCATGACTTGGAATCCTTCAAACTCTTCAGCTTCTAGTCCCATATTGGCTACAAAGCCCTCATTGATGAGACTATGAGTAGCACCACTATCTACCATGCATAACACTCGACGTTCCTTGACAATTCCTTCCCACACGAAAGAGTGATATCTAGGAACACTGAAAAGAGTAGCAATAGTGCCATGTGCAACATCAGGTGTATCAAATTGCATAAGCTCAGTCTCCAAACAAGGGACATCATCAAAACTGTCATGTATCAAACTTGCCTCTTGTAGTCCATCAATAGTAGGAATGGTATCATTACTTTCTTCATAACTATTAGTGGCAATGTTATTAGAAAAGTGGAGTATATCACTGCTGTTCCCAAACTGAAGATTAAGACTGATTTTAGTCTTTGTTTCATTTCCTATGAGATCTTCCTTTGCTTGTTCAACCTGTATGCATTCCTTCCTTGGAAGAAACATGGATCTAAAGTAATTTTCCCTCTGCTGTCCTGTTTGTTCCCTGTATTTGCAGCGATCTTTGATTCTTGCAATTGTTGTTGTGCTTGGGCAGCAAGTGCCTTAGCCTTTGATGCTCTTTGACTCCACTTTTTGTACATGTCTAGTGTCTTTCCCACATCACCCATGTTATGGTACAAAGAATCAGATCTTAGGTGGCTTATTTCCTCATCAATAGGAGTCATTAGGCTGCTTTTACCATTATGATTGAAGGAAGACTCCAACCTATGTGCCGAAATTTCTATAGGCCCACCATTTGAAAGAGCTTTAAGCACAATTTTCTTACCATCAGCCATAAACTCCAACTCCGTTTTGCTAAAGTCTTGGACAAACCAAACATTATCAAAATGCAAGATCTTTTTAGTAAGCAACCTCTTAGTCTCTTTATTCAACTTTTTAAAACAAAATGCTTCATAAGATCTTAACAATTGTCTTTTCACTATAGAAGATGCATGAATATCCCAAATGAATTCAAATATGTTCCATTGCACATACATGGACATATCACTTGTGGCTGACCCAACAAGTGTGTATGTATTATCATCATTGTTTTGAGCCTTCAATGGGCTCTCTAAAAGAGGGAAGTCATAAACTTCGTAATGCAAACTGGACCAAACTGAAACTCCTGCATCATACCTCCTTTCTTCATCACACAACTCAGCATGCTCTTCTTGTGGGCTTACCTCAAGAAGCTCTTCGCTTGTATGCCCATCATCCACACATTCTTCCCTTGGAAGAAATAAGGACCTAATGTATGATTCTCTTTGTCTTCTTGCATTATCAAGTTGATTGCATCTTTCCTTGACCTCATGCAAGTGCTGTCTTGCTTGGGCAGCAAGCATTTTGGCCTTCTTAGCTCTTAGTGACCACCCATCACACAACCCTTCGATCCTTATAACATCTTCCATAGTGTGGTGAATAAAATCAGGACTTTTGTGGTATGAATCCACAATATATACCTCATGTGTAGCATTGTCAACTTGAGTATCATCATAGGAGGACTCAACAACATCATTACCGTCATGTGAAATGCATGCTACTACATGACTAGAACTGTTGTTGCAAAAATCAGAATAGGTGTCAAACCTTGGTGTCATGTTTTCAACACCTCTAATGGGATGACTCGTGATTGTAAGATCTTCCACTTTGTGATCAACATGATGACTCAATGGGGTGCTATGTATCTCCCTTTGATCCAAAGTTATTTCTTCTTTAGGACTCTCACATGATGACTGATTTTCGCATTCATTGTGATCACTTGTAGGCTGCAAATTACAAACAAGTGTTTCTTCCTTTCCTTGGTCTTGCACATTAAACTCTTCACCTTCCAGTGGCTTTTTTACCATATGTTGATATTTCTTTCTTCTTTTGCTGTTGATATGGACTTGAAAACTTTGAATCATCCTCATCCTCATCTGGTATACCCAAGAATTGTGTGAAAGAAAGCATGTCTTGTATCTTTTCAGGAAGAGAGCGATACTTGTCATAGCTAGCCATAATTGCTTTATTTGTTGGTGAAGCATGAGAACTCTTAGCTGCTCTTGTAGATGGATATGAACCAATAGTGTGTCTAATTTTCCTCGAAAGGGAATCCTCAACATGCTGCAATTTACGAATGATCTTGTGTTGTGTTTCTTCAAATTCTTTCCATGCTTGTTTATTGCTAAACAACCCTGCCATGATGACCTATCTCGCTGTCCAGATTGGAAACCAATCCACTGTAGTATACACAACTTGAATTCACCCAACAGGCTGGCAGAATCCAGGCTCTAATACCACTTAAAGATCCCTTACCAATTCTACCCTGAATTTTTCAGTTTTGCCCTCTTGCCATAATGTCAATCAGTTGTTTTGCATGGTTTGATTTGGTTTTGCTGATTGTTTGTTTGAGTTTCATTGCTTGTTTTTCATTGCAAAATCATAGAGGAAAACATAGAAATGAAAGAGAACTATTGCATAAGTGAAAGACAACAATTGCAAATCAATAGAATCCCTTTTATTCAACTATATCAGATCTGATTACAAGTTTCAAGGGTTTGATATACATTATATCAGTCTGTAACAACAGTCTAAAACCTTTATATAATGCAATATTTGACTCCCCAAAATGATAAACACATACCTGGACGTATAGCTCTAATTGTAGCTTGATTATTGAAGTCAAATCATGAATCACTTCGTTGTTACAACTTCAAACGGTAGCTGAGTATGATGACGAAATAAGTGTTGTAGAGGATCATCAATATGTTGGAAATAATGATAAAAATCAGGAACATCAACCTTTTACCAAACCCTAGGTGCCTCCCAAAATACCCAACAAGCAGCCTTGATCAAAACTCCACGAATAAGGTACCAAACCGAAGATAAATTGTTGCCGTGGAAGAATATGCAATAAAATCAAATACCCATGTGCCTTAGCTGCCATAAACTACAAAAATCTGCAAAATATATATCTGAAACTCATCGAAATAAGCCCAAATGAAGACCCAAGGTAGGCCCTCCCCAAAGGTGTACTGGGTTCTCGTCCAATCCACGATAGCCTTTGAGAGTTTTCCTTCCCAGAAGGTTGAAGCAATGCTGAAACCCTTCTCTAGAGCTCAAACCTGCAAAGTGTTTTGTAAAAATGAAAGTAGAATGCTCAAAAAGAAGCCCAACACATTACTTTATAACCTCTCATGGACTTTTTAAATAAAAGTCAATAAAATAATTTTCTTGAGGGTCTTTCCTCATCCAAATAAAAGGTCCACTTTTTAAAAACAACTTGAGTTGCTAAGATGGGGGCACTTTTCACTATTCACCTTATAATTTTCAGTTACTATTCACCTTTTACTATTCCATTAAAGAAAACCTTAAAATTTTCACTTTGACCCTGGATTCATCAACTAAACTCCAAACTGAAAGGCTCATAAGGTTCCCAGCTAAACTCCACAGCCCTTTGTTGGGTCCCCTAACCATTTTGCTAACCTACGAGAACCCTAATAGTAGGCCAATCTCTGCTATAGGTTGAGCTGTCTAAGGAAGGGACATTACAGAGGAGGATGCAAGTTGCAAAGGCTGTCAAATTTATGGTTTCTGCGCCTCTGTAGCTCAAGGGCGACTTTGAATTTGGCCCCCCAGATGTGTGAATTTGCAGATGGGGTCTTCCTGAGATCTTCTCTGATATAGTCTAGCTTCGCAATGCATCAGTTCATGAGGTGATCCGACATTCCAAGTGACCGTTATAGAGGTTCTACTGAGCACATTAATTAGAGGGCGGAGAAACATAGCAATACACACCTGCACTTTTGTAGGTCAGGGGCGCCCAACCTTTAGGCTTGTCAGATGGGGTTTTTGGCGTTCGCAGTCTTCACGGGACTTGTGCGGAATTACTCCAGCTATCCAATGAGTGCAGCCGTCAGCCTCTGGGATTTGGCAAACGCTCGTACGTGCGAGGTTAGTGTGAGAATGTTTAAAGTGAAAGCAGCCGGAAAATGGCCAAGTATGGGAAATACACATCTCCTTGAAAAAGGCACCCTTCTCTTTGAGGTCTTAGAAGCAGTTTTCTCGCTTCATCTCCTCCAGAGACATCTCTTGTAAGTTGATCCAACTACGTAGAGAGACAGACGGTGCGCGAATCAAAGCACTCCAACTCCTGGTGTCAGGGGTCAAAGTGTGGTGTCCGGATGAAGGTTACACTTTTGTGAAGATGGTGTTTGCACCTTCATAGGCTAGGGTCGCCCTTGCTTTTGGGGTTCCTAATGCAGCTTTCAGATGCCTTACATACAGTCATTGGATGCGGAATACTTTCAGTTACGCAATGAACCTATCATCTAGTCAGCATGGTTCATCGTTCACCGGTTATGGCAGTTTGAAGCGTCAAATGGCAAAATAGAGAAATGGCCAAGACTGATGACCTTGCATCGATTTAACCAAAGGCGCCTAATTTTTTGAGGTATCAAACGTTGATTTTATCAGTTGTAGCTCCGAGTAGACATTTCATCCTTCCTATGCAGGCTTCGCAGTGGATATCTCAGTTCAGTCACAAGTTCACTCAGTCACTTGGAAATCAGAGCTAAACATGGCCAACTATAACTTTGTAGTCAGCTATAAAATAGGAGATAGTCGAAAATTCAATAACTCTTGCAAATGGACGCCTAGAAGGCCAGATTTGGATTTTCCGGGATTAGTAAAGTTTGCTGAGTGCATCCAGATGCTGAGATTTATATTAAAATAATATTTAATTTTTGCATGCAAGACATTAAAAAATGGCGATTTTCTTCAATAATTAATTATTGGTGCCTCTTTTAATGTTTATTCATAAATTCACACGTGAGAGCCATTTTAATATTATTTTAATTCTTGGGACTCAAAGTCAGTGGCAATTCAGTTGGTGGAGGGCCAATCGAACTCTTTCTTCCAGAATTAGGGTTTTGATCTTGCAGTCTTGCTTTATAGTACGATTTTGTCTATTTATTGCGAGCATGGCGTCATTTCTCATTCATCCAGCTTAGCAAATTCAAATTTCTTCAAGAGATTGGCGAATTTTCTTTAGATAATCAAGTTCGAAGGCAACAAAAACATTCTTTTGTAGGTATAGGTCTAGATTCAACAGTAGTTCAGTTGGTGGAGGGTCAATCGAATTCTTTCTTCTAGAATTAGGGTTTTGATCTTGCAGTCTTGCTTTATGGTGCGATTTTGGCTATTTATTGCAAGCAGGCGTCATTTCTCATTCATCTAGCTTAGCAAATTCGAATTTCTTCGAATGATTGGTGAATTTTCATCATATAATCAAGTTCGAAGGCAGCAGAAACATTCTTTTGCAGGTACAGGTCTAGATTCAATAGTAGAATTCAAGGCAGAGTGGTGATTTTGACAGAAGAAGATAAATAATATAAAAAACTAAAAAACGTCTTTTTTCTTCTCTAAAATTCTTCCATTTTCTCTTCTAAAATTCTCACATGTTCGAAGAATTGGCAAATTTTTGCAAAACAAAACATCTGGGTTGATTCAAAATAACTTCTTCAAACAAACCTATTTGCTAGAATTTTTCAGGAAAACTTGTACCAGAGCATCAGTTCTTGAGGCTCTGATTTTCTTAACTGAAATTCCTTTGCATGGCTGAGTAGAAGTCAAATTTTTGCATTTCTGACGTTCTGGGTTGTCTTAGAATCATTTTCTGAGCAAAACCCATATCTCAGAATTTTCTGTGAAAATTTACCTCTGACGAGCTATTTTTAGCCTCAACAGGCTATTTTTAGCTTTCCAAAAAACTTGTCAGAATATAGCCGTGTTGACAGTCAACATGCGAGTTTTTCAAAATGCAATTCACTCTGCTCGAATTCAAGACCAAGTCAGTCTTAACTCATGACTTCATCGGGACAGTTGATATGAATCTAAATAAGGTGCTTCCAGAAGCATGTTTAGATCCACTCAAGATAAGAAATTCGATAATCCAGAACATTCATAGTCTGGGTTACTTGAGGCTGCTTCCATACCTTTCTCAGTTCATTGCGTGGAATTTGTAATGTCTTGTATTAAGCATTACAATTCTGCTGCACGGAAAATACAGTCAGTATATGTGCGTGTTATTTGCAGTCTCAAACCCCTGGATATCGAGAGAAGTTTGGGTATTCCTCAACATCCAGATGGTCTAGTCATTTCTATGATTCAGAGTGAGCAAGCATTCAATGCTAAATTGGATAAGTGCCAGAGTAAGATGACAGAAAGGTGGTTGAAACAGAAAAAGACCAAGTTGCCAAACAATGTAGGTCGTGGTGAATACAAAGATGAGTATGTAATTCTGATAACACTTCTCAATCGTGTCTCAGGTCATGTAGATGCAAATAAATTCCACCCATGGATGTACTATATCATTGGTCGAATCATCTCTGGGCAAGAGCATTATGACTGGGCATCTTTCATCAGCGATGCTATTCACGAACAAATCACCGGTTTCCTAGTTGCGCACCGGTTTCATATGTCTTCTTACCTCGTATACTTGATCGCCTATCAGGGTCAGTTTAGAGGGTTGAATACGGTGGGCATACTTAGTGCACAGAAAGTCTATCGTCACTATGATCAGCTTGAGTTCACGAAGGCTGAAAGACATTTCAAGCGTGTGCAAGAGGCTTTCTTGACATACATAGTGAGAAACTTGGACCGGGAGTTGCACGTTCGTATCTCAATGGTTGCTAGAGCAGTGATGGAAGATTGGGTGGACTGGTTCATTCAGTTCCCTACATACACCTACATTTGTGTCTACGGATACACAGGAAATCCAGCTATGCTTCCACACTATCCTTTGGATAAGATTGTGTTCATGGAGTTTCTGAGGCAATTGTATGAGGTTCACAAACGTTTGTGCCACAAGCGTAAATAGGCTGCCAACTTTCCAATGCAGTTTGGGATATATTGCTGCAAGACAACAGTTGATGCTAAAGCTGCGGGACATGAGTTAGAAAATTGCAAACTCAAGTACCTGGTTGACACATGCACATATGATCCTTGGGGTCATTATGCAACATGCCTTGGTAGTCGCTCTTATCATAAACCTACAATGGAGGACTACTGGGTGAATTGCAAGGATGACTTTGAGGTACGTAGACGCAACTATAGTAGGTTCTCTCTTCTGCAGATATCTGTCTTCTTGGCAGAAGAAGTGGAAGGTTTGACAGAGGATGAGGGAGATGCACTTCCTCAATTTTACAAAGAACAGGTTGATGGGCAACCACTGCCGACAATTGATTGGTACGCCAAAGAATACTCATCAGTGAAGGAGAGGTCGAGCAGAGTCATTTAGAACAGTATGTTTTATCTAGAAAGCAGGAGGACCAGGAGGGTAACTATGCCTAGAACAGAGCCACCACTAGTGGGAGT
This sequence comes from Sequoiadendron giganteum, assembly GCA_007115665.2. Classification (NCBI taxonomy): domain Eukaryota; kingdom Viridiplantae; phylum Streptophyta; class Pinopsida; order Cupressales; family Cupressaceae; genus Sequoiadendron; species Sequoiadendron giganteum. Next base: position 18,250,839 of record CM021110.1, on the reverse strand, counting down.
TTCACTACCTTCCTCATCTAAACCCAAGTAGAAGAAGAGGAGTAACCCTTCTAAGAAGAATTCAGTGCCTAATAACTTGAAAGGAAAGGCGCTTATTGCTGATTCGCAGGTAGAGCCTGCTAGAGAAGCAGTTCAGAGTTCATCACAGCCTGAGGTTCAGCCATGCATGCCATCACCAACACCAGAGCAGCCTCTAGTTCCAATTCACATCGATTTGGACTTGGAATCTCCACCTCGCAGTAACACATCTACACATTCACTCTCGTCAGAGCCTCCCATTACTAGTACAAATCATTCCAGCGGGATTAGTTGGGATCCGTCTTGACTTGAGAATCAGCTGGGAAAAAAGAGGAGACAACCATCTTATGTGCTTGATCATTCAGATTTCAATCATGCTTATGAAGATGTGCCAACAAAAGGATTAAGAAACAGGTCCACGTTGAGAGGAATGCAGGTAAGGAGATCATCATTGAGACTGTGTCATGTCCCCTTCTCAGTGACATCTCTCGGAGTATAGGATTGGCCTATCACACGACCCTCGTAGGCCGATAGACTGGATAGAGGGTCACTTCGGAGCTTGGCTCAGCTTCAGTTGGCAGAGTTTGATCAGTAGGCTTTCGTTTGGGCTCGATCGGAGACTTCTTGCTGAGTTGCTATTTTTAGCAGTTCCTGGCAGTCAGCGTGGGACCCCTGCTATTTTTAGCAGTATGGCTTTGGCAGCATTCAGAATCACTTCAGTGTTCGTCAGCTTCAGACGGAACAGTCATCGGATGAGTAACGAGAGAAATATTAATATTTAATTGTATTAATTAAATATTAATTATTTAATGATTATAATATAAAGTTATAATATTAAATTATAACTTAAGTGATTCTTCTTGAGGGGTGCGCCATCATCAGAAGGGGCCAAAATTGATCATTAAATTATAATAAAATATTTTGGCTGAGACTATGGAAGAATTAAAAGAATTAAAAGTGAATATCTTATTAAAACCCTATTATTGAGGAAATCGCAGTTTTGAACATTATAGTGCATTTGCCTTGGGTTTTGGGGCATTATGTCATTTTATGAATTGAAATTGATCAGGTTTTGTCTGAGCAAGAAGCTTTAGGGTTTCAGTCTCGAACTCATTGGGGAACGAGCCATCTCCATTGAAAGCAGTTCAGAGGGTGTGAAATAACATTTGATTTATTGCTAGCACAGAGGTTTCTTCATCCAGAAGAGATCATTAAACTTCAGAGATTATTTATTTACAGAGTTTCTACATAGGTTTTCATCTGGGAAGCATATTGCAATCAAGGCGCCTATTTCTTTCAGATCCAGAGGCTTCAAAGGAGGCCGTACCTTTTATTTATTGCTGCTGCTGTATTCTGGCCGTACATTTCTGACCTGGCCGTACCATTCAGAGGAAGCCGTACTTAGTATCTTCAGAGCAAAACGCCTCCAGTTTTGGCAGTTTGACTCCATTATCAAAGGCGCATTTTCTTCTGGCATTGAATTCAAAGGAGAGCGATTTAATACCTCAGCTGTACCATCATCTGAAGGTCTTTTATTGCAGCCGTACTATATTGCAGCCAATCAGGGTTTCAATAAAAATCATTGCTTTTTATATTCATGTTAGAGGATCATTATTGTAATTGTTTCAGAAGATCAATAAATTGCATGGCATCCATCTTAGCAATAGAATCTATTGTTTCCAGAGATATATTATTTTATTTGCATTTATTCTGTATTTCTTTCAAAAATCGCCATCTTCAATATTTATGCAAAATTCACAAGAAAACCCAAAAAAATCAAAAACTGCAAAAACAAACCAAAACTCAGTTAGATTTCAGAGATAGCGGAAACAGGGGTTTCTATAGTGGTATCAGAGCTAAATCCTGCCATCCTAAGGGTTTAGCCATCATATGCAGCCAGACGAGCTTGAACCATACAGGTATTATACACGCAGACGTGCCTTGATTGACAGGCAACGGAGTTTGAGTAGGCAGCCAGAAAACATGGCTGACAGGAATGACAGGGCTGACAGAGCAGATATACCTAGAGATCAGGACGATGCCGAGGTTTTAAACACTCTCAGAGACTTACGAGCAGGTCAGCGGCAGTCTAACGATGTGCTACAGCAGTTGGCAGTGGCAATCCAGAGGTTAGGTATACAGAGGAGACCGTCACCACAGCGTGACGATAACAGGAGTGATGCAGGATCTCAGAGAGCACCTAGGGTTGTTTCATGGACAGCAGACAGGCCCACTAGGCCTACTTTTGTGAGACAGGAGCCCGATGAGGCTATTGCAGGTGAGGAGCATGAGGAGTTGTTCGTAGATACACTTATGGCAGCGAACGAGGAGTGGGAGTTAGTACCACCTGATGTCAGAGAGAGGATTTCCTTTGACCGATTTGTTACACAGAGGAGAGAATATCGCAGAGGACGACAGGATTGGAGACCTAGACATCAGAACAATGACCTAAAACATGCTACAAACAAACTCAATCTAGCGATGTTCGATGGTAGTGGCAAGGTGACAGCCCAGGCATGGATCAGTAAGTTAGACACATTCCTCACATTACGCCCGATGGCTGAGAGAGATGCTATCCGTTATGCGACACTGCATCTTGAGGGAGTGGCTTACGATTGGTGGCACCACGGTATGGTGACCTTACAGCATGACAGGATCACATCATACCAGGAGTTTGTGGACAGATTGGTTGAGCGGTTTGACAGGAAGGATCCAGAATCCTACTTCAGAGACTTGGCTCAGTTGAGACAGAGTGGCAGTTTGGAGTCCTATATTGGTGACTTTCAGAAGTTATCAGTCATGGTTCCGAACATTTCAGAGAGGCGATTGGTAGTACTCTTCCTGGAGGGTTTGACAGAGCCACTGAGAGGTTGGATCAAAGCCTTTGATCCTCCTTCTTTACAGGAGGCGATGAAGAAAGCACGAAGCATGGAGTTAGCAGCACCTTCTAGTAGATTTAACTCCAGAGGGTCTTCATCATTTAGAGATAATAAGGGCTTTAACAGAAATAAGGACAAATCTGATTTTAACAAAGAAAAATCAGACTTTAAAAACGATTCAAAAGGTAAATCAGCAGCACCACCTTTGGATCGTGAGGCCCTTAATGACCTACGCAGGAAGAAGCTTTGCTTCTACTGCAAAGGACCGTATGACGCCAATCACGATTGTCCTCTAAGACCTAAGGGCAAGGCAAATCGAGTGATGTGGGCATATTATGAGGACTCAGAATCAGAAAATTCCGAACAGCAGGAGAGTTCCGAGGATTCAGAGTCAGAGGCTCCAGAGCCTAGAGCTGAGACAGAGCCAGAGCTTCAGATACAGGAGGCACGGCTATCTAGCATTCAGCAGGAGGGCTCATTCAGGATTCGGGGTGTGTTAGCAGGACAGAGGGTCATCTCCCTTCTTGATACAGGAGCCACACATAATTTCATTGATGCTAGGTTTGTTGAAAAACGCGGACTCATCACTGAGGAGTTCGAAGGGATTAGAGTTAAGGTAGCCGACGGGCACACGCTGAGGTGTGAACGCATGATAAAGGATCTCCCTTTACGCTTGAACAATTATGAGTTCAAGGCTGATTACTATGTTGTTAATATGGGGGATATTGATTTGGTCTTGGGAATGAAGTGGCTTCATTCATTGGAGGAAGTCACTCTTCGTCTCAAGGATATGGAGATCCGTTTTGATGTCAATGGGAAGACACACATATTAAAAGCAATACGGGACAGCGACATCAAAACAATTTCTTTTCGTCGGATGGAGCGGCTCATGCGTCACGACATGGTAGAGTGGGCTGCCGAGTGTCATTTAGCACCTATACAGGAGGGACAGCAAAAGATAGAATATCATCCGGACATTCAGAAGTTGAGGATTAAGCATGATAAGGTGTTCAGTGATATTCCGCCAGGTAGACCTCCAGACAGGGGCATAGAGCACATTATTGAGCTCGAGGAGGGCGCTAAGCCCGTGATGATAACTCCTTACAGGCATCCTAAGAGGTTAAAGGATGAGATAGAGAAGACAATAAAGGAGTTACTTGCTATGGGTCACATTCGACCTAGCAAATCGCCATTCGCTTCTTCGGTGGTCTTGGTTAAGAAGAAGGATGGAACATTGCGCATGTGCATTGATTACAGGGTCCTGAATAAGAGGACAATTAAGAACAGGTACCCGATACCGAGGATTGACGAGCTTATTGATGAGCTCCATGGTGCCTGTTACTTTACCAAAATTGATTTACGGTCGGGTTATCATCAGATCAGAGTCCGTGAGCAGGACATAGAGAAGACAGCCTTCAGATGTCATTGTGGGCACTTTGAGTTCGTAGTGATGCCATTTGGGCTCACTAATGCGCCAGCTACCTTTCAGTCTACGATGAACAGGGTTTTTCATTCATTATTGAGGAGGTTTGTGTTAGTCTTCTTCGATGATATTCTCATATACAGCAGGACATGGCAGGAGCACTTGGCTCATTTGGAGACCGTATTGAGTATTTTGGAGAGGGAGTCCTTGTACGCCAAGGAATCCAAGTGTGACTTGGGGATGACCGAATTGCTATATCTAGGTCATATTATCAGTGCAGATGGAGTGCGTATGGATCCTGAAAAGATCCGCGCCATTGTTGATTGGCCTACACCGGCAAACCTGACACAGTTGAGAGGGTTTCTCGGTTTATGTGGGTTCTACCGCAGATTCGTGAATGGTTATTCACGACATGCAGCCCCGATGACAGATTTACTGAAGAAGGGGGCTTTTGTTTGGACTTCTGAGGCACAGGAGTGTTTTATGAAGTTCAAGGAGTTGATGACCACATGCCCTGTTTTGGCACTACCTGACTTTACGAAGTCGTTCGAGCTTCAGTGCGATGCATCAGGCGAGGGCATTGGTGCGGTGCTTATGCAGGACAAGCACCCGATTGTGTATGAGAGCCGCAAGCTCAGAGGACCAGAGAGACTGTATAGCATATATGATAAGGAGATGCTCGCGATTATGCATGCCTTAGCAAAGTTTCGACAATATCTTGTTGGCAGCAAATTTTGCATTAAAACTGATCATAACAGTTTGAGACACTTCTTGGGGCAGCGAGATCTTAATGACCGGCAGCAGAAATGGGTCAGTAAGTTGCAGGCTTATGACTTTGATATTTCATATATCAAAGGTACACAGAACGTAGTGGCTGATGCACTTTCACGTAGACCGTACTTGAGCACTATGGTTCATATCTCGGAGGATTGGAGGCATATGATAGTGGCAGAGTATGCCAAGGATAGTTGGGCCTCCAGCATTGTTGAGGGATCAGCAGTTGATACCAGGTATACGCTTGTAAATGACTTGATCATTTACAAGAACAGGATATTCTTGATCCCAGGTTCTGAGGTGAAGAACATCGTTATGCGGGCCTTTCATGACATGCCTATAGCAGGACATCCCGGATACTTCAAAACTTACAGGTAGGTACGAGAGAGGTTCACATGGAAAGGACTCAAGGGAGATGTTCTTTAGTATGTGCGTGAGTGCCCTGTTTGTCAGCAAAACAAGCAGGAGAACACGTACCCGACAGGTTTGTTGCAGCCACTTCCGATTCCTGACAGGAAGTGGGAATGCCTGTCGATGGACTTTATTATGGGCTTGCCTAAAGCCCAAGGGCGTGATTGGATATATGTAGTTGTGGATCGGCTTACAAAGTATGCCCACTTCTTTCCGATCACCACGACTTATACAGCTACACAGGTAGCAAAGGTATTCTTTCGCGAGGTATTCGGACTTCATGGGTTGCCTCGGAGCATTGTGAGCGACAGAGATAGTCGGTTCCTGAGTAACTTCTGGCAAGAGGTTTTCAGACTTTGTGGGACTGAGCTCACTCCGAGCACGAGTTATCATCCACAGACAGATGGGCAGACGGAGATAGTAAATAAGTGGGTGGAAGAGTACCTCAGGAATTATATAGCAGGGCAGCAGAAGGCGTGGGTCAAATGGATACATTTGTGTGAGTATTGTTATAACTCAACATTCCATATGACCATTCAGATGTCACCCTTCATGGCGTTGTACGGGTATGAGGCGTCGAGTTTCCTTGATTTGCTATTGAGCGACAGTAGAGTGCCGAGTGCAGGAGGTTGGTTGCAGGAGAGTCAAGACACTATGAGGGCTCTCAAGGAAAATATAGCCAAGGCACAAAATCAGCAGAAACAGTATGCGGATCAAAAGAGGACGGAGAGGCATTTTGAGGTTGGTGACATGGTTTACCTCATGCTGCAGCCCTACCGTCAGTCCACTCTTAGGAAGAGTGGGTCAGAAAAGCTCAAGCCACGTTATTACGGTCCTTTCAGGATCCTGAGGAGAGTTGGCGAGGTGGCTTACGAGCTTGAGCTTCCAGCAGAGAGCAGGGTACACAACGTTTTTCATGTATCACACCTCAAGAAGGCGTTGGGTCATCGTGTGATACCATCTGCAGTTCTGCCTCCCTTAGATGATGAGGGAAAGTTGATTTTAGTACCTGAGTCCATCCTGGAGTATAGGAAGAGACAGTTGCGTCGGAGGACTATCAGGGAATATTTGGTGAAATGGAGAGATTTGCCTGTTGAGGATGCGACATGGGAGAGCGAAGAGATTCTGCAGCATCCGACATTGAGATTGCTTGAGGACAAGCAATTTCAGGAGGGGCGGACTGTCATGCCCCCTTCTCAGTGACATCTCTCGGAGTACAGGAATGGCCTATCACACGACCCTCGTAGGCCGATAGACTGGATAGAGGGTCACTTCGGAGCTTGGCTCAGCTTCAGTTGGCAGAGTTTGATCAGTAGGCTTTCGTTTGGGCTCGATCGGAGACTTCTTGCTGAGTTGCTATTTTTAGCAGTTCCTGGCAGTCAGCGTGGGACCCCTGCTATTTTTAGCAGTATGGCTTTGGCAGCATTCAGAATCACTTCAGTGTTCGTCAGCTTCAGACGGAACAGTCATCGGATGAGTAACGAGAGAAATATTAATATTTAATTGTATTAATTAAATATTAATTATTTAATGATTATAATATAAAGTTATAATATTAAATTATAACTTAAGTGATTCTTCTTGAGGGGTGCGCCATCATCAGAAGGGGCCAAAATTGATCATTAAATTATAATAAAATATTTTGGCTGAGACTATGGAAGAATTAAAAGTGAATATCTTATTAAAACCCTATTATTGAGGAAATCGCACTTTTGAACATTATAGTGCATTTGCCTTGGGTTTTGGGGCATTATGTCATTTTATGAATTGAAATTGATCAAGTTTTGTCTGAGCAAGAAGCTTTAGGGTTTCAGTCTCGAACTCATTGGGGAACGAGCCATCTCCATTGAAAGCAGTTCAGAGGGTGTGAAATAACATCTAATTTATTGCCAGCACAGAGGTTTCTTCATCCAGAAGAGATCATTGAACTTTAGAGATTATTTATTTACAGAGTTTCTACATAGGTGTTCATCTGGGAAGCATATTGCAATCAAGGCGCCTATTTCCTTCAGATCCAGAGGCTTCAGAGGAGGCCGTACCTTTTATTTATTGCTGCTGATGTATTCTGGCCGTACATTTCTGTACCTGGCTGTACCATTCAGAGGAAGCCGTACTTAGTATCTTTAGAGCAAAACGCCTCCAGTTTTGGCAGTCTGACTCCATTATCAAAGGCGCATTTTCTTCTGGCATTGAATTCAAAGGAGAGCGATTTAATACCTCAGCCGTACCATCATCTGAAGGTCTTTTATTGCAGCCGTACTGTATTGCAGCCAATCAGGTTTTCAATAAAAATCATTGCTTTTTATATTCATGTTAGAGGATCATTATTGTAATTGTTTCAGAAGATCAATAAATTGCGTGGCATCCATCTTAGCAATAGAATCTATTGTTTCCAGAGATATATTATTTTATTTGCATTTATTCTGTATTTCTTTCAAAAATCGCCATCTTCAATATTTATGCAAAATTCACAAGAAAACCCAAAAAAATCAAAAACTGCAAAAACAAACCAAAAATCAATCAGATTTCAGAGATAGCGGAAACAAGGGTTTCTACAGACTGCCACACCTTTAGAGGATAGGAGTCTAAACGAGATTGAAGCTCAGGACTTCGAAGTGATCACAGTCAACTTCGGTAGAAGTACTCAGTAGACGGAGATTGATATCCTACTGGTTGCTACAGACAGTGTAAGGGATAGAATGGTGAAGGATGGAGATGATAAGTCAGCCCTCAAGGCTGAAATACAACAGCTTCGCCAGTATATTTCTAGCCTTGTGCATAGAATAGCAAATGCTGTCACCGCACTCCTACCGATGTTAGAACCGCCAGCAGAAAAGGGTCAGCTTGATCACTTTCTTGCATATGGCAAGCGGTTAGATGAGTGGGAGGAGGAGTTTGTTACTAGAGGCCGCCTTGTACTTTCAGAGTTATACCAGTTGCGGTACAATGCACGTGAGCTCCGTCTACAACTTCAAGATGAGGAGTGTGACTTGGCTATTAGTAGACCTAGGGATGAGATCCTGATTGCTAACTTGGGAATGTCATATGAATCAGTCACAGATGCAGAAGATAAAGAGGTTGTCTACACTTGGAGGACACAGTTGATCTTGAAGGCAAAGATAGAAGAAACAATAGCATCAAAATTAGTTGAGAGCAGAGAGCACGTCACCAGTGCACTCTGTTATGTGAGAAACTTTGTGTCTCAATTACCATGCCAGTATCAGCGTGTAGGTGGTGACTATGTTGAGCTTGCTGACGTTCAATTAGAGCTCCAAGCACTCATTCACGGTATTTTCAGTGGTGAGACCATTGGCTATAAGATGAATCAACTTACAGTCATGTCAACATTGTTTGATGAGGCGACTAGGAGTAAAGGCGAGTTTCAGTGTCAGATCACAGGCGGAGAAGACATGCTGCACAGGCATGGTATACTTCGTCGGAGCTTCAGTTCCTCAGAAGGTGACGCAGTCAACAACCTCGTGGATGGGTTGATTGCTCGAGATCAAGGCCAGTAGACTTCAGTTCCCACCTTTTAGGATAGACTTCATGCACGACAGTTAACTTGATGCTTCTTTCCGGGTTAACTCGTTGTCTCATATCTCACGCATGTCTATCTTGGAAGTATCCATAATTCACTTGGAATTTCATCTAGGGTTAACTAATGTTAGTATTCCAATTAAGTTGCTTTCAATAAGGACGTGCATGCTTGCACATTGTCCATTTAAAATAGATGTTTCAGTTAACTGATGGTAGTTTTCCAGTTAGCTGCATAGTTTGCTTTATTTGGGTTTAGCAATAAAATCTTGCATGCATTACAAGACTGTAGTTGACTCAAGGTGATTTTAGGGTTGCCTACACCTTTGATGTCTATAAATAAGAGCTTTTAGCTCATTTGTAAATAACTTTTGCACGCGATAGCAATATATGCTGAGCCTACTTTGCCTGTAATATTGCTATTATGTATCTGTTCATGAGTGATTACTATAATAATAAATAGATCAGCCTACCTTGCCTTCATGTTATTATCATGGTGTTCGTTCAATCTTAGTTAAATGGGGTTGCTAGTTTGATTGTTTGTTGTATGCGTGTTTCGCTAATACAATTTGTTGTCCTAGTTGCTTACCTTTGTTTCGTTTATAATAAGCCTATTTAGAGGAGCAAATAGTTGAGCCCACCTTGCCTTCATGTTGCTAATCTGTACTCAAAGCTTATCGTTTGATGTGCATAATAGTAAACTTATTCAGCCAAGCAGATAGTTGCACCAACCTTGCCTTCATGTTGTGAAGTTGTACCTGATTGACCCTTATATTTGTCGTTTCCAATAAACTACTCCCCAGTTAAGCAAATAGTTGAGCCCACGTTGCCTTCACGTTGTGAGACTATACCTGAAGTTTATCGTATAAGAACATTCTTGCTCCATTTCCTCATGCTCTGTTTTCTTGAGGAAACTGGATAGATATAAAGTGATTAGTTTAGTTGTAGTTAATCATCTGCGAAACCAGAAAATCCTTAGCTGCAACGTTCCTGGTTTTCTTAACCTTGTGCCTCTTCCAGCTGAGAACAAAAAGATAGGACTTAGAATAGTTTACTTTTAGAAAGCATATCAGCAAATGAGCGAGTTTTCCCTCCTAATTTGAAGAGCACTCATTATGCAGTGTGCATAGCTGTGCGTACTAACTTATACCCTAGAGGTGTTAGTTATTACGCCAACAAACATGTTGGCGTTTCAATTAGTACCTCTGGAGTGCTTATTGGAAACGGGCAGCTATTGCAAGTGTGTTAGTACATGCTCTTCGGATTATAGAGAGGAAGATCTCTCTTTGCTGATTTTCTACTGTAAAAAAGGGGTGTACTAAGATTCCTAATTTTTTTACTCAGCGGTAGGACACAAGGTGCATAAAACCAATGCGCCGTAGCTAAGCCTTTTCTCTGGTTTCCGCAGATCTTAACTACGACTAACTAAGCTTCTAAACTATCCTACCTCCCCAAGATAAACATAGCATGAGGGCGTAGGAGCGAAATGGATGGGTTGGATTACTTGAATCCTCCGTCTCAATGGAATATGGCCGAGGCTCTGAACCTTCGGATATATACCAAGATAGGGCTCGATACAAGTAACCACTCGTTACGGTAAACTGGATCTGAGACTTGCCAAGGAAGAGGAACCCCTATCCGAGGTGTAGGCTTGGAAACAACTCACTGGAAACAACAAGGAACGATGGCCTGTCTAGCAGGATTCCCGAGGAGGTGACGACACATGTCCAAAGTGTAGGCTGCAAGACAAAACATTAAACAACATCAAACGATAATGATCGATGACAAAATATCCAAGGAGGCGACGACACCTGTCCAAGGAGGAGATTGAAACAATGCACTATTTAAAAACAAGACTTTGAATGGACTCAATTATTTAGATCAAGCAAGCATGCACCATTTGATTTATCTCTTCAAGCTTCTCCAAAGAATTACAAAGGTCGGGACAGCAAAGGCACGAAATCATGCACAATTGCGATCAACCAATGAAACTCTCATCCAAGAGTGAACAGATATAAACAAGCTAACTCTGGCAACAATGGCACAACAATTTTGCTCGCAAATAAAGGTTAAAAACAAATAAAGAACCTAAGGCTCTTATTTATAGAAACTCAAAGGAGTAGGCAACCCTAAAATCTCCTTGAGTTATCAAACAGTTCTTGCCAATCAGCAAGATTTATTTCTGTCTAAAAGTAGGTGAGCAAACAGTTAACTGGAAATCTACTTCAGTTAACTGAAACTAAACAAAAGTCAAACTGGAAGTATACCTTAGTTGACTGACACCTAACTAAAAGCGAACTTTCAATTACATATGTGTCTCTAAATAGACATCCACCTTTTGAGGAGATCTGAGATCCACAAATCGTGGGAGTCAATTAGACATCCTAGATTAGTGGGATCTGACATGCATGATCTGTAGAGATCTGGAGTCAACTTGGAAAGGGGCATCAAGTTGACTTTAGTCATCATTAATGCTATTTGGAGGGTAGGACGTCCTTCCTTGGTGCTTTACACCTTTTCACCACCGGTCAACAAAGTCTCTATCCAGTCATTGACCTCTTCGGCCCTCGGGCAATTAATGCTTTTCAAGGTGACTATGTGGCGTCTAAGCATTTCTTCACCCGTTGTAAGGTGTTGCTGATAGATTATGCAATGGGCAGCTGCTTCATCTAACTGGATAGATATGGCTGCAATTTTGGCTAACTTGCAACCATTGGGATCTTGAAGGAATGAAGATCGGACGACATCTTGTAACCGTGTCTATACTGTTTCAAGCTCAACATATTCTCCTCCTTCTCGCTAATATTCTAACTCAGGGAAGGATATTACCAACGTTCTTGCGAAGTTGATAATATTGGCGACAAAGTGTCTATAATCAATCAGGTCCACTGAATTGGCATCATAGGCTCTCACCTTGTATGCCACCTGTTCTTTCCACTCAAAGAGATGGTGTTTGTTTTCTGTGGTTGTAACTGATTCATATGGCTGTTGTAGATCAACAAATGTCGCCTCCTTTTTCGGCCTCTCTTGAGCTGCTTTCACATCCAACTGCTGGATTTCTGATCTAAGTCCATGTGCCCTGTCCCTTAGCTGATATGCTTCTGCCAACACACACTGTCCTTTGATGACAAACTCATCCACTTGACGTCTCAAGTGTTTGCTGTATGTAATCAACTGATGATGGTTTCTTTCAGCAGGGAAATCCAATAGTCCTTGAGGCAAGGCCGAGGAGTTGGGAGTGTCATGTATTAAACTAGAAATGTACAATTTTAGCTGACGGATTTCAGCCTTCAAGGTTGCTTTGTCTTGTCCATCTTTTGTCATCCTTTCTTCGACACTCGCTGAGGCGATTCCAAGAAGGTCTGCCTCCACCCGTCGAGTGGTCTTCCTAAGGTTCACCTTTGAAAGCGTGAAATCCTCAACCCTCACATTATGTATATCTTTGTCTTCAGGTGGGGCAACAGTGTCTAATATAACCTCGTTCTCTGCATTCTTCTCTACATGTGTCTACTTCTTCAACTTCTTTGCAGGCATGTCTTGTGGGACATGGTGGAATTCAGAGAAGTCAAGCTGATAAGAAGGTCTCTCCCTCTTCCTCGCAAGCGAGCTTTCCAGCCAGATAGAATCTTGACTAGCATCGCTGGGAGGAGGAACATAGGTCCCTTGAATGCTGGAAGAACGAGACTGTGCCGGAGTAATGCCTCGTGGTGGCGAGTCCAAATCAATAGGACTTTGCGACCTCTGTGATGGTGGTGAAGCTGGTGGCTCTCTTTCTATCACAGGCACCGCTTCTGCTACAACTTTTTCTACAATGGATTCCATCTCTGCAACGATTATTTCAACCACTGGCTCTGGTGTAGCTGCAGCGGTCTCAACTGTTTCAGGCAAATTGGTGGCTGTCTCCACCTGTACCTCTTGCCGGCTTTTGCTAGCAATTCCTTTTCTCCCCCATGTGCTCCCTGACATCCACATTCTTTCTGGAAGAATGTTCATCTTCTTCTGTCTGGGTTTCCTCCTAGACGTGGAAGGTAGTGTAAACTGAACCGCTGGTGGCTCTGATCGGGGAAGTACTACCTTCCTTGTCCTTTTACTGTCAAGGTAGAGTTGACTGTGTCGAACTACTCTACCCGTTCTTTCTTCAATAGACGTACTCTCTTTCGCGTACCAGTTTACTTTGCCGAGTGGTTGTGAATCCACTAGACCTGTGAAGAAGGAAGAAAGAATGACTTCTTCTTTGTCCTCAGATAAGCCCTCGATGTCCTCTGACATGAATTCTGCAATTTGCAAGAGCTTGAATCTGCTATGGTTCCTTCTTCTCATTTCGAACTCATCCTCGTAGTTGACCCAAAAATCTTCCATAAAAGGTTCATGTGATGATCTTTGTTCAAGGTGTGCTGCGAAGATGCCTCTGGGGTCATAGGATGGCCTCCTGTCAATGAGGTACTTGAGATTAAATCTCACTTTTTCCTGGCTTCTCAACCTTGCATCGGCTGCAGTCCTGCATCTGTAGAATCCCATCTGAAAAGGAAAGTTTGCAGCAGTCTTTTTCTTTATGCAAAGGTAAGAATGAACCTCGGCCAACTGCCTTGGGAATTCCATGAACACTACCCTATCTGAGGGGTAGCGTGGCATCATGGTGGGGTGGCCATTGTAGCCATACACGCATATGTAGGTGAAAGTGGGGAATTGGATGAACCAATCCGCCCAGTCCACCATTGCTGCCTTAGCTACTGGTGAAATACGCATGTGCATCTCATGGTCTAGCTCATGCATGGTGTGCATAGTAAAAGTGTCATTTACCTTTTTGAAGTGTCTTTCCGCTAGAGTGAACTCTAGGCGAGGAAAGTATTCTTGTACCTTTGCACACCCAGGGTTCCCACAGTGTAAAACCCTAATTTTCATTTTTTCAAAATTTTAACCATAGGTTCCTTGACAGAAACCCACAAAGATTTCATGTTTGGTTTGACCTAAAACATACTTTTGATGGCATTTTTACATTGTTTAGCTCAATTTAAGCAAAATGCTAAAAATTTCATTTTGGGTATAACATAGGCTCTGTCTGGTGACCATGTCGGATAGCTACGGCATAGGAGAACTGAGAATCTCAAGTTTCGTAGACCAGTACTTTTATTAGTTGGGTAATGGAGTCAGGACTCATTTCCTATTTCACATAAGAACTTGAAGTTCACCTTCATTATTGGGGGCTCACCTATTTATTCACCTAAAACAAGACTTCCGAATAAATCACCTAAAACACGACAATACTTTACGGAACGGGGAAAAACATAACAACATAACGATAAAGCGAAAAATTATCTACAATATACTCACCCCATCCCCGAAGGCATGAAATGTTTCAAATACTGCCCGCTGTAGGGCAGTGGAAAGAGCCTTCCGTCTGAACGTGAGAGAAGCACATATGAGGATGTGTCTTGATGTTATGAAATTTTGTATGAAGTTTCTTGGCATCTCAATATGTCTTGTTGAAGTATCTCTTGAAAATCAAGAAGCTTCCTATTCATGTTTCTTAAATATATCGTATAAATTATATTGACTTTTTGTTGAGTGCTAAAGTTTAGTTTTCAAGAGCTAAAAGAACCAAACAAGTACACTTATAGACTCATAATTTTGAATCTTATGCATGAAAATTAATGAGCATTTTTGCAGTAGAAATTTTTCTTTTCAGAGTGCAAAGATGTACTGGTAAGAAGAGAAACAATAAAAAGGCTTAGAATGCCTAATTGCACTGAAGTTTTATCTATTGATTGGAGTGGGAAAGACATGTAATTCATGATGGAAATGATTGTCAAGAAAGCATCGTGAAAGAAGATCTGACATTCAATCACCTAGATGGTGTGGAGGTTGGACCTGTTCCATTGGATGAGATATAATTTGCATGTATGAGTTTTGTGTGCTTAATTGTCAGCATTGCACCATGTACAAGTTTTGCATGCTTAATTGTCAGTATTTCAATATTTACTCTTGACACTACTTTGGTCCTTGGACCCTAACCGGTATTGTACTTAATCTTTAACTGTTTATGTCATGATGATGATTTCGGATTATTAAATACCAATAGGATTAATCTATGCTTTTGTTGACATCTATTTCTATACTTCAAAATGTTATTTGTTTCATTTTTAAGCATTTATATATTTTTTAAGTTGCATAGCTATTGTGTAACATTTTTTTCTGCTAAATTTAAATCTCACATATATAGATAGTCTCCAAGTACCCGACTTCTATTTTTGAAAAATCATGTACCGGTATCCATTCCCATCTCCTGTACTAGTATCAGTCCTTGTTTTATGGTAACATGTAGTTTAAAACCTATGGATGCTTGTAATGTCCCCTTCTCAACAGTGATCTAGCAATTGGCTGTTAGCCTATTCCGAAGACCCGTAGGCTACTTGGAAGTGGAAATTAGGGTTTCCTATCTCCTTGGAGGATGTTTCAGCATTTTCCGAGGCTTGCTCTTGGAATCTTGGAGTTTGGATCGCGGATTCTTTTTGGGTTTTCAGAAAGCTTCGCAACGGTATAGCATGCATGATGATCTGAGCAACTTCCTGAATTTACTATTTTTAGTAAATTCTATTTCTAGCAGTGGTCCTATTGGCATCAGTACATTTGGCTTTCCTCTTTTGACAGTTCAGTTGGTAATATGGATTTTCGCATTATGGTGATTTTAATTGGAGGGATAAGTTATTTTAATTAAAATAATGTTATATTCTCATTTTAACCCCTTGGCCTAGCTTCATAACTTTTAAGTTGTTCTAAAAAGGGGGTTTTGGAGGGTGGACGCCTCATCAGGAGGCTAATTAAAATATTTCTAAGGCCAAAGTTATGTCTAGAGGAAATGAACGCCAACTTTGATGGGAGCATTATTTTATTAAAAGAATTATTTTATTCTTGAAGAGGGACGCCACTTTGAGAGGGAAGTGAGTCAACTTGGATTTTGAATTGGTTTGACTTCTTGGTTTGGGCACACCTTCTAGAGACTTCTAGAGATGCTTTTTAGAGCTTATAAATGGAGGTCTTTGCTTTTCATTTTGGTTATCACATATCTACAATAATGGTATGCTGTCGAAATGGTTAGTGAGCTGCTTCGAGGAATGCACACCTCCTAGATTTGGCTTGACTTCTTGCTTGAGAGATAGCAACTAGTTGAGATATTGCTGTTCTTAATCCTTGAGAATAGATTGAGCACATTGTAGCTGAGTTTCTTACATTTTTGCCAGTTTTTGGAGTTGCTGGTTTAGTATAGCTGAATTGTCTTTTTGGCTCATATGTCTTTGAATGAATTTTATTTGGTTATGGGTATTTAATGAATGAGTTTTGCAGCCTTGGGCGCCCCTCTCTGCTGATTTTCAGAATTTAATATCAAGTGTGTGATTTATGAGGAAGAAATCGCCCTTCTAGAGGGTTGTACCATTTGCCTGGCACTTTGGAGTTGAGCAAAGAAATAATCTCAGCAGTTGGGTTGGGTTTTCAGTGTTGCATCTTGGTTGGCATCATCATAGTTAGTCAATGCATTTGATTTCAGTTCATTTGGGTGAGTTTTGGGTAAGTTATGAGCAAATTAGTGGTCTAGATAGTTGCTGGTCTGCATTTCATAGTTGCTGTTTTGTCATATCAGATTTGTAGAAGTTGGTCTTGTGGAGAGTGATTTTGAAGTTTGGAGAGGCGTTTTAAACATTTGCAGCATTTGGAGAACTTAACTACAGTGTTATTTGCAGGATTATTCTCATTGTAAAGCTGTGTAGTAGTACTGTCAGCTCTTTTAATTATTTTGCTTATTTCATTGTTTTCCCATGCTTCTGGAAGAGACTGGTCATGCTCAATCTACATTGTATTGCATTTGCATATTGCTGACAGTTGAGCCGTCAACACACTCCCGCTGAATAAGTGGTCGAGTTGCATTGTCATTTTTATTTCTAGTCCTCCCGTTGAATAAGTGGTTGAGTTCATTGTTACTTTCAGCAATGTAATTTCTATCTCTAGTCTTCCTGTTGAACAAGTGGTTGAGTTGATTGTTATTTCTTCTCATTGTACTTTCCAACAGTTCAAATTTTTATGCTAACGATCCCCTTTCGAGTATGCTCTCACCTTGCCCATACTGGGATCTGGGTTGATCAGAAAGAGAAAGGGTTCCCTTCAGTTGGTTTATGATTTCACTAATGTTAACAGGCGAAATTAATGTGTTAAATTTAAAAAAAAAATTGATTAGCACATTTCAATGCTAAACCTCTTGTTAATTTATGAAAATAGTGCATCAAAGCCTGCCAATAACAAATAACATGGTTGAACTATGTGAGACCTTTTCCGATGGGCCTGGAATGGTGAGAGGGATGCCAACCATGCTGTACACATTATTCGTTAAGAGCTTCTCCAGTTGAATACTACAGAGAACACAAAAACTTAGGCAAGCAATGAGCTCCTTCAATGCACAACACTCAAATTCTTCTCAGTTCTATTAATTCCAGTGTTCCACGGGGACGTGTCCCCTTGGAAAAGCCACTCATTTTTGAGACGCGGACGTTTCCGAGATAGGGAGACGCCTAGGAAACGTCCCTCTGCCGTCCCCCCATTTCTCCGCCGTCCCCCCGAAGTCTCCTCCCGGAGGGAGATGTTTCCTAGATGTTTCTGCATGGGAGACTCCAGGGAAACTTTTGGGAGACTTCCAAACGTCCCATCCACCCAAGGAAACTCCAGGGAAACTTCTAGGAGACTCCAGGGAAACTTCTGGGAGACTTCCAAAAGCATTAGGCCATTAGCTTGGAGCCATTTACTATTAGTATTTACTATTTTGTACTCTGTTTTTGAAGTTTGAAGTTTGAACATTGATAATACAGTGATACTTGATTGTAATTATGATTCATGAATCGTGATTATGAAACATCTAGTTCTTGTTGCATTTTCCAATGTCTATTTTCATTTTGATTTTCAATGTTCAATGGTTCACTAGTTCAATGAAATGATATATCATTGCAATGTGTTATTGTGTTTAAACTTTTAAGTTTTAAGTTTTGTTTTTTTGTGTTAACTTTACTTATTCCTTAGGCTTGTACAGTTATATAATTTGTTGGCATTTCAATTAGTACCTCTGGAGTGCTTATTGGAAACGGGCAGCTATTGCAAGTGTGTTAGTACATGCTCTTCGGATTATAGAGAGGAAGATCTCTCTTTGCTGATTTTCTACTGTAAAAAAGGGGTGTACTAAGATTCCTAATTTTTTTACTCAGCGGTAGGACACAAGGTGCATAAAACCAATGCGTCGTAGCTAAGCCTTTTCTCTGGTTTTCGCAGATCTTAACTACGACTAACTAAGCTTCTAAACTATCCTACCTCCCCAAGATAAACAGAGCATGAGGGCGTAGGAGCGAAATGGATGGGTTGGATTACTTGAATCCTCTGTCTTAATGGAATATGGCCGAGGCTCTGAACCTTCCGATATATACCAAGATAGGGCTCGATACAAGTAAACACTCGTTACGGTAAACTGGATCTGAGACTTGCCAAGGAGGAGGAACCCCTATCCGAGGTGTAGGCTTGGAAACAGCTCACTGGAAACAACAAGGAACGATGGCCTGCCTAGCAGGATTCCTGAGGAGGTGACGACACCTGTCCAAAGTGTGGGCTGCAAGACAAAACATTAAACAACATCAAACGATAATGATCGATGACAAAATATCCAAGGAGGCGACGACACCTGTCCAAGGAGGAGATTGAAACAATGCACTATTTAAAAACAAGACTTTGAATGGATTCAATTATTTAGATCAAGCAAGCATGCGCCATCTGATTTATTTCTTCAAGCTTCTCCAAAGAATTACAAAGGTTGGGACAGCAAAGGCACGAAATCATGCACAATTACGATCAACCAACGAAACTCTCATCCAAGAGTGAATAGATATAAACAAGCTAACTCTGGCAACAATGGCGCACAATTTTGCTAGGAAATAAAGGTTAAAAACAAATAAAGAACCTAAGGCTCTTATTTATAGAAACTCAAAGGAGTAGGCAACCCTAAAATCTCCTTGAGTTAACAAACAGTTCTTGCCAATCAACAAGATTTATTTCTATGTCTAAAAGTAGGTGAGCAAACAGTTAACTGGAAATCTACTACTGTTAACTGAAACTAAACAAAAGTCAAACTGAAAGTCTACCTCAGTTGACTGACACCTACTTTAAAAGTGAACTTACAATTACATATGTGTCTTCAAATAGACATCCACCTTTTGAGGAGATCTAAGATCCACAAATCGTGGGAGTGAAATAGACATCCTAGATTAGTGGGATCTGACATGCATGATCTGTGGAGATCTGGAGTCAACTTGGAAAGGGGCATCAAGTTGACTTTAGTCATCATTAATGCTATTTGGAGGGTAGGACATCCTTCCTTGGTGCTTTACACCTCTTCACCACTGGTCAACAAAGTCTCTATCCAGTCATTGACCTCTTCGGTCCCCAGGCAATTAATGCTTTTCAAGGTGACTATGTGGCGTCTAAGCATTTCTTCACCTGTCGTAAGCTGCTGCTGATAGATTATGCATTGGGCAGCTGCTTCATCTAACTGGATAGATATGGCTGCAATTTTGGCTAACTTGCAACCATTGGGATCTTGAAGGAATGAAGATCGGATGACATCTTGGAACCGTGTTTGTACCGTTTCAAGCTCAACATATTCTCCTCCTTCTCGCTAATATTCTAACTCAGGGAAGGATATTACCAACGTTCTTGCAAAGTTGATAATATTGGCGAGAAAGCGTCTATAGTCGATCAACTCCACTTAATTGGCATCATAGGCTCTCACATTGTATGCCACCTGTTCTTTCCACTCAAAGAGATGGTGTTTGTTCTCTTTGGTTGTAACTGATTCATATGCCTGTTGTAGATCAGCATATGTCGCCTCCGCTCTTGGCCTCTCTTGAGCTGCCTTCACATCCGACTGCTGGATTTCTGATCTAAGTCCATGTACCTTGTCTCTCAGCTGATATGCTTTTGCGAACACACACCGTCCTTTGACGACAAACTCATCCACTTGACGTCTCAAGTGTTTGTCTTATGTAATCAACTGATAATGGTTTCTTTCAGCTGGGAGATCCAATAGTCCTTGAGGCAAGGCCGAGGAGTTTGGAGTGTCATGTATCAAACTAGATATGTACAACTTTAGCTGATGGATTTCAACCTTCAAGGCTGCTTTGTCTTGTCCATCCTTTGTCATCCTTTCTTTGACACTCGCTGAGGCGATTCCAAGAAGGTCTCCTTCCACTTGTCGAGTGGTCTTTACAAGGTTCGCCTTTGAAAGCGTGAAATTTTCAACCCTCACATTATGTATATCTTTATCTTCAGGCAGAGCAGCAGCCTCTATGATTACCTCGTTCTCTGCATTCTTCTCTACATGTGTCTGCTTCTTCAACATCTTTGTCGACATGTCTTGCAGGACATGATGGAATTCAGAGAAGTGAAGCTGATAAGAAGGTCTCTCCCTCTTCCTCCCAAGCGAGCTTTCCAGCCAGATAGAATCTCGGCTAGCATCGTTGGGAGGAGGAACATAGGCCCCCTGAATGTTGGAAGAACGAGACTGTGCCGGAGTAATGCCTCGTGGTGGCGAGTCCAAATCAATAGGACTTTGCAACCTTTGTGATGGTGGTGAAGCTGGTGGCTCTGTTTCTATCACTGGCACCACTTCTGCTGCAACTTCTTCTACAGTGGATTCCATCTCTGCAGCAATTATTTCAATCACTGGTTCTGGTGTAGTTGCAGCGGTTTCAATTATCTCAGGTAAATTGGTGGCTGTCTCCACCTGTACCTCTTGCCGGCTTGTGCTGGCAATTCCTTTTCTCCCCCATGTGCTCCTTGACATCCGCATTCCTTCTGGAAGAAAGCTCATTTTCTTCTTTCTGGGTTTCCTCCTAGACGTGGAAGGTAGTGTAAACTGAACCACTGGCGGCTCTGACCGGGGAAGTACAACCTTCCTTGTCCTTTTATTGTCCAGGTAGAGTTGATTGTATCGAACTACTCTACCCGTTCTTTCCTCAATAGACGTACTCTCTTTCACGTACCAGTCTACTTTGTCGAGTGGTTGTGAATCCATTAGACCCGTGAAGAAGGAAGAAAGAATGAATTCTTCTTCGTTATCAGATAAGCCCTCGATGTCCTCTGACATGAATTCTGCAATCTGCGTGTTGGCGTAAGAACTAACACCTCTGGAGTGTGAGTTTGTACGGACAGCTATGCACACTACGTAATGAGTGCTCTTCAAATTAGGAGGGGAAGCTCCCTCGTTGTGCTGGAATGCATAAAATAGAAAACTAAACTAATGTCCTATCTTTTTGTTCTCAGCTGGTAGAGGCACAAGGTTAAGAAAACCTAGAACGTTGCAGCTAAGTATTTTCTAGTTTCGCAGATCATGTAACTACAACTAAGCTAACTTTTTTAATATCTATCCAATTTCCTCAAGAAACAGAGCATGAGGAAATGGAGCAGGAATGTATTGTACAATAAACTCGAGGTGCGGGCTCACAACATGAAGGCAAGGTAGGCGCAACTATTTACTAATCCGGGAAGAAGTTTATTAAAACAAATAAATGGACGGTAAACCTGGTACAGCTTCACAACATGAAGGCAAGGTAGGCACAACTATTTGCTTGGCTGAATGAGTCTACTATAACACACATCATACAATAAGCTTTGAATACAGTTTCGCAACATGAAGGCAAGGTAGGCGCAACTATTTGCTTTTCTGAATAGGCTTATAATCAACAAAAACAAAAGGTAAGCAACTGGGACAGTAGATTGTATAGACGCAACACGCATGCAATAACGATCAAACCAGCAACCCCATTTAACTAAGGTCGAATAAACACCATAACAATAACATGAAGGCAAGGTAGGCGCAACAATTTATTATGACAGCAATTACTCTTTGAACAGATACAATAATAGCAATACTACAGGCAAGGTAGGCGCAGCATGTATGCTATCAAGCAAAGGTTCTAATTTACAAGGGTGAACCAATCTTGAGAATAGGCATGTTGCCGACAACGCAGCAATTCTCTATCACCAGGAAAAGCTAATTACAAATGAGCTGAAAGCTCTTATTTATAGACATCAAGGTGTAGGCAACCCTAAAATCACCTTAAGTCAACTAAAGTCTTGCAATGCATGCAAGATCTTATTCCTAAACCCTAATTGAATGAAACTATACAGTTAACTGGGAAACTATCATCAGTTAACTGAACCATCTAATCTAAATGGACAATGTGCAAGCATGCACGTCCTTATTGAAAGCAAGTTAACTGGAATGCTATCATCAGTTAACAGAAATATCTAATCTAAGATCCAAGTGTTTGTAGATGTTTCCAAGAAAGACATGGCATGCAATGTATAACAGCAAGTTAACTTGGAAAGAAACCTCGAATTTAACTCCTGTGTCTAATGTCTATCTTGGAAAAGGTGGGATGCCTTGAACTGAAGTTCACTGACCCTGATCTCGAGCAAGTAACCCCTCCACGAGGTTAGTAACTGCATCACCATCTAGAGGTCATCACATGTCTCAACTGTCAATCAACTGCTAGTTAGTAACTCAAGCAAAACCGAAAACCTCTGCATACTTAAACTGGCCCTTCATTGGTTGGTAACTCTGGCGGCTCCGTAAACTGAAGTGATGGCCACTATTTCTTCTGCAGCTTGGACTTGAGTGACTACGCCTGTCAACCTTTCTGATGCGCTTGATACAAATCAATGTCAGCTTTTCTGATGAAATCATGAATTAAGACTGACATTGTCTTGAATTTGATTTGTGAGAACTGCATTCAGAAAAACTCGCCTGTTGACTGTGAACACAGCTACGTTCTGACAACTTCTCCGGAAAACCAAAAATCACTCTAGATAAGGCTAAAAATAGCCTGTCGAAGGGCAATTTTCACAAAATATTTTGAGATGTGGGTTTTGTGCATAATCAAATTCTAAG
>CM021110.1:18196994-18227725 GCA_007115665.2 Sequoiadendron giganteum | reverse complement strand
TTTCAATAAAAATCATTGCTTTTTATATTCATGTTAGAGGATCATTATTGTAATTGTTTCAGAAGATCAATAAATTGCGTGGCATCCATCTTAGCAATAGAATCTATTGTTTCCAGAGATATATTATTTTATTTGCATTTATTCTGTATTTCTTTCAAAAATCGCCATCTTCAATATTTATGCAAAATTCACAAGAAAACCCAAAAAAATCAAAAACTGCAAAAACAAACCAAAAATCAATCAGATTTCAGAGATAGCGGAAACAAGGGTTTCTACAGACTGCCACACCTTTAGAGGATAGGAGTCTAAACGAGATTGAAGCTCAGGACTTCGAAGTGATCACAGTCAACTTCGGTAGAAGTACTCAGTAGACGGAGATTGATATCCTACTGGTTGCTACAGACAGTGTAAGGGATAGAATGGTGAAGGATGGAGATGATAAGTCAGCCCTCAAGGCTGAAATACAACAGCTTCGCCAGTATATTTCTAGCCTTGTGCATAGAATAGCAAATGCTGTCACCGCACTCCTACCGATGTTAGAACCGCCAGCAGAAAAGGGTCAGCTTGATCACTTTCTTGCATATGGCAAGCGGTTAGATGAGTGGGAGGAGGAGTTTGTTACTAGAGGCCGCCTTGTACTTTCAGAGTTATACCAGTTGCGGTACAATGCACGTGAGCTCCGTCTACAACTTCAAGATGAGGAGTGTGACTTGGCTATTAGTAGACCTAGGGATGAGATCCTGATTGCTAACTTGGGAATGTCATATGAATCAGTCACAGATGCAGAAGATAAAGAGGTTGTCTACACTTGGAGGACACAGTTGATCTTGAAGGCAAAGATAGAAGAAACAATAGCATCAAAATTAGTTGAGAGCAGAGAGCACGTCACCAGTGCACTCTGTTATGTGAGAAACTTTGTGTCTCAATTACCATGCCAGTATCAGCGTGTAGGTGGTGACTATGTTGAGCTTGCTGACGTTCAATTAGAGCTCCAAGCACTCATTCACGGTATTTTCAGTGGTGAGACCATTGGCTATAAGATGAATCAACTTACAGTCATGTCAACATTGTTTGATGAGGCGACTAGGAGTAAAGGCGAGTTTCAGTGTCAGATCACAGGCGGAGAAGACATGCTGCACAGGCATGGTATACTTCGTCGGAGCTTCAGTTCCTCAGAAGGTGACGCAGTCAACAACCTCGTGGATGGGTTGATTGCTCGAGATCAAGGCCAGTAGACTTCAGTTCCCACCTTTTAGGATAGACTTCATGCACGACAGTTAACTTGATGCTTCTTTCCGGGTTAACTCGTTGTCTCATATCTCACGCATGTCTATCTTGGAAGTATCCATAATTCACTTGGAATTTCATCTAGGGTTAACTAATGTTAGTATTCCAATTAAGTTGCTTTCAATAAGGACGTGCATGCTTGCACATTGTCCATTTAAAATAGATGTTTCAGTTAACTGATGGTAGTTTTCCAGTTAGCTGCATAGTTTGCTTTATTTGGGTTTAGCAATAAAATCTTGCATGCATTACAAGACTGTAGTTGACTCAAGGTGATTTTAGGGTTGCCTACACCTTTGATGTCTATAAATAAGAGCTTTTAGCTCATTTGTAAATAACTTTTGCACGCGATAGCAATATATGCTGAGCCTACTTTGCCTGTAATATTGCTATTATGTATCTGTTCATGAGTGATTACTATAATAATAAATAGATCAGCCTACCTTGCCTTCATGTTATTATCATGGTGTTCGTTCAATCTTAGTTAAATGGGGTTGCTAGTTTGATTGTTTGTTGTATGCGTGTTTCGCTAATACAATTTGTTGTCCTAGTTGCTTACCTTTGTTTCGTTTATAATAAGCCTATTTAGAGGAGCAAATAGTTGAGCCCACCTTGCCTTCATGTTGCTAATCTGTACTCAAAGCTTATCGTTTGATGTGCATAATAGTAAACTTATTCAGCCAAGCAGATAGTTGCACCAACCTTGCCTTCATGTTGTGAAGTTGTACCTGATTGACCCTTATATTTGTCGTTTCCAATAAACTACTCCCCAGTTAAGCAAATAGTTGAGCCCACGTTGCCTTCACGTTGTGAGACTATACCTGAAGTTTATCGTATAAGAACATTCTTGCTCCATTTCCTCATGCTCTGTTTTCTTGAGGAAACTGGATAGATATAAAGTGATTAGTTTAGTTGTAGTTAATCATCTGCGAAACCAGAAAATCCTTAGCTGCAACGTTCCTGGTTTTCTTAACCTTGTGCCTCTTCCAGCTGAGAACAAAAAGATAGGACTTAGAATAGTTTACTTTTAGAAAGCATATCAGCAAATGAGCGAGTTTTCCCTCCTAATTTGAAGAGCACTCATTATGCAGTGTGCATAGCTGTGCGTACTAACTTATACCCTAGAGGTGTTAGTTATTACGCCAACAAACATGTTGGCGTTTCAATTAGTACCTCTGGAGTGCTTATTGGAAACGGGCAGCTATTGCAAGTGTGTTAGTACATGCTCTTCGGATTATAGAGAGGAAGATCTCTCTTTGCTGATTTTCTACTGTAAAAAAGGGGTGTACTAAGATTCCTAATTTTTTTACTCAGCGGTAGGACACAAGGTGCATAAAACCAATGCGCCGTAGCTAAGCCTTTTCTCTGGTTTCCGCAGATCTTAACTACGACTAACTAAGCTTCTAAACTATCCTACCTCCCCAAGATAAACATAGCATGAGGGCGTAGGAGCGAAATGGATGGGTTGGATTACTTGAATCCTCCGTCTCAATGGAATATGGCCGAGGCTCTGAACCTTCGGATATATACCAAGATAGGGCTCGATACAAGTAACCACTCGTTACGGTAAACTGGATCTGAGACTTGCCAAGGAAGAGGAACCCCTATCCGAGGTGTAGGCTTGGAAACAACTCACTGGAAACAACAAGGAACGATGGCCTGTCTAGCAGGATTCCCGAGGAGGTGACGACACATGTCCAAAGTGTAGGCTGCAAGACAAAACATTAAACAACATCAAACGATAATGATCGATGACAAAATATCCAAGGAGGCGACGACACCTGTCCAAGGAGGAGATTGAAACAATGCACTATTTAAAAACAAGACTTTGAATGGACTCAATTATTTAGATCAAGCAAGCATGCACCATTTGATTTATCTCTTCAAGCTTCTCCAAAGAATTACAAAGGTCGGGACAGCAAAGGCACGAAATCATGCACAATTGCGATCAACCAATGAAACTCTCATCCAAGAGTGAACAGATATAAACAAGCTAACTCTGGCAACAATGGCACAACAATTTTGCTCGCAAATAAAGGTTAAAAACAAATAAAGAACCTAA
This sequence comes from Sequoiadendron giganteum, assembly GCA_007115665.2. NCBI lineage: Eukaryota > Viridiplantae > Streptophyta > Pinopsida > Cupressales > Cupressaceae > Sequoiadendron > Sequoiadendron giganteum. The sequence continues at coordinate 18,224,379 of CM021110.1, read as the reverse complement.
GGCTCTTATTTATAGAAACTCAAAGGAGTAGGCAACCCTAAAATCTCCTTGAGTTATCAAACAGTTCTTGCCAATCAGCAAGATTTATTTCTGTCTAAAAGTAGGTGAGCAAACAGTTAACTGGAAATCTACTTCAGTTAACTGAAACTAAACAAAAGTCAAACTGGAAGTATACCTTAGTTGACTGACACCTAACTAAAAGCGAACTTTCAATTACATATGTGTCTCTAAATAGACATCCACCTTTTGAGGAGATCTGAGATCCACAAATCGTGGGAGTCAATTAGACATCCTAGATTAGTGGGATCTGACATGCATGATCTGTAGAGATCTGGAGTCAACTTGGAAAGGGGCATCAAGTTGACTTTAGTCATCATTAATGCTATTTGGAGGGTAGGACGTCCTTCCTTGGTGCTTTACACCTTTTCACCACCGGTCAACAAAGTCTCTATCCAGTCATTGACCTCTTCGGCCCTCGGGCAATTAATGCTTTTCAAGGTGACTATGTGGCGTCTAAGCATTTCTTCACCCGTTGTAAGGTGTTGCTGATAGATTATGCAATGGGCAGCTGCTTCATCTAACTGGATAGATATGGCTGCAATTTTGGCTAACTTGCAACCATTGGGATCTTGAAGGAATGAAGATCGGACGACATCTTGTAACCGTGTCTATACTGTTTCAAGCTCAACATATTCTCCTCCTTCTCGCTAATATTCTAACTCAGGGAAGGATATTACCAACGTTCTTGCGAAGTTGATAATATTGGCGACAAAGTGTCTATAATCAATCAGGTCCACTGAATTGGCATCATAGGCTCTCACCTTGTATGCCACCTGTTCTTTCCACTCAAAGAGATGGTGTTTGTTTTCTGTGGTTGTAACTGATTCATATGGCTGTTGTAGATCAACAAATGTCGCCTCCTTTTTCGGCCTCTCTTGAGCTGCTTTCACATCCAACTGCTGGATTTCTGATCTAAGTCCATGTGCCCTGTCCCTTAGCTGATATGCTTCTGCCAACACACACTGTCCTTTGATGACAAACTCATCCACTTGACGTCTCAAGTGTTTGCTGTATGTAATCAACTGATGATGGTTTCTTTCAGCAGGGAAATCCAATAGTCCTTGAGGCAAGGCCGAGGAGTTGGGAGTGTCATGTATTAAACTAGAAATGTACAATTTTAGCTGACGGATTTCAGCCTTCAAGGTTGCTTTGTCTTGTCCATCTTTTGTCATCCTTTCTTCGACACTCGCTGAGGCGATTCCAAGAAGGTCTGCCTCCACCCGTCGAGTGGTCTTCCTAAGGTTCACCTTTGAAAGCGTGAAATCCTCAACCCTCACATTATGTATATCTTTGTCTTCAGGTGGGGCAACAGTGTCTAATATAACCTCGTTCTCTGCATTCTTCTCTACATGTGTCTACTTCTTCAACTTCTTTGCAGGCATGTCTTGTGGGACATGGTGGAATTCAGAGAAGTCAAGCTGATAAGAAGGTCTCTCCCTCTTCCTCGCAAGCGAGCTTTCCAGCCAGATAGAATCTTGACTAGCATCGCTGGGAGGAGGAACATAGGTCCCTTGAATGCTGGAAGAACGAGACTGTGCCGGAGTAATGCCTCGTGGTGGCGAGTCCAAATCAATAGGACTTTGCGACCTCTGTGATGGTGGTGAAGCTGGTGGCTCTCTTTCTATCACAGGCACCGCTTCTGCTACAACTTTTTCTACAATGGATTCCATCTCTGCAACGATTATTTCAACCACTGGCTCTGGTGTAGCTGCAGCGGTCTCAACTGTTTCAGGCAAATTGGTGGCTGTCTCCACCTGTACCTCTTGCCGGCTTTTGCTAGCAATTCCTTTTCTCCCCCATGTGCTCCCTGACATCCACATTCTTTCTGGAAGAATGTTCATCTTCTTCTGTCTGGGTTTCCTCCTAGACGTGGAAGGTAGTGTAAACTGAACCGCTGGTGGCTCTGATCGGGGAAGTACTACCTTCCTTGTCCTTTTACTGTCAAGGTAGAGTTGACTGTGTCGAACTACTCTACCCGTTCTTTCTTCAATAGACGTACTCTCTTTCGCGTACCAGTTTACTTTGCCGAGTGGTTGTGAATCCACTAGACCTGTGAAGAAGGAAGAAAGAATGACTTCTTCTTTGTCCTCAGATAAGCCCTCGATGTCCTCTGACATGAATTCTGCAATTTGCAAGAGCTTGAATCTGCTATGGTTCCTTCTTCTCATTTCGAACTCATCCTCGTAGTTGACCCAAAAATCTTCCATAAAAGGTTCATGTGATGATCTTTGTTCAAGGTGTGCTGCGAAGATGCCTCTGGGGTCATAGGATGGCCTCCTGTCAATGAGGTACTTGAGATTAAATCTCACTTTTTCCTGGCTTCTCAACCTTGCATCGGCTGCAGTCCTGCATCTGTAGAATCCCATCTGAAAAGGAAAGTTTGCAGCAGTCTTTTTCTTTATGCAAAGGTAAGAATGAACCTCGGCCAACTGCCTTGGGAATTCCATGAACACTACCCTATCTGAGGGGTAGCGTGGCATCATGGTGGGGTGGCCATTGTAGCCATACACGCATATGTAGGTGAAAGTGGGGAATTGGATGAACCAATCCGCCCAGTCCACCATTGCTGCCTTAGCTACTGGTGAAATACGCATGTGCATCTCATGGTCTAGCTCATGCATGGTGTGCATAGTAAAAGTGTCATTTACCTTTTTGAAGTGTCTTTCCGCTAGAGTGAACTCTAGGCGAGGAAAGTATTCTTGTACCTTTGCACACCCAGGGTTCCCACAGTGTAAAACCCTAATTTTCATTTTTTCAAAATTTTAACCATAGGTTCCTTGACAGAAACCCACAAAGATTTCATGTTTGGTTTGACCTAAAACATACTTTTGATGGCATTTTTACATTGTTTAGCTCAATTTAAGCAAAATGCTAAAAATTTCATTTTGGGTATAACATAGGCTCTGTCTGGTGACCATGTCGGATAGCTACGGCATAGGAGAACTGAGAATCTCAAGTTTCGTAGACCAGTACTTTTATTAGTTGGGTAATGGAGTCAGGACTCATTTCCTATTTCACATAAGAACTTGAAGTTCACCTTCATTATTGGGGGCTCACCTATTTATTCACCTAAAACAAGACTTCCGAATAAATCACCTAAAACACGACAATACTTTACGGAACGGGGAAAAACATAACAACATAACGATAAAGCGAAAAATTATCTACAATATACTCACCCCATCCCCGAAGGCATGAAATGTTTCAAATACTGCCCGCTGTAGGGCAGTGGAAAGAGCCTTCCGTCTGAACGTGAGAGAAGCACATATGAGGATGTGTCTTGATGTTATGAAATTTTGTATGAAGTTTCTTGGCATCTCAATATGTCTTGTTGAAGTATCTCTTGAAAATCAAGAAGCTTCCTATTCATGTTTCTTAAATATATCGTATAAATTATATTGACTTTTTGTTGAGTGCTAAAGTTTAGTTTTCAAGAGCTAAAAGAACCAAACAAGTACACTTATAGACTCATAATTTTGAATCTTATGCATGAAAATTAATGAGCATTTTTGCAGTAGAAATTTTTCTTTTCAGAGTGCAAAGATGTACTGGTAAGAAGAGAAACAATAAAAAGGCTTAGAATGCCTAATTGCACTGAAGTTTTATCTATTGATTGGAGTGGGAAAGACATGTAATTCATGATGGAAATGATTGTCAAGAAAGCATCGTGAAAGAAGATCTGACATTCAATCACCTAGATGGTGTGGAGGTTGGACCTGTTCCATTGGATGAGATATAATTTGCATGTATGAGTTTTGTGTGCTTAATTGTCAGCATTGCACCATGTACAAGTTTTGCATGCTTAATTGTCAGTATTTCAATATTTACTCTTGACACTACTTTGGTCCTTGGACCCTAACCGGTATTGTACTTAATCTTTAACTGTTTATGTCATGATGATGATTTCGGATTATTAAATACCAATAGGATTAATCTATGCTTTTGTTGACATCTATTTCTATACTTCAAAATGTTATTTGTTTCATTTTTAAGCATTTATATATTTTTTAAGTTGCATAGCTATTGTGTAACATTTTTTTCTGCTAAATTTAAATCTCACATATATAGATAGTCTCCAAGTACCCGACTTCTATTTTTGAAAAATCATGTACCGGTATCCATTCCCATCTCCTGTACTAGTATCAGTCCTTGTTTTATGGTAACATGTAGTTTAAAACCTATGGATGCTTGTAATGTCCCCTTCTCAACAGTGATCTAGCAATTGGCTGTTAGCCTATTCCGAAGACCCGTAGGCTACTTGGAAGTGGAAATTAGGGTTTCCTATCTCCTTGGAGGATGTTTCAGCATTTTCCGAGGCTTGCTCTTGGAATCTTGGAGTTTGGATCGCGGATTCTTTTTGGGTTTTCAGAAAGCTTCGCAACGGTATAGCATGCATGATGATCTGAGCAACTTCCTGAATTTACTATTTTTAGTAAATTCTATTTCTAGCAGTGGTCCTATTGGCATCAGTACATTTGGCTTTCCTCTTTTGACAGTTCAGTTGGTAATATGGATTTTCGCATTATGGTGATTTTAATTGGAGGGATAAGTTATTTTAATTAAAATAATGTTATATTCTCATTTTAACCCCTTGGCCTAGCTTCATAACTTTTAAGTTGTTCTAAAAAGGGGGTTTTGGAGGGTGGACGCCTCATCAGGAGGCTAATTAAAATATTTCTAAGGCCAAAGTTATGTCTAGAGGAAATGAACGCCAACTTTGATGGGAGCATTATTTTATTAAAAGAATTATTTTATTCTTGAAGAGGGACGCCACTTTGAGAGGGAAGTGAGTCAACTTGGATTTTGAATTGGTTTGACTTCTTGGTTTGGGCACACCTTCTAGAGACTTCTAGAGATGCTTTTTAGAGCTTATAAATGGAGGTCTTTGCTTTTCATTTTGGTTATCACATATCTACAATAATGGTATGCTGTCGAAATGGTTAGTGAGCTGCTTCGAGGAATGCACACCTCCTAGATTTGGCTTGACTTCTTGCTTGAGAGATAGCAACTAGTTGAGATATTGCTGTTCTTAATCCTTGAGAATAGATTGAGCACATTGTAGCTGAGTTTCTTACATTTTTGCCAGTTTTTGGAGTTGCTGGTTTAGTATAGCTGAATTGTCTTTTTGGCTCATATGTCTTTGAATGAATTTTATTTGGTTATGGGTATTTAATGAATGAGTTTTGCAGCCTTGGGCGCCCCTCTCTGCTGATTTTCAGAATTTAATATCAAGTGTGTGATTTATGAGGAAGAAATCGCCCTTCTAGAGGGTTGTACCATTTGCCTGGCACTTTGGAGTTGAGCAAAGAAATAATCTCAGCAGTTGGGTTGGGTTTTCAGTGTTGCATCTTGGTTGGCATCATCATAGTTAGTCAATGCATTTGATTTCAGTTCATTTGGGTGAGTTTTGGGTAAGTTATGAGCAAATTAGTGGTCTAGATAGTTGCTGGTCTGCATTTCATAGTTGCTGTTTTGTCATATCAGATTTGTAGAAGTTGGTCTTGTGGAGAGTGATTTTGAAGTTTGGAGAGGCGTTTTAAACATTTGCAGCATTTGGAGAACTTAACTACAGTGTTATTTGCAGGATTATTCTCATTGTAAAGCTGTGTAGTAGTACTGTCAGCTCTTTTAATTATTTTGCTTATTTCATTGTTTTCCCATGCTTCTGGAAGAGACTGGTCATGCTCAATCTACATTGTATTGCATTTGCATATTGCTGACAGTTGAGCCGTCAACACACTCCCGCTGAATAAGTGGTCGAGTTGCATTGTCATTTTTATTTCTAGTCCTCCCGTTGAATAAGTGGTTGAGTTCATTGTTACTTTCAGCAATGTAATTTCTATCTCTAGTCTTCCTGTTGAACAAGTGGTTGAGTTGATTGTTATTTCTTCTCATTGTACTTTCCAACAGTTCAAATTTTTATGCTAACGATCCCCTTTCGAGTATGCTCTCACCTTGCCCATACTGGGATCTGGGTTGATCAGAAAGAGAAAGGGTTCCCTTCAGTTGGTTTATGATTTCACTAATGTTAACAGGCGAAATTAATGTGTTAAATTTAAAAAAAAAATTGATTAGCACATTTCAATGCTAAACCTCTTGTTAATTTATGAAAATAGTGCATCAAAGCCTGCCAATAACAAATAACATGGTTGAACTATGTGAGACCTTTTCCGATGGGCCTGGAATGGTGAGAGGGATGCCAACCATGCTGTACACATTATTCGTTAAGAGCTTCTCCAGTTGAATACTACAGAGAACACAAAAACTTAGGCAAGCAATGAGCTCCTTCAATGCACAACACTCAAATTCTTCTCAGTTCTATTAATTCCAGTGTTCCACGGGGACGTGTCCCCTTGGAAAAGCCACTCATTTTTGAGACGCGGACGTTTCCGAGATAGGGAGACGCCTAGGAAACGTCCCTCTGCCGTCCCCCCATTTCTCCGCCGTCCCCCCGAAGTCTCCTCCCGGAGGGAGATGTTTCCTAGATGTTTCTGCATGGGAGACTCCAGGGAAACTTTTGGGAGACTTCCAAACGTCCCATCCACCCAAGGAAACTCCAGGGAAACTTCTAGGAGACTCCAGGGAAACTTCTGGGAGACTTCCAAAAGCATTAGGCCATTAGCTTGGAGCCATTTACTATTAGTATTTACTATTTTGTACTCTGTTTTTGAAGTTTGAAGTTTGAACATTGATAATACAGTGATACTTGATTGTAATTATGATTCATGAATCGTGATTATGAAACATCTAGTTCTTGTTGCATTTTCCAATGTCTATTTTCATTTTGATTTTCAATGTTCAATGGTTCACTAGTTCAATGAAATGATATATCATTGCAATGTGTTATTGTGTTTAAACTTTTAAGTTTTAAGTTTTGTTTTTTTGTGTTAACTTTACTTATTCCTTAGGCTTGTACAGTTATATAATTTGTTGGCATTTCAATTAGTACCTCTGGAGTGCTTATTGGAAACGGGCAGCTATTGCAAGTGTGTTAGTACATGCTCTTCGGATTATAGAGAGGAAGATCTCTCTTTGCTGATTTTCTACTGTAAAAAAGGGGTGTACTAAGATTCCTAATTTTTTTACTCAGCGGTAGGACACAAGGTGCATAAAACCAATGCGTCGTAGCTAAGCCTTTTCTCTGGTTTTCGCAGATCTTAACTACGACTAACTAAGCTTCTAAACTATCCTACCTCCCCAAGATAAACAGAGCATGAGGGCGTAGGAGCGAAATGGATGGGTTGGATTACTTGAATCCTCTGTCTTAATGGAATATGGCCGAGGCTCTGAACCTTCCGATATATACCAAGATAGGGCTCGATACAAGTAAACACTCGTTACGGTAAACTGGATCTGAGACTTGCCAAGGAGGAGGAACCCCTATCCGAGGTGTAGGCTTGGAAACAGCTCACTGGAAACAACAAGGAACGATGGCCTGCCTAGCAGGATTCCTGAGGAGGTGACGACACCTGTCCAAAGTGTGGGCTGCAAGACAAAACATTAAACAACATCAAACGATAATGATCGATGACAAAATATCCAAGGAGGCGACGACACCTGTCCAAGGAGGAGATTGAAACAATGCACTATTTAAAAACAAGACTTTGAATGGATTCAATTATTTAGATCAAGCAAGCATGCGCCATCTGATTTATTTCTTCAAGCTTCTCCAAAGAATTACAAAGGTTGGGACAGCAAAGGCACGAAATCATGCACAATTACGATCAACCAACGAAACTCTCATCCAAGAGTGAATAGATATAAACAAGCTAACTCTGGCAACAATGGCGCACAATTTTGCTAGGAAATAAAGGTTAAAAACAAATAAAGAACCTAAGGCTCTTATTTATAGAAACTCAAAGGAGTAGGCAACCCTAAAATCTCCTTGAGTTAACAAACAGTTCTTGCCAATCAACAAGATTTATTTCTATGTCTAAAAGTAGGTGAGCAAACAGTTAACTGGAAATCTACTTCAGTTAACTGAAACTAAACAAAAGTCAAACTGAAAGTCTACCTCAGTTGACTGACACCTAACTAAAAGTGAACTTATAATTACATATGTGTCTCCAAATAGACATCCACCTTTTGAGGAGATCTGAGATCCACAAATCGTGGGAGTCAAATAGACATCCTAGATTAGTGGGATCTGACATGCATGATCTGTGGAGATCTGGAGTCAACTTGGAAAGGGGCATCAAGTTGACTTTAGTCATCATTAATGCTATTTGGAGGGTAGGACATCCTTCCTTGGTGCTTTACACCTCTTCACCACTGGTCAACAAAGTCTCTATCCAGTCATTGACCTCTTCGGTCCCCAGGCAATTAATGCTTTTCAAGGTGACTATGTGGCGTCTAAGCATTTCTTCACCTGTCGTAAGCTGCTGCTGATAGATTATGCATTGGGCAGCTGCTTCATCTAACTGGATAGATATGGCTGCAATTTTGGCTAACTTGCAACCATTGGGATCTTGAAGGAATGAAGATCGGATGACATCTTGGAACCGTGTTTGTACCGTTTCAAGCTCAACATATTCTCCTCCTTCTCGCTAATATTCTAACTCAGGGAAGGATATTACCAACGTTCTTGCAAAGTTGATAATATTGGCGAGAAAGCGTCTATAGTCGATCAACTCCACTTAATTGGCATCATAGGCTCTCACATTGTATGCCACCTGTTCTTTCCACTCAAAGAGATGGTGTTTGTTCTCTTTGGTTGTAACTGATTCATATGCCTGTTGTAGATCAGCATATGTCGCCTCCGCTCTTGGCCTCTCTTGAGCTGCCTTCACATCCGACTGCTGGATTTCTGATCTAAGTCCATGTACCTTGTCTCTCAGCTGATATGCTTTTGCGAACACACACCGTCCTTTGACGACAAACTCATCCACTTGACGTCTCAAGTGTTTGTCTTATGTAATCAACTGATAATGGTTTCTTTCAGCTGGGAGATCCAATAGTCCTTGAGGCAAGGCCGAGGAGTTTGGAGTGTCATGTATCAAACTAGATATGTACAACTTTAGCTGATGGATTTCAACCTTCAAGGCTGCTTTGTCTTGTCCATCCTTTGTCATCCTTTCTTTGACACTCGCTGAGGCGATTCCAAGAAGGTCTCCTTCCACTTGTCGAGTGGTCTTTACAAGGTTCGCCTTTGAAAGCGTGAAATTTTCAACCCTCACATTATGTATATCTTTATCTTCAGGCAGAGCAGCAGCCTCTATGATTACCTCGTTCTCTGCATTCTTCTCTACATGTGTCTGCTTCTTCAACATCTTTGTCGACATGTCTTGCAGGACATGATGGAATTCAGAGAAGTGAAGCTGATAAGAAGGTCTCTCCCTCTTCCTCCCAAGCGAGCTTTCCAGCCAGATAGAATCTCGGCTAGCATCGTTGGGAGGAGGAACATAGGCCCCCTGAATGTTGGAAGAACGAGACTGTGCCGGAGTAATGCCTCGTGGTGGCGAGTCCAAATCAATAGGACTTTGCAACCTTTGTGATGGTGGTGAAGCTGGTGGCTCTGTTTCTATCACTGGCACCACTTCTGCTGCAACTTCTTCTACAGTGGATTCCATCTCTGCAGCAATTATTTCAATCACTGGTTCTGGTGTAGTTGCAGCGGTTTCAATTATCTCAGGTAAATTGGTGGCTGTCTCCACCTGTACCTCTTGCCGGCTTGTGCTGGCAATTCCTTTTCTCCCCCATGTGCTCCTTGACATCCGCATTCCTTCTGGAAGAAAGCTCATTTTCTTCTTTCTGGGTTTCCTCCTAGACGTGGAAGGTAGTGTAAACTGAACCACTGGCGGCTCTGACCGGGGAAGTACAACCTTCCTTGTCCTTTTACTTGTCCAGGTAGAGTTGATTGTATCGAACTACTCTACCCGTTCTTTCCTCAATAGACGTACTCTCTTTCGCGTACCAGTCTACTTTGTCGAGTGGTTGTGAATCCATTAGACCCGTGAAGAAGGAAGAAAGAATGAATTCTTCTTCGTTATCAGATAAGCCCTCGATGTCCTCTGACATGAATTCTGCAATCTGCGTGTTGGCGTAAGAACTAACACCTCTGGAGTGTGAGTTTGTACGGACAGCTATGCACACTACGTAATGAGTGCTCTTCAAATTAGGAGGGGAAGCTCCCTCGTTGTGCTGGAATGCATAAAATAGAAAACTAAACTAATGTCCTATCTTTTTGTTCTCAGCTGGTAGAGGCACAAGGTTAAGAAAACCTAGAACATTGCAGCTAAGTATTTTCTGGTTTCGCAGATCATGTAACTACAACTAAGCTAACTTCTTTAATATCTATCCAATTTCCTCAAGAAACAGAGCATGAGGAAATGGAGCAGGAATGTATTTCTGAAAAATCTATCCTTTTCTTTGACATGCGAAGAAAACCTAAGACGAGAATAGAAGAAAGTAAGACAGAAGAATAGAAGTTTTATTTTTTTTTGTTTTCTCTCTTCTTCTGTAAAAATTCGCCTATGCTTGAAGTAGAATTGATAAAACCTGCATGCAAATGGAAAACGAAGTCTGAAATAATCTTCCCTTGAACAATCTGAATCTGTAGCTACGAAGAATACTGAAATCTGACACCTGTAGCACCTGCAGATCAATTCTATGCTCAAGAAAAGATGTTTCATGTCAACTCTGATGAAGAATAATGGACGCCATTAGTAAAAATATAGAAAAATATCTTCTAAGGCGTGTGAAATGCATGTCCAGCATTGGAAATGGCGCTTGAAGTACAACTGGTGCTTCAAAACTCACGCATGGCCTATATTTGGCTTCAAACTCAGTTAACTGGATGTAGAACAACCCCAAATTAGGGCGCCACCTTGAAAGACTCAGTTAACTAGTGCATGCAAACTAAGTTTAGCCAGTTATGACCAAAAATAGGTGAAACAGAAGTTGACATGCAAAGAGTTTAACTGAAGATCTAAATTTGGTAAATTGAAAACTCTCTTCATGCGCACTTCTACTTTTGAATTTCAAAAAAGTCAACCTTTGACTTTAGGCGTCCTTCCTTACTTAGACATTTTCTGAAAATTTAGAATCTAAAACCTCAAACGAAGCTCATGTTCGATCACTGATTCTGGTTGACTGTCACGTCGGATCAACTGGCTGACAATCTCGATGAAGAGCAGGACCAAATCTGACAAGAAGATTCCTTGAGGTGGCAATTCAAAATTCAACCATCTGAGGCTTCAAAAAGATGGGCGCCCCTGGCCTCCAGGGGCGCTTTTGACCTCAGTGTTAGAATATTTTCAGGCATTTTCATCATTTTCACTGATAACTTGACCATATTTCACTTGACGTTTCCCGGTATTTGACAAAACTTCAGAACACGCCGACTGGCTCACTGCGGAGCAGACTGAATTCTGAGCAAAGGCTCCTGATGAACACTTTGTATAAAAACATCTTTAAACCTTCCTAAATCATGGGCGCCCCTGGCCTCCAGGGGCGCTTTTCCCAACCAATGTCATCCATTACTTCAACTGGCAAAAATTACTCAACTTCCGACTGCGGATTGCCAAGACATCTTCTGAACCGGCTGAGACAGGGAACGGAAAGCTGAAGCTGACACGAACGAGATGAGTATCTGAAATCATCAAATAGATTTCATTAAAGGTCTTAAAACCTTGGGCGCCCCTGGCCTCCAGGGGCGCTTTTGTCCTTTCTGAATAGTTTCTGATCAAGTCTGGAACCTCAAGTTTGACCACTGATGGCGGCAACTCGGCAACTCAGATTCACCTGCTGACAGATGCGTCGCGGAGCTGGACCAAAAATAGAAACAAACTTCCTGGGTGTCACTTGATCAAAAGACTTCATCTGAATCTTCCAAAAGATGGGCGCCCCTGGCCTCCAGGGGCGCTTTTTCTCTTCAAAGTCATCTACTTTGCATTTCCCTCGTTCTGTATTGAATTTTCGTTTTCAGGCGTTTTACTCCTCCGTCGGATGGCTGGCTAGCTCATTGCGAAGCTATCAGGAAACTGAAGAAATCATCTTGGTAGAAAATCTCACAAAAAGTTGAATACAGCTTCCATAATGATGGGCGCCCCTAGCTGAAAGTGGCGCTTTTGACCTCCAGACTTAGAATATTTTCAATCCAGACTTAGCCAATTTCACAATACTTTTACCTCGTTGAAAATCTCCTCCGTCAAAAAGCATAATTTTCAACATCTTTCATCGTAGAGTGTTCTTCTTTGAGTTTCGGGCTTAGATATTAACACCTGGTACTGGCCAACTGCCATTAATGACCTCAGAGGTCCTAACTTTTCTCCTGAAAAAGTTATAACTACCCACCAGCCTTAAACTGACTTTTAACTGAAACTGACTTCACCACTGTGATCGTGATGTGAAATAAGCCAATCAAAATTAATTTCAGCCAATTCTGACAAGTTCTTATTTTTTAGGGTTTCAGGCTAAAAATAGACTTCAGAAACCCTACTTTTCAAAATTTTCAAATTTTGCCAGTATCTGCGTGACATGACATTGACTCAAAGCCAATACTTTATTTGCCCAAAAATTGAGTTTTGACCCCACTTCTACAAGGTTTAGACCATTTTAAGCAAAATGCCTTAATGAAGCAAAAATTTCAGTTTGGGTACAACACTGCGAGAGCTTGAATCTGCTATGGTTCCTTCTTCTCACTTCGAACTCATCTTTGTAGTTGACCCAAAAATCCTCCATGAAAAGTTCATGTGATGATCTTTGCTCAAGGTGAGCTACGAAGATGCCTCTGGGGTCATAGGATGGCCTCCTGTCGATGAGGAACTTGAGATTAAATCTCACAATTTCCTGGCTTATCAACCTTGCATCGGCTGCAGTCCTGCATCTGTAGAATCCCATCTGAAAAGGAAAGTTTGCAGCAGTCTTTTTCTTTATGCGAAGGTAAGAGTGAACCTCGGCCAATTGCCTCGAGAATTCCATGAACACTATCCTATATGTGGGGTAGCGTGGCATCATGGCAGGGTGGCCATTGTAGCCATACATGCATATGTAGGTGAAAGTGGGGAATTGGATGAACCAATCCGTCCAGTCCACCATTGTTGCCTTAGCTGCTGGTGAAATACGCACGTGCATCTCATGGTCTAGCTCGTGCACGGTGTGCATAGTAAAAAGGTCATTTATCTTTTTGAAATGTCTTTCCGCTAGAGTGAACTCTAGGCGAGGAAAATATTCTTGTACCTTTTGCACACCTAGGGTTCCCATAGTGTTCAGTGTTTTGAAATCGCCTTAGAAGGCTATCAGGTAGACCAGGTATGAACACATGTGGAAACGGTGCTCTTCTAGAAACCTGGTGAATTGTTGGTGGAGTGTGTCACTGATCAGGGAGGCCCAGTCGTAATGTTCTTTCCTGCTGATTATTTTGCCAATAATGTAGAACATCCATGGCTGGAAGGATTTTCCCTCCTCTTGTCCAGTGACTCTGCTGAGTAGGGTGATTAACACTCCGTACTCATCTTTGAATTCTCCTCTACCAACCAATTTGGGCAAGCTGGTTCTCTTTGTTTTCAGCCAAGTTCAGCCATTATAAGCGAACACTCATCCTTCGAAGCCTCGAACGCCTTTTCGCATTCTGTCACTGATATGACCTTCTTGGTAGGGCATGGTGGAATTGCAAAACAAGTCTCTATGTCCACCGGCTTCAAGCTGCAAATCACCCTCCTGTCTACTGACAGGATCTCTCTTGTAGTCGGGTTGTAATGCTTTGTGCAAGCAGTTACAAGGTCAATGCTCTGTAAGGTGATCGGAATAGATGCAACTTGGAATAACCCAGATTCTTCAATGTTTTGCAACGTGATTTGGTTCATACCCTCCAAGTCTTCATAACTGACCTTTGGATTTTTCTGCAATAAGTCTGTGTCAGTCGTTTTCAGGTAATCATGGTATAAGACCGTTTTGGTCTTGTATTGTACCTGAGAGTATTGCATTATGAAAACCTTGAATATTGACTGGGCACTTGACCCTGTTCTGACAACTTTTTTGGAACTGCTAAAAATAGCCTCGTCGGGGGTAGTTTTTACGAAAAATTCTGAGACATGGGTTTTGTTGAGAATGATTTTCTAAACAGACCTAGATCATCAGAGATTCGGAAAAACGAGTTTTTCTTTGACATTCAAGAGCCCTTTGGTGGCAGAGGCAGCAGGGGCACCAGAAAGTGTTTTTTCTCGGAAAAATCTAACACATGGGTTTTGTGCTTGCTTCAGAGCTAAACAAACCTAGTTTGTCTATTTTTCAATATTATGACTTTTTTCTGGAAACCCTAAAAATAGGGGCAGCAGGGCTACTTTTTCTGGAAAAATCTACCATATGGGTTTTGTTGAAAAAGCTGTGCTGATCATACCCAATTGGCGAGATCTGTGATTATCTGTCGTTTCTTGTGACATGCAAAGAAATATAGACAAAAATAGAGGAAGTAGACAGAAGATGGATTGGAAGTTATAAACTGCCACTTTGTTATAATCTGTCTCTGGAAGCAATCTTGGGGAAAGAATGCTTTTACTGCCAATGATCTTCAAAAATATTGAAGATCCATCCAAAACCTTTGCCAGATCTTGAAAACGTGTTCTTTAGAGCTATTTGATGTTTTATCCTTCAACCTGCAAAAAGAATAATGAAGAATGGGATACCTAGCATGAATATATGGTGATTAGGGTTAAGATCCACAAAGTATGGAAGATAACTCATGACTCAGGTCTGATTTGGAGTTCCAAAAGATGATTTCCACTGACTGTGGAGTGTTTGGTCTCTTTTTGACTCCAAATTTGCTAACTCAATTCAACACTTCTGCTTTGACTTCTTTTAGGCGTCCATTCTTGAAGTTGATCATTTTTTGTTCATTTTGCAAGCTAAAGTGCTCCCGTTTGATCTTTGATTCAGGTTACTCAGTTGATCTCTGGCAGTGGCTGGCAGTTTTGTTGTTGAGGTGGGATCAGCACGATGAGATATGCCTGAGAGGGATTAACTCAGAAAACTAAGTTTAGGCCTTCAGAAAGAAGGGCGCCTTTCTTCAAGAGGGGCGCTTTTGACAATGCCTTAGTCAATTTTCATTGACTATTCTTCGTTTTGATCTTTTCAGACCCTCTTTGCTTTGATCTGACGTTTCCGATGTTAGATGAATCAGATGACTCTACTTGATGATGCATCGGGTAGCCAGCTCGGTCTTTCTCAGGATGACTGACTTCTTAGTTGAAGCTGGCAGGTTTAGGTCCTTCAAACTAAAGGGCGCCCTTGGCCAGCAGGGATGCTTTTAGCTTTTTTGATTGAATTTCTTCATGCTGTGAACTGCCTGACTTTGACCTCCTCCATCAGATGATTGATTTGTCAGAAGTTATTGTTGATAGTCTCACTGATGAGATAGGTCATAGTTGAGAAGGTCATCGTGGGAGGCAGTGAAGATTCTGGTTGAATCTAGATGCCTTCAAGAAAGGGCGCCTTTCTTCAAGAGGGGCGCTTTTAGCTATGCCTTAGCCATTTTCTGGCTTTATCTTTCCAGTTCTTCAATTTTGGCTTTTTCTGCTTGATCTCAACTCGTGATCGTTTGGTGTGTCTCATGGACTTGCTGTTAGATTGATCACGTAGCTGGGAGGAAGCTGGAAAGATATCATGTATAGAGCTGCTGCTTATGGATTCATCTGGTGCCTGCAACTGAGGGGCGTCCCTGGCCAGTAGGGGCACTTTTACCTCGAAGGTCTCTGATTTGGCATCTTTGTCGTTGATGGATCCTCCATACTTTGCTGACGGTTGGTCTATGATACCTGAATCAGATGATTTTGCTGATTGTTTCATTGTCGAGCCAGCATGAGAGTGAAGAGGATGACTGAGTTGAAGATGCCAAATGATTACATTTGCCCTCTGAGATCCAAGGGCGCCTTTTTTGAAGAGGGGCGCTTTTTCACCTTTAGGCTATGTTTTGCCTTGGTAGACAAAACGCGCACCTTCCAGACTTAGCCAAATTTTGGCCTTTTCCGTTTTGAGAATCTGCTTCGTTGAAACAACATCTTTTCATCCTTTTTCGCCATAGCTTCTTGGTTGAAGCTTTTGAGGTTTAGCTTTCAGCACCTGGTACTGGCCAATCTGCCATTAATGGCTGCAGAGCTCCTAACTTTGTTCCTGAAAAATAGAAATAGACCCACCAGAGTAAAACATGTATTTTGATAATTCTGACTTGATTAGTGTGACCGTGAAGGTAATTAACCCTATCATAATTAATTTCAATCATTTCTCGGAAGGTCCTATTTTTAAGGGTTCCCTTAAAAATAGTGGCGTAAAACCCTAATTTTCATTTTTTCAGAATTTTAACCATAGGTTCCTTGATAGAAACCCACAAAGATTTCATATTTGGTTTGATCTAAAACATACTTTCGATGGCATTTTTACGTTGTTTAGCTCAATTTAAGCAAAATGCCAAAAATTTCATTTTGGGTATAACATAATTATATTGTTATACATCTTTTTATAACCAATTTTTCAAGTACTATATTTATTTCAGCGCTGCCCCCCCCTGCCATCCCCAAACTTAGGTCCCCCGTCTCCCATGTCGGAAACGCATCCCCCGCCGTCCCCGTCCCTGAAACTCCATGGAACACTGATGAATTCCAAGCATAGAGATTGCTGATCTGGTCCATGACATACTGATATCATCTATGAATCTATACTAAATGCCCCAACAGTAACGGCCATGGAATTCAGCAGATTATTTTGTTTTAGAATGAAAGCATAATACAAACCTAGAAAGCACCCAAAAGTACCGTCACTTCAGCTTCTGCCCACCTAAAATCTTTCCGTAAGTAGCTGACCAAAGGAACACCTTAGCTATTGCCAGGTATAAGATGAAAAATTCTAATTCCACACATAATGAAGCATGAGTAGATGTGACAAACAACTTATAGTAACCAACTGAGACTAAGTGTTTGCATGAACCTTTGAACCTTTGTAGTTTTAATTCAAATAGTCTTTCCTAGTACTTAAAGGAATCCTAAGGATGCTTAAGAGAATAGAAAACTATATTTAACAATTCCAGTAATGCTTTGAGGTGCCCAAATCCTTCCAAACCCTTTTCTTGACACCAATGCCATCCACAATATTTCAATAACCCTTCACTTTCTGACCTCACTCTGTAGCACCCTTCTTTGCTGCTCTTTGAAGATTGTATGCAATGATTAAGGATGAAACTCATCCCATGAATACTCTCAAAAGTCCACCACCTATTGATTTCAAACCTTCCAAAGGAGTTCCCTTTAACATATCATGACAATTGTTATTCTAGGTATCTCTTTGGGAGAGTTAGTCATCAACAATTCAAATTTTGTTTCTCAACAGGAAGGCTTCAATCATGACCCCTCTTTAGTTTATCCTTAGGAGGATGCTCCAAGAATAGTGTTTCATCTGTCTTCTCACCTCTCTTTTTGTATTAGGGTTACCTTCTATCTTCTTTCTCATCCACATTAATCTATTTTATACGTTCTATTAAGCAGTTAAATTGTATAGGAATTTTGATAATGTACAAGTAAAGGTTTCAGAGTCTGCTGAGGGTGCAATTTTTGATGGCTTTGTGGATTGTTCTATGGATCATAACTCAGAATTAGTCAATCTGCATATTTATGATGACATCAAGATATGAATCTAATTTGTACCTTTTGCAGTGGAAAGTCTTCACTTTTACGTGTACTAGCAGAATTATGGCCTCTTCACAGTGGAACAATCAGCAAACCACCTATGGGAAAAATCTTCTATCTCTCCCAAGTATTTCCTTAATTCAACATTTGTATTTGACAAGGCACACCAAAAGTTTTTTTTGATTCAAGACATACCTAAATTTAGTATCATGTTTATTAAGCATTTCAAGCTGTTTATTTTGCAGAGGCCTTATGTAGTGCGTGGAACTTTGAGGGACCAAGTTTGTTACCCAGATTTACTACAGGACTCATTGAAACTTGCAACTCGGGTACAATCAATTTCTCCTTCAACACCATTGCAGAAATATTATATTGATGATAATCGAGTGATGGAATCTTTAGAAGCCACAGAAATTGGGTATCTACTTGATCGAGGAGATGGCCTTGACCAAATTCAGGTGTGCTTGAAGTTTAAGAGATAGATACTATTGGTTTCTTTTAGATGAAACTTTGTTTCTTTAGCTTTTGAATGGTTCTACAGGTCTTTATTGGATTGTTTATCATTTATAATCTTCTCTTGGCCTGTGTCACCATTTATTTGTGTGCTCTTATTTCCCATGGTGCCATAGAGGTGAAGCTAATTGGATGTTGGTATGCTTTGCTACAGACCGCGTTCTCTGTACCTGCAAATACACAGTGGGGAAACAAATATAAATGTGTTAGCTTGAAAGGATTTAAAGATCCTTCACTTGTTACATATAATTCCTTTTCTATCATTATGCAAAACATTAAAATACCAATTACACAAGAATTATCAATAATAAGATTAGGGGAGATGTAAGCATTAGTCTAATCATAATGCAACCCCCACTTCTAGATATGAAGTCTGACTAATGCTAGACTAATCTGAAGATAACATACCTTGATTATACAATTCTAGGGCTTACTACTTTTGGATTCCAATCAAATTGTGAAATCTGATCTCCATGCTAGTAAGAATAGAGGTGATAGAGGTGACCTGCAATATAAAGTGTTTCAGGCTCATCAATTTTTTTAGGAAGCCTACATCAAGCAACGTTATGTTTGATATTGTGCATTTAGAGTTTTAGTGGCCTACACTAACATGCTTAGGTTCAAAGTGGCCTACATCGTGCATTTGAACTCACAGTAACTGACATTAATATTTTAGGCTCAAAGTTGCTCGTGTCATGTGTTTTGGCCTTAAACTGATTGATAGTAATGTGCTTAGCTTCTCATTTATAAGTTTTACAAAGTTTCCCTATAATTACATCCTTAACATCCACATTGATATTCCTTGGTCAAATAATCATATTGAAGGAAATGTCTTGCAGATAAAGGAGCCATCTGCTTAACATCTTGTAGGTTACTAGCTTGTTGATCAAGTATAATAATAGGCACTGATCAACAAAAAAGATGAAATGATTTTTAAGTAATAGACTATGTCAAAACTTTTGATTCAATAGATCATATGTGATGTATGCTTTACATTTTGTTGTAATTTCTATGTTAATGTGCAACCAATATAAAAATTGTGTCCCACTGACTTTTATTTTTATTTTTGACAAATTCACAATGATAACATATGAACCTTACACTGTTTGCTTGCCAAGATCTCAAAATGAGCAGGGTGAGAACATACAATGATTGGGCTATAAACCATAGTTCACTGACTTGGTGAGTCTTTTCTACCAATGAGCTTTCATCACAGTCACTTGTGAAGTCCCTTTGCTGAGATTTTTGAAAAAACTTGCTATTTTTTTTGGCGAGTACTTAGTAAAAACACAGTGAGTTTGACTACTTGAGTCACCACATTAAAAAACATGCTAGGAATGTGATCTTTTGCCTTTAAAAGCCCTATTTGGGTCATGTTGAAGACATGACAACATTAGAACATTCTAGAGCAAATTGGAAGGAATTTTTAGGGGATTTGTGTTGGCAACACAAGGGCAGACAATTGAGAGGGAGGGGGGGAGGACGGGGGAGGGTGAATTAGTTGTCACATAATTTCAAACTAATTAACTTTGTTAACCCTTATTCTCAAATCTAATTAATAACCATGAAAGCATAAATCAACAACACATCAGAAATACACATAACACCAAGATTTTTGCGTGGAAACCCTGTTAGGGGAAAAACCATGGTGGAGGTTAATCCACAAGTTTACACTCTGTTAAAAGTATAAGAAGAATAAATGGGAATGCACATGCATTCAGACACACTACCTAGAGCTCACTGCTCAGATACAAGGGAAGACTCGCTGTCTTACATAAACATTCAGATTAATTCCATCTGAAGAATTTGAACTGAGAGAGTAGCATCTGCTAATGCTTGATTACAGTTCCGGTTAAGAACATGAACACTTCTTCACTTTTTTTCACTCTTTTTCACACTCTGCTCTGCCTTTGAATGATCTGATCTTTATTCGCACATAGCACTTGCACACTTCACATCATACACACATCAAATGAGATAAACAATTGCTCATATATATCCGCAACAAGTAATTACATTGCTTCATGTCAGCTTGAACAAAATAATAGAATGAATGCAAACTGTCGGCCCAAAACAATAAAGATTATTAATGCGAATCAACCAAGGTCAGCCACAACATATTAGAGACCCAAAACAATGTCCTCGAACACAAAACACCTTCAAATATTTTTCCTCGAAGATCCACAACACACTGTAATCACCCTGTCGGCCATGAACATGAAAAACATGAACACGCAAGAGAAAATCATGGATCGCGAGCACAACGATCAATGTGGATGTGCAACACAGATAAAACATGATCTAGAAACATCCACAAACACCACAGGAACATACGCAACAACTCAGATTACCAGAATCACATTATCTTCTTCCAGGAACACCAGCTTCAGTAACAAAATAACTGTCGGAACACAAAAACTCATAGCTTGCTCAAATCTTCATGCGCACCTCTGAAAATTTCGATGGATAAACTAGATAGGCTTGAAAACAAACCCTTTAATCGGAAACTTCTCACCGTCAACATACTGAACTTTCCATCATACTGATCTTTACTGCTTCACAAACAACCTGCAACTTATTTTATTACAATTTTCTCAATATCCTCGACATATATAGTTTTAAATACATTAATGCTAATAGTGTTGACATCAATGACAACCACATATCAACAACATAACCACAACGTCCAACAATCTCTGAAATATACCGGCCAATTTTTTCATTTCATTACACAGATAAATTCACCCATTAGCATTAGTGTAAATATAAACCGGCTGAAAGTAACCCTCTTCTCTGATCAACCCAGATCCCAATGCGGGCAAGGTTGAGAGCATACGCGAAAGGGGATCATTAGCAAACAAGAACTTGCTGAAAGTAACTGAAAGAAAAGCAATCACTCTACCACTTATTCAGTGGGAGGACTGGAATGGAAATTACAATACTGAATTCAAAGATGCAACTCGACCACTTATTTAGCAGGAATAGGTTGACGGCTTAGCTGATCAGCAACATGATAATGCAGTACAATAAAGTAATAGGCGGCAAGCCGACCTCTTCCACAATCGTGGAATTACAATGAATTAAGTATGAGAGGTGAATGGCTGACAGTACTACTGTTCAGCTTACAATATCATAGAGAGCCTGCCAAGCATACGTGATTAGAAGATATATCATGCTGCAATAATTGTAAAGGACTCCCCTATACTCTTCTAGACTTCCAAGACTCAAACTCAACTCCCAAACCCCATTTTTACCAATCTGGTTATGCAAACCTGCACTGAAACTGCAGAATCAGCAACACAGAAAATCACTAAAATGAAAACAATGTAATGTCCCCATTTTAGCAGTTGACCAAGTGTGTGTGCGTTAGCCTTGTTCTACATGGTCCCGAAGGCTAACGAAGGGTTTAAGGGGATCCTAGAGTGTTTTGGCCTAGTCATTTCCAGTTTGGGCCAAAACGAAGTTGATTTACTCAGTTTTAGGCATACTTACTATTTTTAGTAAGTCACCAGGACACAGTGGAGACCAATTTTGGTGATTGGATTTGATACTCCTCGGTGAGAGCTTTCCGACGAGCTATCACTCACATTATTCGGAGTCCGATTGCTAATACATTTTAATGCTTGAAGTTTTATTAAAGTAACATTTAATTTAATTGGAAAATATTAAAGTGTTACTTTAATATTTATTTTATGGGGATGTGTACCCAAGGGAGACATAAGGGGATATTTTAATATATGTTTTATATTGCACATCTTTTATCCCACATTGCCCATGAGAGTTGAGTCGACCCTTGGAAATAGAATAAAAGGAAGCGTTTGTGGCTTCATTAGATATATTGAATATGAGAAGAAATTGGTGTGTGAGTTGCAGATCCGTTCTTGGCATTAGAGGACGTCTATCCTCTCTTGTGACATTCTAGACGTCATTCCCTTAGGGTTTGGCCTTTGGAATCTATTGCTATCAGCTCCATTAACAGGCAGATTGGGTGCATTTTCAGCTACAGGTAGATTGGGGGTTTCGTTCTTATCTTCCTCTCTACTTGTCCGATGCTTATGTCACTTTGAGGGAATGATTTCAAGAAAGATATTGAACCGTTTGAGGGCAGATTATAACAGTACTGTAGCGCAACACTATTCATGTTACTGTAGCACGGCACTATTCATGCTACTGTAGTGTGACACTATTCACGACACTATTTACGGGTACTATTCATACCACTGTAGCAGCAGATTTTGTAAACATTTGATGAAACATTATAATGCTGTAGAAATTCGTGAGTTGATAACCTGCCATGTATTTGCTTCCTATTGAAATAATATTTTACCAGCAGTAGTCAGTTTCCAAATTGCATATTATTGTAGTTTCCTTCTTGTTCATGTTGTGTGTTTTCAAGTTTATGCCAAAACATAAAACAAACAAACAAATGTCTCATTTCCGGAAGTCATAAGGGAATTAAACATTAAACGGAGAAATAAGAAGTTGGATGCAAACTGTTTGTCAAAATTCTTTTCAGCAGTTGGTTTAGTCTTTTGGGCATTCAGGGGTGTCCATTACAGTGGTATCAGAGCAATAAGTCCTGCCATCCTGTGGAGGTCTTATAGGGAATTTGGAACAGCCAGATAGAGGGAAAAGTGTTTGACGAAATGTCAAAACACTAAAATCAGAAATTAAAAACAGGTTAAGCATTTATGTTTGAGCATGCGACAAGGGTCTTATAATCTCCGCAATACCAAAGTAAGACAAAATAGGATTTCGGACTCGCAGTCTAGTTCATCTGTGCAGGTGGACATAGAATCCAGTCATATAGACACTGAGGAGATATTCTTTGATCAGGACAACAATATGGGTGACCGAGATGACATGAACACAGGATTAGGCGGAGGCAGGAATACTGGTCTAGATCAGGGGGAGGTAATGTTCAGACAGTTACTAGATACATTAGAGCAGGGGCAGTGTATGCAGCAGGAACAGAATAGGCGAATGGACATGATGTTGCAGCTTATGGCTAGACAGATGGGCGTCAATATTAATCCAGGTGATGCCAACAATGGAAACAATAACAATGGGGGCAATGATAATAATGGAGGCCGAGGCAACAATAATGGTCCTGAGAATAACATTAATGGTAACAATGGACTTGGCAACAATGGGAATGAGGCGGATAACTTTAGACACGTTGCACGCCCGGCTCGAACAGCGAGCTCGAGACCTCTTCTACCCACCTTTCCACCTAGAGATCCGGTTCAACCAGTGAACGAACCGCAGATTACTGAGTTACAGGGCCAGTTCAGGAGGGACTAGGAGGCCAGTGGACCCGAGTTTTAGGCAGATATTTCCCTCAGAGATTATATGGACTTGAGGATGAGGCATATGCCTAGAGCAGGAGGGAGGAATCAAAATTTTGAGCTGAGAAAGAAAGTTGGAAAACTTTCCTTGCCTTATTATGATGCTTCAGGGAAGATGACCGCACGAGCTTGGGTGCAGAAGGTAGATACATACTTGCAGCTGAATCCTATGCCTGAGGAGGCGGCTATCAAGTATCTTGACTATACTACTTAGATGATTGTTAACATGAAGAATGGTGGCATCATAGCATGGTGACTCACAGGAGCATAATCGATTACACATCCTATGAAATTCCGCGAAAGATTGATTGAAGTTGGCCTAGGGGGATCCAGAGTTACATTTCAAGGGAACTATACAGTTCATAACTTGATCGGAGTTAAATGGATACTTACATCGCCAGTTTGGCGTTGTGCGGTACTTATTCTTGATATCTCTCCTAGGAGATTGGTGGTGTTATTTTTTTTTTTTTTTGCTGATCCATTACGAGGTTGGGTGAAGGGACATGATCCACTCACCTTAGCTGAAGCAACTAAAAAGGCACGAGATTTGGCCCCTTCGGTATACAAAGGAAAATACCATTCAAACGATTCTTCTCTGTAAGGACAGAAGACAAAAACCATTTCCCGGAAGAGTATAGCAAACCAAGAAGGATCAAAGGACTAGGCGATTGAAACTTTGAATGAACTTGAGAAAGAAGAAATTGTGCTTCCAGTGTAAGAGCCTTGGAGACTTATCTCATAAATGCCCTCTCAAGGCTAAGGCAAATCAAATGGAGTATTTTTCAGCAGAAGAGTCAGAGTCAGAGGGGGAGGATCAGCACTCCGATTCAGATGAGAGTAACACTATAGAGGAGAGCAACATTCCTAAGGATGATAGATCGTTGGCACGCTTGACAGGGGCCCAGAAGGCAATCACATTTAAGGTCAGGGGTACTATCCAGGGGCAGAAAGTGATATCTCTCATTGACACTGGGGCTACACATAACTTCATAGATGCACAGTTGGTAGCCAGGAGAGGGTTACAGACCGAGGAGCATGATGGGTTTAGAATCATGGTGGCTAATGGTGACAAATTATTATGCACTCGGAAGATATCTAATCTTCACATTAGGTTTGGAGATGGCTATGAGTTGGAGGATGAGTTCTATGTTGTGGACATGGGAGATTATGATGTCATCCTCGGCATGACATGGATGGCTTCGCTAGTTGAGTTCACACTCAACCTAGCGAAATTGGAGATGAGATTCCAGCACAAGGGCAGAACTGTGGTACTTAGGGGACTTTCGAATGGAGGCTGCAGAGTAGTGTCCTTGAGGAGAATGCAGAGACTTTTTTGTCATGATGACATAGCAGAGTGCTACATTATGCCAGCTCCACCAGAGCCACTGGTAAAGAGTCATCCACCAGATATCTAGAAGATACTTGACAGGCACGCTAAAGTATTTGGCGATATTCCTCATGGGGTTCCTCCTGATAGGGGGATGGAGCATGTTATTGAGCTCGAGGAGGGAGCCAAACCAGTTATGATTACCCCTTATCGTCATCCTAAGAAACACAAGGATGAGATAGAGAAGGCAATTAAGGAGTTGTTGGAGATGGGGCACATTAGGCCTAGCAAAAGCCCATTTGCTTTAGCAGTAGTACTGGTGAAGAAGAAGGATGGGACGATGCGCATGTGCATCGATTACAGGGCACTAAATAAGAAAACAATTAAAAACAGGTATCCCATTCCTAGGATTGATGAGCTGATTGATGAGTTGCATGGGGCATGCTTCTTCACCAAAATTGATTTGCGATCCGGATACCATCAGATCAAGATGAGAGCAAATGACATTGAGAAAACAGCCTTCCGATGTCACTATGGCCACTTTGAGTTTATGGTTATGCCATTTGGACTAACCAATGCACCTGCTACATTTCAGAGTTGTATGAACCAGGTATTCAAGGAGCAGTTGAGGAGATTTATCTTGATCTTCTTTGATGACATCTTGGTCTTCAGTAAGACCTGGGAGGAACATTCACAGCATTTGGAGGAGGTGTTATCTATCCTAGAGAGAGAGTCGTCGTATGCCAAGGAGTCTAAGTGTGAGTTTGGTATGACAAAATTACTATACCTTGGGCATATTATTAGTGCAGATGGAGTTCGAGTAGACCCTGAAAAGATTAGAGCTATAGTTGATTGGCCTACTCCTACGAACCTCACACAGCTTAAGGGGTTCTTTGGTCTTTGCGGATTTTACAAAAGGTTTGTTAAGGGTTTTTCACAGACGGCAGCGCCTTTGACAGATCTCACCAAGAAGGGGGCCTTCATGTAGACAGGGGCAGCACAGAGGCGTTTTGAGCATTTCAAGCAGGTAATGTCTTCATGTCCAATTCTAGCTCTACCGGATTTCACGAAGCCTTTTGAGCTTCATTGTGATGCACCGGGTGATGGGATTGGAGCAGTATTGATGCAGGAGAAGCATCCCATTGCATTCGAGAGTAGGAAGCTCCGGGGAGTTGAGAGAAGTTATTCTATCTATGACCGGGAGATGTTGGCCATAATGCATGCATTGGCAAAATTCCGATCATATTTGGTAGGTGGGCGTTTTGTGATCAAGACTGATCACAACAGTATTAAATACTTCATGAGCCAGCGTGATCTTAATGACCGGCAACAGAAATGGGTTACTAAATTGCAGGCTTATGACTTTGACATAGAGTTTGTCAAAGGGAAGAAAAACGTGGTGGTTGATGCCTTATCTCGGAGACCTCACTTATGTGCTCTGGCAGAAATTTCAGGAGATTGGAGAGATCGGATTATAGCAGAGTATGTCGGAGATGCTTGGGCTTCTGGATTGATTTCAGGTACTATACATGATGATCGCTATGAGGTGATAGATGGATTGATCAGAGTTCAGGACAGGGTTTATTTGATTCCGTCATCACATTTGAGAGAGGCGATACTGAAGGCATTTCATGATGCACCCACAGTTGGGCATCCGGGGGTCTTCAAGACCTACAGGCAGATCCGAGAGCGGTTCTCATGGAGAGGGCTCAAGGATGATGTTCAGAGGTATGTCAGGGAGTGTGCGGTTTGTCAACAGAATAAGGGAGAGCACACCTTTCCTGCAGGTTTATTACAGCCCTTGCCCATCCCTGATAGGAAATGGGAAAGTGTTTCGATGGACATCATCACTGGTTTACCATGAGTGCAGGGAAGGGATTGCATCTATGTGGTGGTGGACCGCTTGACGAAGTTCGCTCACTTCTTCGCTATTCCGTCCACTTACACAGCAGCACAGGTGGCAAATCTTTTCTTTAGAGAGATATTCAGGTTACATGGGCTGCCCAGATTCATTGTCAGTGACCGGGATAGTAAGTTTATGAGTGTTTTTTGGCAAGAGTTGTTTAGGTTGTGTGGTACAGATCTTACACCTAGCACTAGTTATCATCCACAGACAGATGGGCAAACAGAGATTGTGAATAAATGGGTGGAGGGATATTTGAGGAACTATGTAATTGTACAACAAAAGGCTTGGGTCAGATGGTTGCATATGGGAGAGTATTGTTATAACACCACTTATCATATGTCCATCGGGATGACTCCTTTCATGGCACTCTATGGTTATGAAGCACCTAGCTTCATGGATTTAGTTTTGGGGGACAGCAAAGTGCCCAAAGCCAAAAACTTATTGTGGCATAGTCAGGACATCCTGAAAGTGCTCAAGGAGAATATACAACAGGCCCAGAATCAACAGAAATTGTACGCTGATCAACACTGAATAGAGCATAGTTTCGAGGTAGGGGATATGGATTACTTGAGGCTACAACCATATAGACAGTCATTGCTCAAGAAGAGCGGAGCTGAAA
>CM021110.1:18172428-18196894 GCA_007115665.2 Sequoiadendron giganteum | reverse complement strand
CTCTAAAGAGAAAAGTGGTTTTTGTCCACAAATATCGATTGTTGAAGGAATTATTATAACACATGAGGCTATTCATTCAGGGAGGAAAGAAAAAATAGAAAGAGTGATGGTAAAATTGGACATAAGGAAGGCATATGATGAGGTCAATAGGGAAATTTCTATTATAGGTATTGAGAAAGTTTGGTTTTAATGTTTCCTGGGTTGATTGGGTGGGGAGTTGTATTAATACTCCAAGGTTCTCGGTGCTTGTCAATGGAAGCCCTCAAGGTTGTTTTGAATCCTCGAAAGGGATAAGGAAAGGAGACCCATTGTCTCCCTTTCTTTTTATTATAATGGAAAGCTTTAGGAAGATTGATTGCAAAATATAGGGTGGATGAATGGTGGAAAGGGATAAAGGTGGCTAGGGGGGTGGAACCAATCTCCCATCTTTAGTTTGCAGATGATACTTTTTTAATGGGAGAAGCCACCCTCAGAGAGGCTCGCATAATGAAGACAATTATAGATCATTATAGTAGGCTCTCAGGACAGTGTGTGAATTGGAAGAAATTGGAAGTCTTTTTCTTCAATACTCCAATAAGGAAGCAATGAGAAATTAGTAGAACTTCGGAGATGAAATTTGGTTTACTACCAGGAAGATATTTAGGAATGCCTTTGTTCAATGGCCCTTGTAAAGCGTCTCTTTGGAAAAATCTGGTAGATTGTTGTTTGCAGATAATGGATGGGTGGAAGAGTCATTGGTTGACCTCGACGGGACGCATTCTAATGTTGAAATCGGTCATGAAACTATTATCCCAATTTTCTCCATGATGTGTTTAAGGATTCCACAAAAGGTTATTAGCACCATTGGATAGAAAATGAGGAAGTTCTTCTGGAATGGGGCACTTGAATAGGATAAGATTTCATTGTTGGCATGGGAAAATATTTGTAGGCCAAAAGGTGAAGGGGGAACAGGTTTGTGTAATTGGCAAGTAATGAATGAGGCCATGGGTGCAAAATTGGTGTGGAACATGTATTCCAATCCAAATCAGCTTTGGGTGAGGATCTTGAAGTCAAAATATCTAGACTCTAAAGAGAATCATATAATTTTCACGATCCAAAATCCCCCTAGAGAATCGACAATCTATAACTTCATAGTGTCTTGTAGGCCAGTTATCATTGATCATATCACATGGCAGATTGGAAATGGCTGAATGGAAAAGTTTTGGGAAGATTCGTGGAAAGGTCTCCCAGCTTTGGTTGAAAATCATCAAGTACTAAATTTGAAGTTACTCTTAACACAACGTTGGGGAAGTAGAGTTAAGGATTGTCTGGAGAAAAAACAAGGTGCTAATGGTGAAGAGTGGGTCTGGAAAGATGTGAGCTATTTGGGTTTAATGGTAGATCAACAAACTTTAATGAAGGATATCTTTACAAGCATAAGGGTGTTTATAAATAATTTTGAGGATAGGGTTGTTTGGTGTGGAGCTTCCACTGGAAGCTATTCTGTTAGAATTGGGTACCAATTCCTTGATTCTAGGGGGCGAGATGAAGTATGGCCATCTCATTTGTTCTGGAGCAAGAAGTGTCTTTCGAAGGCGGGGACCTTTGCTTGGCTTGTATTTTAGGGCCGAATACTCACGGGAGAGCGAAGGAAATGGTTGGGATTTGAAGGGCCTTCTCATTGCATAATGTATGAACATGGTGAGGAAACAGTGGATCATCTCCTACTCCAGTGTGATGTCACTTCTCAGTGTTGGAGTATGGTTCGTGGAAAATTAGGTTGGCAGGGCCCCATACCGGAATCTTTGAAGCAATTTTTTATTTGTTGGCCACAATGCTCTGGTAGATCCACACTTTCTTTTGTTTGAAGTGTTTGTCCTTCTATGGTGGTGTGGGAGAATTGGAAGGAAAGGAATAGAAGGTTATTTCAGGAAAAGAAGGAAATAGTGGATACAATTTGTTTCAAAATAAACCATGAGTCAATTGAAGAAATAGTAGGAGCAACAACCTCTAGATATTTTAAGCTAAAGGTACCATATATAGATCAGGATAAGCTCTTCCAAATGCAATGGCCAAGGATTAAGATCTGACCTGTAAAGGGGATGTGTTGGGTGAATCTAACACCTAAAGTGGGTGAGGTGGTAAGGTGGAAACATCTGAAGAAGGGATGGACAAAGATAAATTTTGACGGGGCATTGAGAGGAAACCCAGGGCCATCAGGGATTGGGTGTGTGGCGAGGGATAGTAATGGTAGTATCTTGATGATGGAAGCAAAAATAATTTGGGAAGGGACCAACAATGTGGCAGAAGCAATGGCAGCGCTTCAAGCAATTAAACTTGGAAGGAAGATGGGAATTAGAAACTTGCACTTGGAAGGTGATTCCCTTATTATTGTGAAGGCAATTATGGTAGGCACAATGCAAGAATGGCATTTGCAGAAATACATTCATGCCATACAAGAGAATCTAACCATATTTGAATGTTTTAAGGTGACCCATACTTGAAGGTAGGGAAATGAGGAGGCAGATGTGTTATCCAAGTGGGCGTTGATGTTCACAACCGAAGGGGAGGAATGGACAGAAGATTTTTGTAATCTCTCCCTTTATGATTAGCAACCTAAATAAGAGATGGCTAGTGAAGTGTTAAAGGAAGAGTTTGAATGACATGCTCTTTGAGGGATATAATTAAATGGGAGGGAAGGGGTATCAATGGGAAGTAGTTGGGGATGTATGAAATAATTTTTTTCTCCTGTTAGCTTGCTGGGGTAGACTGAGATGAAGGGAAGGAACATGAATCTGATAGTCGTATTTTTTGGGTACACATACTGAGATAAGGTTGCTAGGTTTAATTAGAAATGCGGTCAGTGCTTCTGCAAGGATAGGTGTTAAGGAAGTAGTGTTCGAAGCCAAGGAAGTGAACTCCTGCGAGAGTGTCAATTTCTAAGGAGGAAGGTGAATGAAGTGGTGGAGCATAGAGACATGATTCCTTTTTGGTGATAGGTTTAGCAGAGAATGTTGGAAGTATTTTATGGTTGTGATAGAAGATGGGATTTCCTTGTAATGGGCCTTGGGTTAGTGGTACGGTATTGGTAATGGCACAAATGGTTACTTTTGGTTTTTGTAATTTTTTGTTGGCGTTGGGTGATGGATTTTTTTGGTGTGCTAGGATGTGGTGATCTCAAGAGGGGGATGTAGAATGGCTAGGAATTGCTTTGTAATTTGAATTTGATATCAATAAAATATAAATTATTACCGATCAAAAAAAATCTTACAACCACATTAATATTAAACCATTAATTTTCCTTAGACTTTGAGATGAGAAAAATGTAGTTTCGTCAAAATTTATTATTTTTTTAAGAAAATAGTTTACATGTATCTTGTAATTTAAAAAAAAGATGATTCTCTCTTCTTTTTTATGCGACAAGGGTGTCCCTATGACTCAGCAACCCATACCTTAGGTACTTTGGGCAATTTGAGGTGGGACTAGCCCCTTGCAAGTGGACGCCATAGCCCGCATATAGGCCCACTGGTCAACTGCGAGATAATTTTAAAAAATATATTCTTAGCTATTAATAGTGTAATTTTTTTTTATTATAAGGTATTTATCAAATTCAACAACCATCCTGTAATGTCCCCACTTTAGCAGTTGACCAAGTGTGTGTGTGTTAGTCTTGTTCTACATGGTCCTGAGGGCTAACGAAGGGTTTAAGGGGATCCTAGAGTGTTTTGGCCTAGTCATTTCCAGTTTGGGCCAAAACGAAGTTGATTTACTCAGTTTCAGGCATACTTACTATTTTTAGTAAGTCAGTAGGACACAGTGGAGACCAATTTTGGTGATTGGATTTGATACTCCTCAGTGAGAGCTTTCCGACGAGCTATCACTCGCATTATTCGGAGTCCGATTGCTAATACATTTTAATGCCTGAAGTTTTATTAAAGTAACATTTAATTTAATTGTAAAATATTAAAGTGTTACTTTTAATATTTATTTTATGGGGATGTGTACCCAAGGGAGACATAAGGGGATATTTTAATATATGTTTTATATTGCACATCTTTTATCCCACATTGCCCATGAGAGTTGAGTCGACCCTTGGAAATAGAATAAAAGGAAGCGTTTGTGGCTTCATTCCATATGTTGAATATGAGAAGAAATTGGTGTGTGAGTTGCAGATCCGTTCTTGGCATTAGAGGACGTCTATCCTCTCTTGTGACATTCTAGACGTCATTCCCTTGGGGTTTGGCCTTTGGAATCTATTGCTATCAACTCCATTAACAGGCAGATTGGGTGCATTTTCAGCTACAGGCAGATTGGGGGTTTCGTTCTTATCTTCCTCTCTACTTGTCCGATGCTTATGTCACTTTGAGGGAATGATTTCAAGAAGATATTGAACCATTTGAGGGAAAATTATAACAGTACTGTAGCGCAGCACTATTCATGTTACTGTAGCACAACACTATTCACGCTACTGTAGCACGACACTATTCATGGCACTATTCACGGGTACTATTCATACCACTGTAGTAGCAGATTTTGTAAACATTTGATGAAACATTATAATGCTGTAGAAATTCGTGAGTTGATAACTTGCCATGTATTTGCTTCTTATTGAAATAATATTTTACCAGCAGTAGTCAGTTTCCAAATTGCATATTATTGTAGTTTCCTTCTTGTTCATGTTGTGTGTTTTCAAGTTTATGCCAAAACATAAAACAAACAAACAAATGTCTCATTTCCGGAAGTCATAAGGGAATTAAACATTAAACAGAGAAATAAGAAGTTGGATGCAAACTGTTTGTCAAAATTCCTTTCAGCAGTTGGTTAGTCTTTTGGGCATTCAGGGGTGTCCATTACAGTGGTATCAGAGCAATAAGTCCTGCCATCCTGTGGAGGTCTTATAGGGAATTTGGAACAGCTAGATAGAGGGAAAAGTGTTTGACGAAATGTCAAAACACTAAAATCAGAAATTAAAAACAGGTTAAGCATTTATGTTTGAGCATGCGACAAGGGCCTTATAATCTCCGCAATACCAGAGTAAGACAAAATAGGATTTCGGACTCGCAGTCTAGTTCATCCGTGCAGGTGGACATAGAATCCAGTCATACAAACACAGAGGAGATATTCTTTGATCAGGACAACAATATGGGTGATCGAGATGACATGAACACAGGATTAGGCAGAGGTAGGAATACTCGTCTAGATCAGGGGGAGGTAATGTTCAGACAGTTACTAGATACATTAGAGCAAGGGCAGCGTATGCAGCAGGAACAGAATAGGCGAATGGACATGATGTTGCAACTTATGGCTAGACAGATGGGCGTCAATATTAATCCAGGTGATGCCAACAATGGAAACAATAACAATGGGGGAAACGATAACAATAGGGGCAATGATAATAATGGAGGCCGAGGCAACAATAATGGTCCTAAGAATAACATTAATGGTAACAATGGACTTGGCAACAATGGGAATGAGGCGGATAACTTTAGACACGTTGCACGCCCGGCTCGAACAGCGAGCTCGAGACCTCTTCTACCCACCTTCCCACCTAGAGATCCGGTTCAACCAGTGAACGAACCGCAGATTACTGAGTTACAAGGTTAGTTCACGAGGGACTGGGAGGCTAGTGGACCCGAGTTTCAGGCAGATATTTCCCTCAGAGATTATATGGACTTGAGGATGAGACATATGCCTAGAGCAGGAGGGAGGAATCAGAATTTTGAGTTGAGAAAGAAAGTTGGAAAACTTTCCTTGCCTTATTATGATGCTTCAGGGAAGATGACCGCACGAGCTTGGGTGCAGAAGGTAGATACATACTTGCAGCTGAATCCTATGCCTGAGGAGGAGGCTATCAAGTATGCGGCTATGCACTTGGACGGCATTGCGCATGAATGGTGGCATCATGGCATGGTGACTCTGGGGCATAATCAGATTACATCCTATGAGGAATTCAGAGAAAGATTGATTGAGAGATTTGACACTAGGGATCCCAAGTTACATTTCAAGGAGCTAGCACAGTTAAAACAGTCAGGTTCTGTGGATGCTTACATCGCCGAGTTTCAGCGTTTGTCGGTACTTGTTACTGATATCTCTCCTAGGAGATTGGTGGTGTTATTTTGTGATGGGTTTGCTGATCCATTACGAGGTTGGGTGAAGGGACATGATCCACTCACCTTAGCTGAAGCAACTAAAAAGGCATGAGATTTAGCCCCTTCGGTATACAAAGGAAAATACCATTCGATAGATTCTTCCTACCGCAAGGACAAAGACAAAAAACCATTTCAGAAAGAGTATAACAAACCCAAAGAAGGATCAAAAGGACTAGACAGTGAAACCTTGAATGAACTTCGAAAGAAGAAATTGTGCTTCCAATGTAGAGAGTCTTGGGACTTATCTCATAAATTCCCTCTCAAGGCTAAGGCAAATCAAATGGAGTATTTTTTAGCAGAAGAGTTAGAGTCAGAGGGGGAGGATCAGCATTCCGATTCAGATGAGAGTAACACTATAGAGGAGAGTAGCATTCCTAAGGATGATAGATCGTTGGCACGCTTGACAGGGGCCTAGAAGGCAATCACATTTAAGGTCAGGGGTACTATCCAGGGGCAAAAAGTGATATCTCTCATTGACATTGGGGCTACACATAACTTCATAGTAGTGTCCTTGAGGAGAATGCAGAGACTTTTTCGTCATGATGACATAGAGTGGGCAGCAGAGTGCTACATTATGCCAGCTCCACCAGAGCCACTGGTAAAGAGTCATCTACCAGATATCCAGAAGATACTTGACAGACACGCTAAAGTATTTGGCGATATTCCTCATGGGGTTCCCCCTGATAGGGGGATGGAGCATGTTATTGAGCTCGAGGAGGGAGCCAAACCAGTTATGATTACCCTTTATCGTCATCCTAAGAAACACAAGGATGAGATAGAGAAGGCAATTAAGGAGTTGTTGGAGATGGGGCACATTAGGCCTAGCAAAAGCCCATTTGCTTCAGCAGTAGTACTGGTGAAGAAGAAGGATGGGACGATGCACATGTGCATCGATTACAGGGCACTAAATAAGAAAACAATTAAAAACAGGTATCCCATTCCTAGGATTGATGAGCTGATTGATGAGTTGCATGGGGCATGCTTCTTCACCAAAATTGATTTGCGATCCGGATACCATCAGATCAAGATGAGAGCATAGGACATTGAGAAAACAGCCTTCCGATGTCACTATGGCCACTTTGAGTTTATGGTTATGCCATTTGGACTAACCAATGCACCCGCTACATTTCAGAGTTGTATGAACCAGGTATTCAGGGAGTAGTTGAGGAGATTTGTCTTGATCTTCTTTGATGACATCTTGGTCTTCAGTAAGACCTGGGAGGAACATTCACAACATTTGGAGGAGGTGTTATCTATCCTAGAGAGAGAGTCGTTGTATGCCAAGGAGTCTAAGTGTGAGTTTGGTATGACAGAATTACTATACCTTGGGCATATTATTAGTGCAGATGGAGTTCGAGTAGACCTTGAAAAGATTAGAGCTATAGTTGATTGGCCTACTCCTACGAACCTCACACAGCTTAAGGGGTTCTTTGGTCTTTGCGGATTTTACAGAAGGTTTGTTAAGGGTTTTTCACAGACGGCAACGCCTTCGACAGATCTCACCAAGAAGGGGGCCTTCATGTGGACAGGGGCAGCACAGAGGTGTTTTGAGCATTTCAAGCAGGTAATGTCTTCATGTCCAGTTCTAGCTCTACCGGATTTCACGAAGCCTTTTGAGCTTCATTGTGATGCATCGGGTGATGGGATTGGAGCAGTATTGATGCAGGAGAAGCATCCCATTGCATTCGAGAGTAGGAAGCTTCGGGGAGTTGAGAGGAGTTATTCTATCTATGACTGGGAGATGTTGGCCATAATGCATGCATTGGCCAAACTCCGATCATATTTGGTAGGTGGGTGTTTTGTGATCAAGACTGATCACAATAGTATTAAATACTTCATGAGCCAGCGTGATCTAAATGACTGACAACAGAAATGGGTTACTAAATTGCAGGCTTATGACTTTGACATAGAGTTTGTCAAAGGGAAGAAAAACGTGGTGGTTGATGCCTTATCTCGGAGACCTCACTTATGTGCTCTGGCAGAAATTTTAGGAGATTGGAGAGATCGGATTATAGCAGAGTATGTCGGAGATGCTTGGGCTTCTGGATTGATTTCAGGTACTATACAGGATGATCGCTATGAGGTGATAGATGGATTGATCAGAGTTCAGGACAGGGTTTATTTGATTCCGTCATCACATTTGAGAGAGGCGATACTGAAGGCATTTCATGATGCACCCATAGTTGGGCATCCGGGGGTCTTCAAGACCTACAGGCAGATCCGAGAGCGGTTCTCATGGAGAGGGCTCAAGGATGATGTTCAGAGGTATGTCAAGGAGTGTGCGGTTTGTCAACAGAATAAGGGAGAGCACACCTTTCCTGCAGGTTTATTACAGCCCTTGCCCAATGGACTTCATCACTGGTTTACCACGAGTGCAGGGAAGGGATTGCATCTATGTGGTGGTGGACCACTTGATGAAGTTCGCTCACTTCTTTGCTATTCCGTCCACTTACACAGCAGCACAGGTGGCAGATCTTTTCTTTAGAGAGATATTCAGGTTACATGGGCTGCCCAGATTCATTGTTAGTGACCGGGATAGTAAGTTTATGAGTGTTTTTTGGCAAGAGTTGTTTAGGTTGTGTGGTACAGATCTTACACCTAGCACTAGTTATCATCCGCAGATAGATGGGCAAACAGAGATTGTGAATAAATGGGTGAAGGGATATTTGAGGAACTACGTAACTGCACAACAAAAGGCTTGGGTCAGATGGTTGCATATGGGAGAGTATTGTTATAACACCACTTATCATATGTCCATCAGGATGACTCCTTTCATGGCACTCTATGGTTATGAAGCACCTAGCTTCATAACTCTAGTTTTGGGGGACATCAGAGTGCCCAAAGCCAGAAACTTATTGTGGGATAGTCAGGACATCCTGAAAGTGCAAAACGAGAATATACAACAGGGCCAGAATCAACAGAAATTGTACGCTGATCAGCACCGAATAGAGCGCAGTTTCGAGGTAGGGGATATGGTTTACTTGAGGCTACAACCATATAGATAGTCATCGCTCAAGAAGAGCGGAGCTGAAAAGTTGAAGCCTGGATTTTATGGTCCCTATAGGGTGATTTGCAGAGTGGGCGAAGTCGCCTATGAGCTTGAGCTTCCAGAGGGCAGTCGGGTGCACAATGTGTTTCATATGTCTAGGCTTAAGAAAGCCATTGGTCAGAGTGTAGTGCCTTCTGCAGATTTACCCCCTTTGGATGAGGAGGGGAAACTTGTGCTAGTACCCGAAGCTATTCTGGACACCAGAGAGAGAAAGCTTAGAAACAGGATAGTGAAGGAGTATTTGGTCAGATGGAGAGACCTGTTGGAGGAGGATTCTACATGGGAAAGTGAGCAGGTTATTTAGCAGGCTGGACTGAGATTGCTTGAGGACAAGCAATTTCAAGGGGGGCGGACTGTAATGTCCACACTTTAGCAGTTGACCAAGTGTGTGTGCGTTAGCCTTGTTCTACATGGTCCCGAGGGCTAACGAAGGGTTTAAGGGGATCCTAGAGTGTTTTGGCCTAGTCATTTCCAGTTTGGGCCAAAACGAAGTTGATTTACTCAGTTTCAGGCATACCTACTATTTTTAGTAAGTCAGCAGGACACAGTGGAGACCAATTTTGGTGATTGGATTTGATACTCCTCGGTGAGAGCTTTCCGACAAGCTATCACTCACATTTTTCGGAATCCGATTACTAATACATTTTAATGCCTGAAGTTTTATTAAAGTAACATTTAATTTAATTGTAAAATATTAAAATGTTACTTTAATATTTATTTTATGGGGATGTGTACCCAAGGGAGACATAAGGGGATATTTTAATATATGTTTTATATTGCACGTCTTTTATCCCACATTGCCCATGAGAGTTGAGTCGACCCTTGGAAATAGAATAAAAGGAAGCGTTTGTGGCTTCATTACATAGGTTGAATATGAGAAGAAATTGGTGTGTGAGTTGCATATCCGTTCTTGGCATTAGAGGACGTCTATCCTCTCTTGTGACATTCTAGACGTCATTCCCTTGGGGTTTGGCCTTTGGAATCTATTGCTATCAGCTCCATTAACAGGCAGATTGGGTGCATTTTCAGCTACAGGCAGATTGGGGGTTTCGTTCTTATCTTCCTCTCTACTTGTCCGATGCTTATGTCACTTTGAGGGAATGATTTCAAGAAGATATTGAACCGTTTGAGGGCAGATTATAACAGTACTGTAGCGCAACACTATTCATGTTACTGTAGCATGACACTATTCACGCTACTGTAGCGCGACACTATTCATGGCACTATTCACGGGTACTATTCATACCATTGTAGCAGCAGATTTTGTAAACATTTGATGAAACATTATAATGCTGTAGAAATTCGTGAGTTGATAACTTGCCATGTATTTGCTTCTTATTGAAATAATATTTTACCAGCAGTAGTCAGTTTCCAAATTGCATATTATTGTAGTTTCCTTCTTGTTCATGTTGTGTGTTTTCAAGTTTATGCCAAAACATAAAACAAACAAACAAATGTCTCATTTCCGGAAGTCATAAGGGAATTAAACATTAAACGGAGAAATAAGAAGTTGGATGCAAACTGTTTGTCAAAATTCCTTTCAGCAGTTGGTTTAGTCTTTTGGGCATTCAGGGGTGCCCAGTACAGCGGTATCAGAGCAATGAGTCCTGCCATCCTGTGGAGATCTTATAGGGAATTTGGAACAGCCAAATAGAGGGAAAAGTGTTTGATGAAATGTCAAAACACTAAAATCAGAAATTAAAAACAGGTTAAGCATTTATGTTTGAGCATGCGACAAGGGCCTTATAATCTCCGCAATACCAGAGTAAGACAAAATAGGATTTCGGACTTGCAGTCTAGTTCATCCGTGCAGGTGGACATAAAATCCAGTCATACAGACACAGAGGAGATATTCTTTGATCAGGACAACAATATGGGTGACCGAGATGACATGAACACAGGATTAGGCGAAGGCAGGAATACTCGTCCAGATCAGGGGGAGGTAATGTTCAAACAGTTACTAGATACATTAGAGCAGGGGCAACGTATGCAGCAGGAACAGAATAGGCGAATGGACATGATGTTGCAGCTTATGGCTAGACAGATGGGCGTCAATATTAATCCAGGTGATGCCAACAATGGAAACAATAACAATGGGGGAAACGATAACAATAGGGGCAATGATAATAATGGAGGCCGAGGCAACAATAATGGTCCTGAGAATAACATTAATGGTAACAATGGACTTGGCAACAATGGGAATGAGGCGGATAACTTTAGACACGTTGCACGCCCGGCTCGAACAGCGAGCTCGAGACCTCTTCTACCCACCTTCCCACCTAGAGATCCGGTTCAACCAGTGAACGAACCGCAGATTACTGAGTTACAGGGTCAGTTCAAGAGGGACTGGGAGGCCAGTGGACCCGAGTTTCAGGCAGATATTTCCCTCAGAGATTATATGGACTTGAGGATGAGACATATGCCTAGAGCAGGAGGGAGGAATCAGAATTTTGAGCTGAGAAAGAAAGTTGGAAAACTTTCCTTGCCTTATTATGATGCTTCAGGGAAGATGACCGCACGAGCTTGGGTGCAGAAGGTAGATACATACTTGCAGCTGAATCCTATGCCTGAGGAGGAGGCTATCAAGTATGCGGCTATGCACTTGGACGGCGTTGCGCATGAATGGTGGCATCATGGCATGGTGACTCTGGGGCATAATCAAATTACATCCTATGAGGAATTCACAGAAAGATTGATTGAGAGATTTGACACTAGGGATCCCGAGTTACATTTCAAGGAGCTAGCACAGTTAAAACAGTCAAGTTCTGTGGATGCTTACATTGCCTACCCATAAAAGTCCCCTTTTAATAATGACATTAAGTTGTGAAGCTTAGACCAAGGGAAAATATAATTAAAATAAAATATTATTTTAATTAAAACAACTTATCTCTCCCGAACTGCATCCAGGCGCTAAATCAGATACCCAACTGAACCAAATGATGAGGCAAGCCAAGAACGCTGAAGCCAACAAGACCACTGCCAGAAATAGAATTTACTAAAAATAGTAAATTTCGAAGGTAACTTGGA
The DNA here is from genome assembly GCA_007115665.2 of Sequoiadendron giganteum. Taxonomy (NCBI): domain Eukaryota; kingdom Viridiplantae; phylum Streptophyta; class Pinopsida; order Cupressales; family Cupressaceae; genus Sequoiadendron; species Sequoiadendron giganteum. The sequence goes on along the minus strand of CM021110.1, from coordinate 18,184,690 downwards.
TCAATATGCCAGATATACCAATGCGAAGCTCTCTGAAAACCCAGAAAAGAGCTGCCAACCAATCACCAAGATTCCAGAAGCACACTCCAACACAAGCTGAAACATCCTCCTAGAAGATAGGAAACCCTAATTCTGCTTCCGAGTAGTCTACGGGTCACTAGGATAGACTAACGGCCAACTGTCAAGTCACTGTTGAGAAGGGGACATTACAATCTCCCCCTTTGGCATTGATGGCAACATATGATGTGAAAAACACCATCAACGCAACTAATTTTAGCACTTACTCCCCCTTAGGTTCTGACTCTTCTCTCATGACTTCTTCGAGATTTTTTCACATTATTCTTCTCCCCCTTTGACATCAATGACAAAGATACACAAGCTCTGAACCACATAGTTGAATCTTCTGAGTACTCCCCCTGAGTAGCGGCCACACAACATCAATCCGAATCAAGATATTACTGTGAAATGCTTGGATTGATGCAATGTCTTTGCATGTTAGTTCTGATTAGGAGGGGAAATCACCCCTAACTTCCCTCTGAGATACTCAAAAGTATCCTTAGGCAATGGCTTAGTAAAGTCACATACTCCAGTCTAACTTCTTTATCACTCACCTTGTCTCTCAAAAAGTGGTATTTGATAGATATATGCTTGGTCTTTGAATGCAGCACCGGATTCTTAGAAATGTTAATTGCACTTGAATTATCACAGAATATAGCAATAGGTTCATCGTACACAACTTTGATATCTTTCAACATCTACTTCATCCATAATACTTGAGTACAATTGTTAGCAGCAACAATGTATTCTACCTCTGCAATAGACAAAGAAATGGCATTCTGCTTTTTAATTAACCATGAAATCAACTTCTTTCCCAATAAAAATGTGCCACCACTGGTACTTTTCCTGTCATTCACATCTCCTGCCCAATCAGCATCTGTAAAGGCACTTAAAGTAAGATCATCATCTTTAGGATACCACAGGCCAAAATCACCTATTCCCTTCAAGTATCTGAAAATTCTTTTTATAGCAGTCACATGAGATTCCTTAGGATCGGCTTGAAATGTTGCAACAATACATACATCATTCATGATATCAGGTCTAGTTTGAGTCAAATAAAGCAATCCACCAATCATTGATCTATATCTAGTTTGATTTGCCTTCAGAGAATCATCATTTATTGTCAACTTACATCTGGTCACTATGGGTGTACCAACTGGCTTTGAATCTTCCATACCAAACTTCTTTAGCAATTCTTTCACATATTTGGACTGAGATATAAAGATCCCTTTATCTAACTTAGTAATTTTCAATCCCAAAAAGAATCTCATCTCTCCAATCATTGACATCTCAAACTCATTCTGCATCTCATTAGCAAACTTCATGCACAAACCATCATCTCCTCCAAAAATGATATCATCAACAAAGACTTCGACAAAGACATCTTTATCATCATCAATCTTGAAATACAAATTACTATCAGCAGTACCTTTGTTGAATCCAAGCTTCAGCAAATACTTGTCCAATCTGGTATACCAAGCTCTGGGGGCTTGCTTGAGTCCATACAATGCTTTCTTTAGTCGACACACCATATCTCCTTGATCAGTCAATTGAAATCCATCAGGTTGCTCAATGTACACTTCTTCCAATTCGCCATTTAGAAATGCTGACTTGACATCCATCTGATAAACCTTGTAGTTTTTGTAAGCAACATAAGCAAGAAATAGTCTCATAGCTTCAATTCTAGCAATAGGAGAAAAAGTCTCTTCAAAGTCAATTCCTTCCATTTGAGAATATCCTTTGCATACTAGTCTTGCTTTGTTTCTGATAACTTCACCTTGCTCATTTAGTTAGTTTCTAAAGACCCATTTAGTTCCAATTACATTTTTATCCTTAGGTCTAGGAACAAGGCTCCATGTATTATACTTCTCAATTTGCTGCAGTTCTTCTTTCATTGCTTCAATCCAATTTTCATCTTTGCATGCTTCATTTACATTACTTGGCTCAGTCTTTGATATCAAACAGTATTCTTTTGCAATTCTTCTCCTAGTTTGGACACCTTTGTTCTTATCACCTATAATCTGATTTTCTGAATGATTTAATCTCACATACCTTGGAGTCTTAGGCTGTTCTTGAATTTCAGGCTCTTGTGATCTCTCTTTTGTACTTTCACTAGTTTCTCCTTCTTCTTGATCTTCTTGATTAACCAGAACGATATGAACTTGATTTGAGGTCTGACCTTTGTTTGTACTGTCATTCAGATCATCAGAGTCATATCCACTGGTTCTAGATGGTCTAGCAATGTCTTCATCAACCTTAACATTTGCACTTTCAACCATTTTCTTCAATCTCTTGTTGTAGCATCGGTAGGCCTTGCTCTGAGTAGAATAACCAAGAAAGATTCCTTCATCACTCCTAGTATCAAATTTTCCTATATCTTCGTCTCTTCTGATGTAGCATTTACTCCCAAAGATTTTGAAATATCTAACAGTAGGCTTATGACCAAACCATAGCTCAAAAGGGGTCTTACCAGTATCACCTTTGATTTGTACCCGGTTGAGGATATAAACAACAGTACTCACAGCTTCTCTCCAATAGATATGAGGAACATTTCCTTCCAACATCATAGTTCTAGCAGCATCTTGAACTGTCCTGTTCTTCCTTTCCACAACTCCATTTTACTGAGGGGTCCGCGGTGCAGATAATTCTCTTTATCCCATGTGTTGTTACCTATTTCACACATCACCCCATTCAAAATGGGTACCCCCTAAATTTTGCTCCATTCTGGTCTTTTGGCTTTGGTTGTCTCTCTCTCTCTCTGGTCTTTTGTCCTTCCGAGGATGTCTCTGTATTTGACCTAAGTTGGAAATTTTGGCTGTCTGTGGAATTAGGGTTTTTTATTATTCAGGCTTATTTGAGGTCAAATTGAATTGTCAAATTGAAATTTGAACTCGACACAACGATCACAATGCTCCTATCTTATTCTTCGTATGGGCTCGACTCGAGAGGTTAATCAGTTATTGTGTCTTAACACGAGTCTGAGATCATAATGTCCTATCTGTTCAACAGGCTACTCTGACTCGTTTTGATTTCTTGGGAGAGTTTACGGCAAGTGAAAATTTTACGTTTCGCATCAGCGCCACTACAATTCTCAAACCCATTGGTAGCTTCACTGCTAGCCAACCAATTATGGAATTGACGGAAAATTAGTACGAAAAAGAAAAGAATAAAATGTGCTAAAAAAAGAAATATCAAAAAAGAGCAATAAAAGGAATATTATACTTTGAATATTGGTATGGGGAATATACGGATAACTCCACTGGGGCTATGGACGCCTGACCGGCAATGGAGAAATATTCGTGAGAATTATAGCGACAACCTCGTTGGGGCTATGGGCGCCTGACTGGCAGTGAGGCAATGTCCAGGATGCTTTTGAAGTTAAGATACTTTGTACCCAAACCAAATTTTTTGCTTAAAATGGTCTAAACCTTGTAAAAGTGGGGTCAAAACTCAGTTTTTGGGCAAATAAAGTATGGGCTTTTAGTCAGCGTGATGCTAGTAAGATACTAACAAAATTTGAAAAATTTGAAAATTAGGGTTTCTGAAATCTATTTTTAGCTCGAAACCCTAAAAAATAGGAACTTGTCAGAATTGGCTGAAATTAATTTTGATTGGCTTATTTCACATCACGATCACAGTGGTGAAGTCAGTTTCAGTTAAAAGTCAGTTTAAGGCTGGTGGGTAGTTATAACTTTTTCAGGAGAAAAGTTAGGACCTCTGAGGTCATTAATGGCAGTTGGCCAGTACCAGGTGTTAATATCTAAGCCTGAAACTCAAAGAAGAACACTCTACGATGAAAGATGTTGAAAATTATGCTTTTTGACGGAGGAGATTTTCAACGAGGTAAAAGTACTGTGAAATTGGCTAAGTCTGGATTGAAAATATTCTAAGTCTGGAGGTCAAAAGCGCCACTCTCAGCTAGGGGCGCCCATCATTATGGAAGCTGTATTCAACTTTTTGTGAAATTTTCTACCAAGATGACTTCTCCAGTTTCCTGATAGCTTCGCAATGAGCTAGCCATCTAGTCCGACGGAGGAGTAAAACGCCTGAAAACGGAAATTCAGTACAGAACGAGGGAAATGCAAAGTAGATAACTTTGAAGAGAAAAAGCGCCCCTGGAGGCCAGGGGCGCCCATCTTTTTGAAGATTCAGATGAAGTCTTTTGATCAAGTGACACCCAGGAAGTTTGTTTCTATTTTTGGTCCAGCTCCGCGATGCATCTGTCAGCAGGTGAATCTGAGTTGCCGAGTTGCCGCCATCAGTGGTCAAACTTGAGGTTTCAGACTTGATCAAAAAATTGTTCAGAAAGGACCAGGGGCGCCCAAGGTTTTGAGACCTTTAATGAAATCTGTTTGATGATTTCAGATACTCATCTCGTTTGTGTCAGCTTCAGCTTTCCGTTCCCTGTCTCAGCCGGTTCAGAAGATGTCTTGGCAATCCACAGCCGGAAGTTGAGTAATTTTTGCCAGTTGCAGTAATGGATGACATTGGTTGAGAAAAGCGCCTGGAGGCCAGGGGCGCCCATGATTTAGGAAGGTTAAATGATGTTTTTATATAAAGTGTTCATCAGGAGCCTTTACTCAGAATTCAGCCTGCTCCACAGTGAGCCAGTCAGCATGTTCTGAAGTTTTGTCAAATGCCGGGAAACGTCAAGTGAAATATAGTCAAGTTATCAGTGAAAATGATGAAAATGCCTGAAAATATTCTAACACTGAGGTCAAAAGCGCCCCTGGCCAGGGGCGCCCATCTTTTTGAAGCCTCAGATGGTTGAATTTTGAATTGCCACCTCAAGGAATCTTCTTGTCAGTTTTGGTCCTGCTCTTCATCGAGATTGTCAGCCAGTTGATCCGACGTGACAGTCAACCAGAATCAGTGATCGAACATGAGCTTCGTTTGAGGTTTTAGATTCTAAATTTTCAGAAAATGTCTAAGTAAGGAAGGACGCCTAAAGTCAAAGGTTGACTTTTTGAAATTCAAAAGTAGAAGTGCGCATGAAGAGAGTTTTCAGTTTGCCAAATTTTGATCTTCAGTTAAACTCTTTTTCAGGTTGACTTCTATTTTACCTATTTTTTAGTCATAACTGGCTAAACTTAGTTTGCATGCATCAGTTAACTGAATCTTCAAGATGGCGCCCTAACTTGGGTTGGTTCTACATCCAGTTAACTGAGTTTGAAGCCAAATATAGGCCATGCGTGAGTTTTGAAGCACCAGTTGTACTTCAAGCGCCATTTCCAAAGCTTAGCATGCATTCCACACGCCTTAGAAGATATTTTTCTATATATTTTGCTAATGGCGTCCATTATTCTTCATCAGAGTTGACATGAAACATCTTTTCTTGAGCATAGAATTGATCTGCAGGTGCTACAGGTGTCAGATTTCAGTGTTCTTCGTAGCTACAGATTCAGATTGTTCAAGAAAAGATTATTTCAAACTTCGTTTTCCATTTGCATGCAAGTTTCATCAGTTCTACTTCAAGCATAGGCGAATTTCTACAGAAAAAGAGAGAAAACAAACAAATAAAAAACTTCTATTCTTCTGTCTTATTTTCCTCTATTCTCATCTTAGATTTTCTTCGCATGTCAAAGAAAACGACAGATTTTTCAAAAAAGCATCATCTAGGTTCGAGTATTTCAGCATCAACAACAATACCCATGTCTTAGATTATTTTGCGAAAATTGCCCCGCTGCCTCTTTTCTAGAAGCACTGTGTTTTTTTCCAGAATTCTCTTTGCATGTGGGCCTAAATCACATTTTTTCACAAATCTGTTGATCTGGGTTGTTTCAGGATTCATTTCTACGCAAAACTCATGTTCCAGATTTTCACGAGAAAAATTGCCCCCAGTGCCCCTAACTGCCAGTTCATATCTCAATTGAAAACCTTTTGCATGCGGGCCTAAATCACATTTTTTTGAATTTCTGACGTTGTGGGTCATCTTAGAATTTGATTATGCACAAAACCCACGTCTCAGAATATTTTGTGAAAATTGCCCTTCGACAGGGTATTTTTAGCCTTATTTGGAGTGATTTTTGGTTTTCCAGAGAAGTTGTCAGAACGTGGCCATGTTCATAGTCAACAGGCAAGTTTTTCTGGATGCAGTTCACGTAGATCAAATTCAAGACCATGTCGGTCTTAATTCATGATTTCATCATAAAAGCTGACATTGATTTGTATCAAGCGCATTAGAAAGGTTGACAAGCGTAGTCACTCAAGTCCACATGGTTTTGTGCCTCGTATAGCTGATTGTCTTCCAAGGCCAGTTTAGAGGGTTGATAAGCATGAAAAACGTGAGAAACGTCAAGCTGCAGAGGAAAACAGTGGCCATCACTTCAGTTACAAAGCCGCCAGAGTTACCAGCCAGTGAAGGGCCAGTTTAAGTATGCAGAGATTTTCAGTTTTGCTTGAGTTGCTGAGAAGCAGTGAATTGACAGTTGAGACATGTGACGACCTCTAGATGGTGATGCAGTCACTAACCTCGTGGAGGGGTTACTTGCTCGAGATCAGGGTCAGTGAACTTCAGTTCAAGGCGTCCCACCTTTTCCAAGATAGACATTAGACACAGGAGTTAAACTCGAGGCTTCTTTCCAAGTTAATTTGTTGTTACACATTGCATGCCATGTCTTTCTTGGAAACATCTACAAACACTTGGATCTTAGATTAGATATTTCAGTTAACTGATGATAGCATTCCAGTTAACTTGCCTTCAATAAGGACGTGCATGCTGGCACATTGTCCATTTAGATTAGATGTTTCAGTTAATTGATGATAGTTTCCCAGTTAACTATATAGTTTCATTCAATTAGGGTTTAAGAATAAGATCTTGCATGTCTTGCAAGACTGTAGTTGACTCAAGGTGATTTTAGGGTTGCCTACACCTTGAAGTCTATAAATAAGAGCTTTTAGCTCATTTGTAATTAGCTTTTCCTGGTGATAGAGAATTGTTATGCTGTCGCAACATGCCTATTCTCAAGATTGGTTCACCCTTGTAAATTAGAACTTTTGCTTGATAGCATACATGCTGCACCTACCTTCCCTGTAGTATTGCTATTATTGTATCTGTTCAAAGAGCTTTTCCTGGTGATAGAGAATTGCTGCGCTGTCGGCAACATGCCTATTCTCAAGATTGGTTCACCCTTGTAAATTAGAACTTTTGCTTGATAGCATACATGCTGCGCCTACCTTGCCTGTAGTATTGCTATTATTGTATCTGTTCAAAGAGTAATTGCTGTTATAATAAATTGCTGCGCCTACCTTGCCTTCATATTATTGTTATGGTGTTTATTCGACCTTAGTTAAATGGGGTTGCTGGTTTGATCGTTATTGCATGCGTGTTGCGTCTATACAATCTACTGTCCCAGTTGCTTACCTTTTGTTTTGTTTATTATAGGCCTATTCAGAAGAGCAAATAGTTGCGCCTACCTTGCCTTCATGTTGCGAAACTGTACTTAAAGCTTATCGTTTGATGTGTGTTATAGTAGACTCATTCAGCCAAGCAGATAGTTGCGCCTACCTTGCCTTCATGTTGTGAAGTTGTACCAGGTTTACCGTTCATTTGTTTGTTTTAATAAACTTCTTCCCGGATTAGCAAATAGTTGCACCTACCTTGCCTTCATGTTGTGAGCCCGCACCTGGAGTTTATCGTACAATACATTCCGACTCCATTTCCTCATGCTCTGTTTCTTGAGGAAATTGGATAGATATTAAAGAAGTTAGCTTAGTTGTAGTTATATGATCTGCGAAACCAGAAAATACTTAGCTGCAACGTTCTAGGTTTTCTTAACCTTGTGCCTCTACCAGCTTAGATCAAAAAGATAGGACATTAGTTTAGTTTTCTATTTCATGCATTCTAGCACAACGAGGGAGCTTCCCTTCCTAATTTGAAGAGCACTCATTACGTAGTGTGCATAGTTGTCCGTACAAACTCACACTCTAGAGGTGTTAGTTCTTACGCCAACAATACTTATACAGCTTCTTGTGGCCGATTTCGAGGGTCAAGATGGTTTAGAGATGAAATGAATGCATATACTCAAAAGATCTCGGATGAAGGTGTTTTGATCCAATATCAGATTCTTCTCCCCTTTTGAGTATGTATCCTTTCCGTATGATGGTTAGAGGAGAGTTAGCCAAGGTTTAATCTTTAAAGTGTTTTTCAACACTTTCCTGTGGAGTCGCCAGATGTTGTGACCTTTTCACACATCACCCCATTCAAAATGGGTACCTCCTAAATTTTGCTCCATTATGGTCTTTTGGCTTTGTTTCTCTCTCTCTCTCTCTCTCTAGTCTTTTGTCCTTCCGGGGATGTCTCCGTATTTGACCTAAGTTGGAAATTTTGGCTGTCTGTGGAATTAGGGTTTTTTATTCTTCAGGCTTGTTTGAGGTCAAATTGAATTGTCAAATTGAAATATGAACTCGACACAACGATCACAATGCTCCAGGAAGACCCCCATTAAATTTTGATTGAATTCAGACAACTTACTATTTTTAGTAAGTGCTCAATCTGGGGTCTTTTCATCAGAATTCTAGAATTCTGACTGCTCCAACGCATTCAGGTAACTTCAAGGTGCTTGCACGCAAAATTTGAACAGGTTTGGACAACTTGCTATTTTTAGCGGTTCAGACTTCAAAGGGCTATTTTTAGGGTTTGCATGCAGAGTTTCTCAGTGCATGTCGGGATATTCCTCATGGGTTTTTTGAGAGCTTCACAACGATGTCACATGCAAGCAGAATTGATAATTTTTCAAGGACTTACTATTTTTAACTAGTTTTCTGGGTGTTTTGAGATCCCTCAGGCTTTTTAACATGCAAACTCATCCAGCAGCTGATTAGTCACTTTTCGAGCGTTTACTATTTTTAGCGGGTACACTTTGGGCAGCTCCCGGCGCTCCAGTTTCACAAGCGGAACAACATGCAACAGGAATCAAGTCAAACAAAGGTCATTCGAGGTATATGCAAGTCAAAATAGGGTTTCCTACTTTTATGCCTAAAATAGGGGGTGAAATTTGAGAAATTGTCAAAATGAAGCGCCCCATCAGGATCAACATCTTTCGGGCAACCTACTGGCAAAATTTGAACGAAATCAAAGTACTTACTATTTTTAGTAAGTCATTTCCTGGCTAAAAATAGCAGGTCTGTGCCAGAGGCAGGTGTGAACAGGACACTTAAATCATCAAGATCATGTGAAGCAAATTTCAGGTCAAACAGAGCTGCAGAAGTCAAGCAATTTTAGGGTTTGCTAAAAATAGCAAGAGGGCTAAAAATAGCAGATAAGCTTGGGCAACAGGTATAAATAGGGTAGCAAGGCCACAAAAGGCATATCACGCCAGCTCCATGTTCAGAACGGGTAAAAGCCATTAAGAGTCGCACTTCTCCGAAATTTACTAAAAATAGAGTGGCAAGAGGTAGCTGAGGGCGTTGAAAATTCTAAGTCCACAAATGGAAACTGGTAGGAGGAAGGGTGAAATACGCCCAAGAGTGGAGGATGCTTGATAAATAAAAAAATTGTCTAAGTATGAGGAATTCCTCCTCACACCCTCAAATGTGCCCAAGGCATAAGCAAATTCCTTCACCACAGGGGAAATGCGCCCAAGCTTGCAAGTGAAAAACAAAAAAAGGTTCTAAGTGAAGAAAAATGGAAGTAGACATGCCTAAATGCACCCTTAACTTGAAGAGCCAAGGGTAAAATACGCGCAAGAGGCAATGAGATGCTAGGGCGTGGAAAACGGAAGTAGCATATATGAAATGCGCCCAAGGCACAAGCAAATTTCCTCCTCCCTAGGTGAAATGCGCCCAAGGCTACAACGAGAGTAAAAGATAAATATTCAAGGCTTGTAAAGTTTCTCCTCCCTGTGTGAAATGCGCCCTCAAAGTAAAGAGTGGAGGATGTTGGCATAAAAATTTCTAAGTATGAAATTTCCTCTTCATAGCCCCAAATGCGCCTAAGATATAAAGACAAGGTAAAACAAATGCCTAAGGCATGGAAGATTTCCTTCTCACCACCCTAAATGTGCCCTTAGCAAAGTGAATAAAGTTTAAAGAATTTTCCAAGGCAAAAAAATTCCTCCTCCCACCTCTATATGTGCCCTTGAGTGGAAGTTGATACATGAAATTGTGCCCTTGTTTGTGGGGGAAATAAGACAAGTTTCCAAGGTGTGGGAAATGCCTAAGTGTTAAAGTGGAAGCATGATATGTGAAATGCGCCCAAAGTAAATGGGGGCTTGGCTACAAAAAAATTCAAGTGTTGTAATTTCCTCCTCCCTAGGTGAAATGCGCCCAAGGTGTGAGTTAACAAAATTAAAAAATTTCTAAGGCGTTTTCTAAGGTGAAAGTGGGAAATACGCCCAAGGGAGGTAATATCAAAATTTCTAATGCTAGGTGGGATGCGCCCATAAGCATGAAGATAATTTCTTCAGGAAAACAGGAAGAACGCTTAGGGCATGAAGAGCAAAAATGCAAGTATGAAGTGCGCCCAGAATTAAAGGTTGAATAAACCTTAGCAACTTTATTATTTTCAAAAATAATAAAAAAATAAAAATTAAACTTACCCCTTCGTCTAGATACACATGAATATGATGATTTCTGAAGGGAATTTTTTTGGGTCTTGGATATTTCCCACTGGGAGATGATTTCTAAATTTTTCACACATTGCTCGAGGTTTTTCGACAGAGATTTTAGCCTGGCGCCTGTTTAATAAATTTCCTAGGCAAAATTAAATTTTTCTAAGGCAAATAAAAGGAATGTTTACAAAAAAAATGCCTTGGCTTATGAATTGAAGTTGGATGTCTGGAATAATTTTGCCAGAGTAAGCACGGAATTAAAATACCTTAGCCAGTTGAGATGAAATTTTCTATGAGGAATATTTGATTTAACGTTTTAAATTGCAAGCATGATGAAGCACGCTTATGCAGGACAGATAAATTTTCAAAGTTCTAGAAGTCAAAGATTGTGATGCTTCAAGTGACAAGTGTTATGACTGGCAAAGGAGGGAAAACGAAAATTCAAATAAATTTGCTAAGATTAGCCTATTCCAGAATTCGACTTGGCTATAAGAGCTGAAGCTCTCTTTATTTTCTCCATCAGTTGCTGAATGCAAACTTGATGTCTGCAGGTGAAGAAGTGCGAACTTGAGAAGAGAAAATTAGTGAAGTGAGTTGCTGCAAGTAATTATTTCTAAGTGCTGGAGATTGTGTTGCTGCGAGTAGAAATTTCTAAGTGTTGAAGTGTGACTTTGCTGAAAGGCGTTGAGGTTTGAAGTTAGAAATTTCAAGTGCTGCAGCCTCTTATTTTCATAACTCAGCTAGCACTCTCAAGTGATGAATTTTTGCTATGTCTCATTTTTTGATGGCTGTTTTTCATTTTTGCAAGATGGCTGAAGCAAGTAGAAGAGCTGCTGGAAGGGAAAATCATGTTGAATCCAGCAAGGCAAGTGCATCAAGGTAGGCTGTAATAAAGAAGTTGAGCAAGTCTTTCCTACTAGAGTCAAAGTTTTCTTCGAAGCTGGGCAAATTAAGTGACACAAATCTTGGCTCCTTCAATTTGGAAACTTTCAGAAGACGAATGCTGGGAATTGGAGGTCATCATCCATCAGTCACTTCGCACAATATTGTCAGAAGTGGACTTTATGCAGTTGCTGGTTTTCCACCAGCAATCCGGTGCCCAGAGCTGATTATGGAGTGTGCTAATTGTTATAACACAGAGTAGAGAACTATCATCTCACCAGATGGAAAGCTATTGGCCAACCTCACGCCTGAAGCTATTTGGGAAGCATTTGGAATTCCAGCCTACGAGAAGATGATTTACAAAACGAGACAGAGGGCTGAGAAAATGTATGCATCCACGTTTGATCGATGTGCTGATATGATAAACTCTGATTGGATGAACAAGCCTAAGCCAACCCGCACAAAGCTGTTGAAGCAAATAATTTCAGAAGACTTGAAGCAAGAGTTTTGTGACTTGATCATGATGCTTAGCAGGGTTGGAGGGTGCGCCCAATCGTTCATCTTTGAACCTTGGATGTTTTACTACATCAACCTTGTGCTGGAAGGCAAAGAGCATGTGGACTGGGCATTGATGATCAGTGATAATTTGCATGAGCAACTCAGAAGTCTAAGGAGAATGAAAACATTTTATATGAGCTCATAGATTGTCTACATGCTGGCCCAGATGACAAGATATAGAGGGATACCATACAAGAAGCCGATTGGGTGTGGCT
>CM021110.1:18065365-18172328 GCA_007115665.2 Sequoiadendron giganteum | reverse complement strand
GTGACCCAGGTGACATGGAAGAATATAAGTTTTGCAAGGAGGTTATAGTCATTGCATTTGTGGCCTATTTGCACAGGATGTGCAATTAAGTGGCTCAAAGAGCTTTCATGGGTTTCTCTTTTGCAAGTCGGTACTTCAAAAGTCATCTCAAATATGAGAAGAACCCCAAGATCAAGGAGGCCATTACACAAAAATTTATAGAGTACTTGAGAAGGGCATAAGAGATCCGAGCTGTTTTGGATGAGGGCATCACTTCCAAGCCAGCTGGCAACGGGGACGCTGCCATGGCAACAAAAGCAAAATCAAAAGGTGCCAAAGGAGGTGACGGGGATGGAGATGGAGAGGATCCAGAGCAGGCCAAGCTGAGATCAGGCCTCAATTCGGCTATAATAAGAGAGAAACCTAATGTTAAATGGAATGACGTGGCAGGCCTCGAGAGTGCCAAGGCGGCCCTACAGGAGGTTGTGATCCTACCTGTCAAGTTTCCCCAGTTTTTCACAGGTGGGTTTTGTTATTTATTAGTTGAAATTTTTCATTTTTGCTGGAGGTTGGGAAGACGATCATCCCTTCTTTGAATTGCTGGTGAACATAAGATCTCAAACAATAACCTACACTTATTAGGAGGATTTAGTTCAATACCCAGCTGCCAAGAAATTCTCTGGCATGGGTCAACCGGTGACATGGGATTATTTCTAATTTTAGAAAGAATCAACTGAGCCTTGCAATGGTGAAAGCCCAACAGCCTTGCCTCTGCAAGAAGGTCAATCGTGTTTGTCATGGCCCGTATCCGTTTGGGGTTATGCTGTTTTATACACTTGACTTGAGGATTAAACCTACATGTGGGAGGAATCACCCCAACCATTCTAATGGTGAAAGAGCAATAGTCTTACCCCTCTGCATACCAAGCAAGAGTGTTTGCCTTGGCTCCTGTTCATTTTGGATTTGTGCCTGTGTACACAGGTGACTCAAGAATTGTACCTAATTGTATTAGGAATCACCTGAGCCTTGCAAATAGTAAAATCTCAATAATCTCACTTTTATGTGCCGAGCAAATGGGCCTGCTCCACAACATTTGCTAGTGGCTCAATGTAAGTGGAGCAAAGTTGCTATCTTTTGTCCATACAATGAACACAGAGGTGGGCATGTTGTAAACATTTTTGGTTGCGGTTGGTTTTTTGTGATCACCATGTATACATGGGTACTTCATGGGTAGGGGTTTTCTTTTGTTATTCTTATACATATGTGCATTTTGTTCAATTTTTCTAAAGACAACACATGGATGGTTTCTTGTGCTCCCTCTGTTTTTTTTTCTTTTCACGGGTGGGTTTTACAACTTGTTAGTTTTGCTTTTCTCAATTAGTTTGGAGAAAAGTGGCCAGCTTGAGGTCTCAAACAGCTACCCATGCTTATTAAGTTGCTTGAGTTGTATGCACCATCTCTGAGACTACTATTGGGATGCTATTGATTCATGCTCAGATTATCAGTTTTGGATTTTAGATTGTTAGCCCCAGCATTGAATTTCTGCTAAATCATATTTAAATTCTAATTTTTAATTTTGATTTGATGTGCATGTACTTTTTGTTTGTTAATTGTACTTTTCATGCCTGTTCAATATTCTTTGGTATATTTTGATTCTTGAATCAGATGTTAGGCTTTTTGCCTTTCAAACTGTCAATGATAACAAGTAGTTAAGCATTTATACGACTTTTTGTTTTCAATGTTGCAGCAATGTTCCTCCATCCTGTGACTGAGAGTGAGCTTATTGTTGATACGTCAAGGGGAGAGACCCTTCAAATCAATGTGAGATCTTTTCTTTTCTTCAAACAGATTAGCTTAGTCTTTATTGAACTGTTTCTTTTTTGCATTGGGAAAGTTCAATCTAACTTGATAATAACATTTAATTGTTTATTAGTGGACATTATTCATTTCATTTCTAATGCCTTCCAAACATAGTAATATATTATATTATACATATGTGTGTAAAAACTTATGATGTAGCTACAATAGATGCATTGTCAAATTCTCAATCTTTTTCTTTTTTTGTTCTCTTTCCTCTCAAAGTGATGTTGTTTACGTGTCTCAAATTATATAATCCTAGTTGTTAGAAGTGATCTTGGAAAAAACTTCTAGAGTTCATCTAATGCTAGGCATTTGCAACTTACATGTAAATTTTGTTGAGTTGTTTCTCTCAAGATGATTGCACTTTCCTTCTTGAGTTCTCTTCCACATTTCCACCTCAAATACTTGGCACAGATGCCAGTTCTTACTTTAAGGGAGTTGCTTAGCTAAAGCTGCCTGGGACATGTGGTTGCTCTTATTTTTTATCTACTTGTCACTGGAATTGGGCAAAATGCACTGAAGTGAAGCACTGGTGAAATATATAAGAGTTCATTGAGCTTTCCAGTGAACCACAACCCTGGTGACAGCAAACTCCCATATAATTATGCAGTTTATTAACTTGTTCTTGAAAGAGGAACACGTAGAAGCAGATGTGATTTATTGTTAATTTTTTATTAGTTCTTTGACCTATTTTTCAGATATCAAAATGTACTTCGTAAAAAGCAAGCTAAAGGTGGACTATGCCAACTTGAAATTAGAGATGAAAAGCAATGAAAGGCAGTGGAAGATGTGTTAAAGACTCTGCACCTATTCTATTAGCTATGCTACGTTAAAATTAAAAACAACCAATTTGGCAGCTGAATTGAGAAAATAAATGGAAAACAAAGGCTTCATTAAAGTCAAAACATTCAACACTCTTTTTGCTATAGGTGTCAAGATGACCTGGAACATGGAGATCTCAAACTTCATCAACTCAGTTGTAGCAGTAGGAGAATAAAACAAAGAACATAAAAAGTCAAGTCCTTGACAAATACCTAGTGAGATCATGTCTAGTTAGAGTACTCTAGTGGCTGAAGCATACACAATTTAGCATATCATTCACTTAATGCCTAAAGAGTAAAACAGGAATTACATTTGGGAAAGCTAGTGGACCATTAAAACTTTGTCTCAGATTATAATGTTCATGTGGTTAGCCCTCAACAGAATCCAATTGCTAACGGTCTCATCCAAGGACCAACACCTTATCACCCAATTTCTTCAAAAAATCTTCACAAATTGAAAAGCTCTGCAATGACCAGATTCATGCTTGCTTAAACCATCCTGTCCCAAACGCTTTTCACCTGGCACATTGCTTTGGGGTCTGAACACAATTGCCTTGAGGCGCCAATCAGAAATAGCTCCTCAATAAATTTTGTCTCTGGCCTTTGAGCCATAAAATCAAAAGCCAAGGGACCTACTGAAACCAGCACCAGCAGAAACAGACCACCTAAAAGAACACTCGGCAGAGAAAAAACAGCTCTACTGCCAACCTCCAGCAACAATTCCGTTGCACTACACACACAGGTAGGACTAAGCAGCTCTTGAAGAGATTTGCACGTGGCATGTAATGAGCCCGTAATATGGAAGTCCCACCAAATATCTGCCACCTCTTGTGATATAAATGAGTGTAATTATTAAACGAGGTGCCAGGGAAAATTAACAAGCATACAGCCACGTGAGAAAAAGGAGATGACATAAGGTTGATGCAAGCCAAAATTTGCCAATCCCAAACTGAGATATAAAACCATGCAAGAGATGAATCAAGCACGAAAAGAGCTTTGAGGCCCACCCCAGGACTCTGCACTATCCACGATGAGAGCTGGGAGAGCGTTTTGATCAATCCTGGCATTAACCAACAAATCTGCTATCTTATTGCATCCATGAATAGCGAGGAATGATTTGACTGATCGGAAATTTCTCAGGCGTGAGTAATACTAAATCCTAGTGGGCAGTGCCGACATAATATAGCCTATCGGCTAAATATCAATGAGAGTTTTCAAACTTAAAAAGCAAACTAAGGAAAAATAAATAAATAAATATAGCCGCCATAAGTGCAAGGAAACCCCGAGAGCTGTCAAATTAGATTTCAACAGACAGAATTGGTATTGGCGTTTACCAAATAGTAAAACAGAAACAGCAATTTTCTCCTACACTCCACTGAAATTACAGAGAGAGGGAGAAAAAATAGCGCACATAGAGGTATTGAAGCAATTCTTGGAATATGAGGACAGAACACCAATAATTTGAAGAAGAATGGTCTTTTCTCCAAAATAGTTTTTCCACCAAAGATTTAGGTACATCACAACTGGCCATAAATAGAGTTTCTAAGCTTATATCATCCCCATTGAGTTAAAGTGTTCAAATTTGTTCTCTGCTCTGTGGTCCCTCCCCACATCTCAAAAGTCAAATTTGAGATAAAAAATTTAGTCTAAAAATCCATCCAGCCTTCTCCCATTTTCAAAGTTTAAAGATACATCACACTGGTTGAGGATGAAACAAGCCAGGCAATTTCCTAGCAAAGCAAGCTATTAAGATTGATTTAGTTGTCACAAAACAATTGAAAGCACATCTCCAACCACTGCTTGAAAAGGAGATATAAACATTATGGAAACTCAAAAATCCTTCCTAAAAGGTTAAAAATAAACGTCCTAGGTATCAAAGGTACATGTCGATGAAATATATCCATGTTAAAAGCTTGAATTTACTCTATTTTTTGAAAGCAATTTTTTTTATAGTGATTCAAGATACATGTCAATGGAATATATCCATGTTAGAAAGCTTGAGTTTACTATATTATTTGAAAAGATTTTTTAAAATAGTGATTCAAAGATTCGATGTAGAAGGAAAAAGGTAAGGATACAAACTCTTGTTTAAAAAAACTTATCAAAAGAGCACAGATGATACAAACTCTTATTTAAATATAATTGCAAAGTCATGGACACTTACCTATTTGTCAAAAGAGCACAGACTTGTAATCTGCATATTGTAGGTATTCAACTCCTTGAGTATCAACTGCTCCTCCAAACTTGTAAATCTATAAAGTAGCATGAAAATTCTTGCATTAGCAAACACCTACCATAAGAAATCGAACAACATAGGACACAATACAAGCCTAAACTATTACTACAAAGAAAGGAATGAACCCTTACCAATGAAGCTATTAGCAGCAGTCGATTGTCCAGTTTTTGTGTACAATCTACAAGTTATTGTCTACAATCCAGAAGGTCCTGGCATGAGCAGTCATTTAACAAAGTTAATTTTCAATATTTGGAAAACTCCACAGTATAACAAGATGGACATAGTGTTAGTCTAAATGAGACATAGTGTTAGTCTGCAAAAAAATAAAACATAATATGTTTCAATTGCAAAATGTAGAAGAATATGTCGCCTTCATTTCTTATTCATCTCAGAATCTAAAACTTTTTTTTTTCAGGTAAAACAGCTTTGGTGTAAAGAAAAAGTACACCACAAAATTGTAGACAAACGATGCTTTTCAGTGCTTTAGAATGAAGACTGAAGATTACACCTTCTTCAGTGATGTCAGAATGCTCTTCACTGCTCAGCACACTAGATAGAAAATTGCAGACAAACGATGCTTTTCAGTGCTTTAGAATGAAGACTGAAGATCACACCACCTTCACTGCTCTCAGAATGCTCTTCACTGCTCTCAAAATGGGGCCTGTACTGCTTTCAGAATGTTCTCCAGCGTACTTTCAATACTTCTTCAACTTTCACTACTTCTTCAACTTATGAGCTGTCCAAATTGTAGTCTTAAATTATTGTCTGACACAAACAGAAATATCCATCAATATGAGATAAGATTTTGCTAGATTTGGTGGATTTTTTTACATGATTTTCTACCCTCCATGTCTTTTCCGATGCAAGTTTGCTCTTTGTTTGTCTGCCACTCATTTAATTACCCTTGACAAAATTGGCATGCATGGAAAGTCTTCAAAATGCCACTGTTACATTTAATGTAGTAGATCAATTGTACTACAATATCTATTCTTCACAAGGAAAACAACTCCTCTTTTTTATTTATTTAGTATTTATTTACCTTTGACAAATTTGGCATCTATTGATGATATTTAATATTATAGTAGTACATTTAACCATAAAATTTGTTATAACCTACTAAATAGAAATTCCTTTATTTAATAATATCCTTTCCTCACAAATTTGCCATGAAATTATGATGTCAATGAATAGTATAGCTGTCATCCATCTAATTAATAGCTTTCAGATTTGTACTGACCAAAATTAAATTTCTGCCTGCGGAACTAATAATTGATCTTTCATGGAGGAAAACATTTTAAATATGCATCGGTACTTTTCTTTCTAGTGACATTTATTTATTGAACTTTTGAAAATTTGTCCACGTATTAAATGAACTGTGGGGACTATCACCATTGAAAATATAAAACATTTGAAAAATTAAATTTAACAAATTTTTGTCATGACTGTTTCTCAAATGAGCCAATCAGAATGCATAAAGACATGTTTTTTTAAAATAATAAATAGCACAATGAAAATTGAACTATGGAAGCAAAATTCCATGACATTAAATTCTTTAATATGATTGGTTTCCAAGTCATTGTCACTTAGCAAAATTGCATTCAACGGATGCATGAGTATTCTGCCTTCGGCAGGAACTAAAAAACACGCAGTATGCAGTGGCGCGTAGACAAGAATTGCCTAGACGCGAGTTTCAGCTCATTGCGTCGTTTAGAGTTGTAAGAAGACAAAAGATAATGGAAACTCTGGCATGTGGGTTTCCTTTCTCAGCCCTTATAAACCCACTCGAGGATACAGAAGATTTAGCTCCAGCTTTTTTTGAGCAAAGCATTGATATGGAACACCAGTGACAACAACAGACATGCCGCTTTCGTCTGCACACCAGGTAGACTAAGATGCTTTATGTATGTTTTCCTCGTCATTTCAGGGGATTCTGCATTATGTTGGGTTTCTTTTTTTAATCGTTGTTCATAGTGGGCTTAGTCCAGGGGGTTGGCATTAGAAGGTTTGCTCCTCGCGGTGGGGATGAAGGGAGTTCTGCTTCTTCCAATATATTGGAGGAGATTGTTTGGAATAAGGGCTCAGAAGTTCCACAGGAAAGCTTCTACATCAACGCTTTTGATTTTTTTTAATTTTAGTTTTATACAGTGGGATCTTCTTTCTTTCACTGCTAATTGGTAAATTCTGTCAACCATAGTTGGATGCAATTGTTTATCTTCTTTCTTACATGTGTCTTGGCGATGTAAACCCAGGAACCCTCTATTTTTCCATTACTTCTCTAGTTCTAGCAATTAGCACATGAAAGCCCCTATGATATATCAATTTAGTCTATTCCCTTTGACGAAGATTTAGGTTATTTTTCTACCCATTGAACTTGATTTTTTCTTTGTTTTTGTTTTCAAAAGATTAAGAAAAGACTGATCTATTAAGTTTCTATGGTATTCAGGGTTTAAACTGTTTCCTCTGTCATTAAATTCAAAAAGAAAACAGAGGCTACAGAGCTTTCCTCAATGACATAGGTTTTTGTGTTTCAATTGTCCAGAAAATGCCTGCATTCTATTTCTGGCAGACACAAAAAATGCCTACGGGATTCCTTACATACAATAGAATAAGATTTTCCAATGGACTGTATTTGATGGTAGTAGCAGAGATGACAACACAGTTTATCTATGCTTCCAGAGTATTGGAACAGCTAAAACTTCCAAAACCTTGGCATTATAACTACAAGACGATTATATAGTCCATAAATACAGTATAGTAACCTAGACTGGACATAAATTTCAAAATTACTCTTATCTAACTACTCTGGCCTTCTTTTGACAAATACAAACAAGTTATTTTTCTTATGCTTGGAACATAGCCTTTATGTACAAACATCAAAACACAAAAATACTTCATAGCTGTACAAATCATGACCAGGGTATAGCTCGAAATCCTGATACCTTGACTAGAGCCCAACGCAACATATTAAGAGAGCCTTATTTCCTTTGCCTAACTCACCTGTGGATATGTTTAACCCTTCAAAGTATGGAGAAAGAATCTTTGTGGATATCTTTGCTCCCTTGGAATATGGTTCATTCAAATTCCACAACTATGCACCTACACCAGGAATGTAGGGTGTGCTGTATAAGTTCTGGTTGATTCTCTCAAGCAATGTAAATTAATATCTCCAGACTTTGTTTCACGATTCTTACAATCAATGCAAATTGTATTCTCTCAACTAAGTAGCAGACAAGTAGCCCCATCTGGTAGAAGCTTGATATTTTCTAGCTTCAAAGACCATCATGTGTATGTCCCACTTTAGGCAAAATATGGATATCACTATCTTGAATGTGTTTTTTTGAACTCAATTAAGGCTCTCCCACTATGCTGTTATTCAAATATTCAAATGAATCCACTGCAAAAGAAAGTCACATGTTGCTGATGAGGATATGCTGCTACTGCTTTGGTTGTCTGGCTTGGCATTTAAAATGGAGAAGCAGATTGAAGGCAATGAACCAGATCAATGTGGAGGCCAGATTGAAAGTGGAGAACCAGATCAGATCAAAAGTAGAGAACCATGTCAATGTAGCTGCAGAAGTGCCTTATTGGTTGTCTTTTGTCACTCGAGATGGTTTATGTTCTATCTAGCCCACAAATGATTCTGTAATTATCCCCTCTTTAGCTTGATTCATCATTTCAAGGTCCACATATACCTGATTTATGATTATCTCATTAGAAAGATACTAGGGCTAAAATGATCTTTCCACTCTATTTTGCTTCATTGAAATCAAAGTCTAAACAGAGTGCATAATGTAGAAGCCGCTGCCTCTTTGGGAAAAAATCTGGTCACTCAAATTGCAACCATATGATGTAAATGGAATAGTTGATGTCCCAGCCATAACTAAAAATAGTTGATCTCATTGTTCATCAGGTGGGTTGAATGTAAATTGCCTACCTCAAAGCAAGTCCAAAAAATTGATGAAAGCTGTCATTTTCATGTCACATGGTCGAATAGACATCTAAAAATTCAAATTCAGTCTCAGATTACAACTTCAACATGACCCTCTTCTTAGATTGCAAGTGATGTGAATGAGAATTTTCTCACCTACTTCTATATTTGCATACATCAGTGATGCAATTGCAATTGCGATTACTGCTTTCAACTGCAGTAAAATGGAGTTTTTAATTGTGGTCTCACTAGTCCAAACATAAAGTTAATGCAAATCTCCCTACAGCATCTTGGGACAAGTATAAGTACCAAAAGTCCCATTTAAGGAATCTTTATAAAGAGACCAAATAAATCCCTTGCTTGTCTATTTTAAAAACCCACTTGAAGTCCAATTTTAAGCCACAAATTTTAATCCAGTTTGAAAAAGATGTCTTTGATAGGGAAAATCCGTAACAAACAAGAGAGATTCCAACTTCACTCATTTAGCATTCATTTGGATGAATTGCAGAAAGCAGGTAGTCATTTAGAGAAAGTAGCAGAGATCTCTTACCTTGGTAGCTTCTGCCTTCATAATCTCTTCTCTTTTCACTTGGTCATCTTGTTGCACCAGAAGTAACCACTTTGGTAGATTTAAATCATTCTCAGAATTGCAGCTGATAGTGCAATGGATATTCAAATGAAATTATCATTCTGTTCATTAACTTCACCCTTCTCTCCTTACTAAGTTCCATTTCCATTTGCATCAATTTCAGATTTCAAGATCTTCTAGCACTTTCCAATTCATCTCACACTTGCTAAATTGTCTGTAGTATTGCAGTCTAAAATACATAGAAAGTAAACCCAGAAAAGACTGTAGTAAAAAGTCTAAATACACAGAAAGTAAACCCAAAAGAAATTCTAACAGAAGGTGTATATATTTTGTATTTTTAAAATCCATACACTCAGGAAACAATACAACAAAATTATACTACTCATTGACACTAATTTCTCTGTATGGTTGTTGCTGCCACCCGGTACTGTTGAAGACCTCAGAATGTCCTCATTGTTGCCTTGCACTGCTGAATACCTTGGAATAACCTTGATGCTGCCCTGTACTACTAAATATCTCAAAGGCTTTCTCTCCTCATGAGAGCTGAACTGAAAATAAAATAAAAATCAGGATTTTGTCTAAAGCAACAAGCTGCTGTAGCAACATCCAATTTTTGTAAACAGAATGAAATTTTTGTGTTTGTGATAATCAATGATGTCTTTCCTCTTCCCAGCACTACCTATATGATTTTCAACTCAAGCGATCCACATATTATGGGAACTAATCCCACGTTCAATGCCACCTTACTGACAAACACTCCCCCAAAATTCAGGGAGGTAACCAACTGCTTGAATCTTTATTTAATTGAAGTTGATTTCTTATTTAACTAAAGATAACTAATGGAATAACTGCAGCATTCCTTATTTAACTGACACACCTAAAACTAACTAACAAACTAGAAGATTAACAAAATCTAATAACTGACATAATCCAGTCAACCCCAATCCATGGCAACTACCAACATTTCAGTGTTTGTGGGTCAAAAAGGGAGCAGTACATTGCCCTTCCCATCCACCATAAATCCAACACACCTCTCAATAAACCGTGGTTTAGTTTTGTATGCGAAACTCCACATCTTAATTATGTTGAATGGGAAGGGCAATAATCTATAGCTTTAGTTTTGTATGCCAAACTCCATGTCTTAATCAGGGTTGTCTGGATTGTGAGCATAGCCCATAGGTCTATTCCCAAATCCTAATACAAAAGTTTGAATCTCTGCAACTCCGTAAAAGGAATGTCTGGCCTAACTTTAGCCTATATTTAGGACATGAAGGTTTTCATGTGGAAAAGTGAAAACCAATCGTTGGGATGCTTTCTAGCTTACTTCTCTGTATTATGGGATTTGGTCTTCTCATTCTGTTGTGTCTAGTGATTTTTATTACTCAAACTACTAGACCTTTATACAATTTTTTTTGAATGAAACAGATAAAAGAAAACATGCATTTGGAAAGTGTGAAAGAATCTCTATCACATATATTCCCTCCCAGAGATTTTATTTGTGGATTAAAAGTCTGTGCAGCAGAAACTGGTTTACTAGCTTTAATAGCAGAAGTGAAGAAAGCATTACCTAGTAGAGGGATAATTCAGCCTAACTTTGACCCAGTGAGTGTCTCATTAATGCTTTTCCAATACTGTTTTCATTTATTTTTCATCAAGTATCCATTTTTGTTAACTAGTTCATTTTAATTGTAACTAAGTGTGATGAGTTTTTATAGACTGTCGTTTAAAAAAAAATAATGGAACAGGTCATTATTTGAACTCTGTGATGAATGAATAAATGAAAAAGAGATGTAGTCATGCTACACACACAGTTGCATGCTTATAAAGCTCCAAAACTTGCAAAATTTGCCACATATCACAATTGTGTCATTTTTAGGAATATTTAATGGGCACAGTTTTTCTTGAACAAAAACTCAGTGTCATATATTTGGATGTTTTTCATATGAAATCTTAGTGTAGCTGGTAAGTTATCTCTTGTAGCAGGCTCACAAAAGAGGATACACTCTTTTGAATTCTGCCTCATGTGAACATGCTTGTATATATGAGAACTTTATTGTCATCATGGTTTCCTACCCCCCTTGCCAGTTTCACACTATTTTTGTTAGATTTATATAGCACTAAGAAGTTGGGTTTGGTAGAATAGTTGATTGAATTGGCAAAATACAATTCACGATAGGCTATGGGTACACCCAAGGTCTGGCTTGGGCACCTTGGGTAAAACCGTGCATTGACATTTGACATTTTGTAAGTCTATATTTGTGATGTCTCTGCCATGATAAACCCATTTTAAAATAATAAAATAAAAGTATAAGACCATTATTATTAATGTAAGAAAATTAGTGATTCACTCTTGCAAATGCAACAAATGATCTATAAGAGATGATTGGCAATTTGAGAGGGATAATATTAATGGAATTAATTATCCCTCAAAGCGATTAAATGAAGACAAGGATTTGTTAAGCAATTAATCGAGAACATGACTTTTGGTGGAAACATTACAATGAAAAGGTGACCATCTCCATCCTGGGTATAAAATGAAGGATGTCTCAAATGCAAGGATCATCGATTGGATTGAGAGGAGAAAATACATTACTCAACAAAGATAATATCCTCTAAATATTAAATTGCCAATCATCTTCATAAAGACACTCACTACTCAAGCAATCTGTAGATTAGATATATCAATCAGTCTTAATTGCAAATATATAGTAAAACAACAAATAGATTCAAAATATTTGAAGGCAAGGAGGCAGACCTGAGTGAGTTATCTGCTACTCAAGGACAAAATCAATAACTATTACAACTGTTGTTGTATAGCCATCTCATGTGTTAATAACTACTGTGGTATGCTCTATCATGATTATTGTATGTAATGAAATATTTTGTTATTATCATAATTTGTATTTATTTTACTCATCAAGCAACCATGAGGAGGAACGAGGGAGATACCAATAGGTTGAGCAGATACTAGACTTCTTCCTAAGTATGCCACTCCATGGTGGATGACTGTGTGTCTTCCACGTGGAGCCAAGGGGGTGATATCTGCCCTTGGGCTTAGGGAGAGGATGTCTATGGGCCTCCTATGGCAACCTTTTTCACCAACCTCTATATGGATTGGTTTTGAGATGAATTTGAACACTTTCAATCATAAGAGGAATGGATAAGGCAGCAAGGGTAGGGAACGCATATACAAGTTTGTTCACCATGTATGCCACCCATGTTGGATGACTGTGTGTGCCACTTGAGGGCCAAGAGGGATGGTATTTCCGCTCTTGGGCTTGGTATGGATAGCTTCAGGCGAAATTATCATGCTCCTCATCCAAGTCCCATTATGATCCAACTTCCAATGTGCATGATGGATATCGTGTGGTTTATATTATTTGAAATAGTTAGGTATTTGGTTTAAATAGATAAGACACTTATTATATGTTTGATCATATGAATTATATTTCAATATTATCTAACATGATTGTAGGACCTAAACCAAGATTTTTCCAGGTTAAAGCATTTAATTGTTAAGTTGTAACCCTAACTGCATTAAACTTGCGATTCTAGGGCAATAATTAGGGTTATCCCAAAAGGTGACATTACAATTGGTATCAAAACTGTTGAAGTATAGACAACACTAAGAGGGGGCAGGGGCGTGGGGGGGGCGTGAATCAGTGTTGTAGATTTCAAAACTTTAATTTACTTTCTTTCGACAAATTTGTAAATGGAAATAATGATGCTGACAACACTTAATTAGTTTGGCATGCTTCATCAATGGAAGAATCTAAATACCGAACAATAATCAATACATAATGCTTAGACATGAATGATAAGTAAATCACACGATAATTGAAACCATGACACAATAAATTTTAGGAGTGGAAAACCCTCACGGGGTAGAAGAACCACTCAAAATTACCTCACTGGCTTTATCAAAATGCCTCAATGGCAACACAAGCCTCATTGGCTACAAATGCCTCACTGGCATACACTTGCCTCACTGGCATACATATATCTGCCTCACAGGGAAAGTGATGTCTCACTTACAAACCATGAACATAAGAAAGACAACTTAATTTAGGGGGTTACCCCGATTCTCTACAATGCATCAAATGACTTACTTCTTCAACATACATACAACATCACTTGTCATTGATTTCAAAACACAAAAATACTTCAGAATCCCCTGCAAAACATGTCAATATTTTCTGCAAACCACTTTAACATTCTCTGCAAATTGAATTCAACACTTTATGTCTCCTTTTGCATGATCTCACTATAAGAGGACATTATAACAAAGATAAACTCCTGATTACAACAATATCATGAAACAATCACTTAACAAAGTATTTTCTCTTATTTCCTCTGCTTCTTCATTCAACCTTTTAGACTATATACCTCTGTATCTTTCACCATTCAAAAGCACAGTCAGTTCTCATTTCATCTCATAGAAATTTATTCTGATAATGTTCAAGTCTCAATGAATTTAGGCAAGCATACTCAACATCTAAAGTTTACTGTTTCAACATGACTTACTCAGACCATTGGTATTTCGATACCTTGCAACCAGATGTCAGATCACCCTTCAAAGAATGCATCAGTATTCCAATACATACTACCTGTTTTCAAAACCCTCACTGATTCATTGAGAAATCCTCTTCAACTACAAGATTTTCAAAAACATAATTTTCCTCACCAAGTCTTGCAATCCGTACATGGTTATGTAGTTAACCTAATGTAATCATCCAACACCCAAAAATTCATCTCTGGATGGCTTTAATAAATTCTTGATCTTCTGATCCGTTCAAATTCTGTTACAAAGCAGTTGGAGAGCCGTCTGCGCGTCAATCTTAATGGAGTAGAATGTTCGTTGGAGGTTTTGAATTGTTTTAAATCTGAGCCTTTGATGTGAGTCCACGCGCCCAACCATCTTTAAGCATGAGCCCTTAGATTTCCTTTTACCGCTTGACGTGCCTTTTGTGACAGCGCCAGCACAGAATAAAGTTGCCCAACGGTCACTCTATTCTCTCTTGATCAAAGTGTCCCACATGCTAAGATTGCTTGAAAGTTCATGTGTTCGACTCCAAGGTTCCTTTTATCGCGAATAGACTCAGTTGGTTGATGTGTTTTGCTGGTTATTTCAAGGGGACTTACGTAGTTGTTCAATTTCGTGAAGCAATTAGGACATGAATGATTTGGCAATATTGGTTCTGGTATCTAAACTGACTCGGAAAATGCAGAATTTAAAGGGGATAGGGATAGGGATTCTACAAGTCTACTTCTAAAAGGGTGGAGGACGAGGATCGACTTAAACAATCTTCAAACCAAACTTTGCTTTGTCTCCTTTCGAACAACTCCGACAAAGTTGGTGCAATCTTCAAAGGATGAGAAAATGTTCAAACTATGACACAACACGTTCATACCGTCAACACGACACATACAAACACATGAACCATAATCGAAGTTAAGTGCTGATACTCCAGTTGACCACGCAAGGCGAACTTACCATCAGCAAGTCCGCTAGTGGTATGGACGAGAAGACTTGCTCAAATCACAACGCCACACTCCACAGCTGACAACTACTTGCATGAAAAATCTATTTTACTCTATCTACCTTGAATTGGAAAGACGAACAAGCCTTGCTAGCTACTCACAATAGAAGATAGAACCACCAAACAATGATAAATCTTTATATTATGAGAGTGTTCACAACAACTTCTTACAAAGTCCTCAATGGGAAAACTTCCTTTCCTCCTCAATTTAAACTAACTTCTAAGCTCTACTTTCTAACTTCTATCTCCAATACTCTCTAGCTCTGATCTATCTCTGATTCTAATTCTAATAATTACAAATGAGGGGGGATGCCCCTTTTATAATAAGTCCAATTCAGTGGACGGTTCAGATCAAATTACAATGAAGGGCTCGGATCGAGCCACCTATGCCCTGATTAGGGTTTCTGCCCTAAAAACCGCCACAGAGAGGAGTGGGCAATGAATGCACAGAATATTCTCCACTCCCTTGCAGGAATCATAATGAGCAATTAATGCCCACTACCATCATCAAGAAGATCCTCATCAAGCAGCGCGTTCCCACCGGCCTTCTCCCGGATAGCAAACTCGATCAACCGGGCAATTACTGCTTCAACCTCCTGTGTAGAGATCGGTGGAATATGGTTGAGCTGGAACTCCAAGACTGCTACCGTCTGTCCGTATCTGATGCAAGATTTCTTCCATGTCACCAAGGCGTCCTGGGTATGCTGAATTATACTAGAGAGCGTGGAGACATTCTCAAAGTCATCCAGGACAAGTGACCTCGCAGCTGAGAAGAATGGAGGCAGTCTACTTTTCAAACCATCAGCAGTTATCTCCTCTGGGACCAACTTTCTAGCAAATATGGCTTCTAATGTATTGAGGACTCCCCCCAGGATGTTGCCCATTGCCTTCTTCACTTTAGCTGAATCTGCCCTTGCTGCGTCGTGAAAGCCACGGCCTGTGACCACCGAGGAGTACCAACTGGTGAAATCGTACCTATCACCTCTCTGAATTACACCTCCATCCACTAAGGTTTCTAGAGGTACATGCATCAAAGCCCCCAAACGAAGTACAGTCTTCGTTTGATAGATGCGAGTATCACCCCAGGCCTGATCTACTATATCCATCCGTGCCAAAATACTTGAGGCCTGTCGATAAGCATCGACGAGGTCCTCCATGAATTTCCCTGTCTCAGTATGAACACGGCTAACCCACTTGTCCGCCTCCGTTTCCATTTTCTTTAAATCCTCTAAGGCAACAATTGACTCATTCGGAAGCTCCGATGGACGTTCTACTGCTGGGTCTGCTGGTTCACCTGGACGTGCTAGATTCTGCATATATCCTATCAAGGTTTTGTGCTCCTTCTTCAATTTCTTATACTTCCCTTCCGTGCGGAGCAACTGATCCTTCAATGCCTGATAGGAGTTATCGAACTCCTCGATAACTTGGGCTCCCGTAGGACGACCCAACTCTACTGTGGTGATCACGTAATTTTCAGGCCTCTCCTCAGTTCGATCACAATCTTCCCTCGGAATAGCCACCTGAAGCGTGCGGGAACCTGACTCGTCGGTCGAGATCTTTGAAAACTTTCGGGCCCTTTTCTTCTCTGGTGGCGCACTGATCCTCCTAAGGAACTCCTCCATCTCAATGGCCGGATCCGTATCATCCTCGGGTTCTCTCCTCATTCTATCGGAAAGCCAATCAGGCACTATCTACTGTGGATTACAAATGACAAGGGGCTATTCTTCTGTTGCCTCCATCTCGTGCACTTCCTCCCTTCTTGCACTGGTTTGCTCGGGCTCATCCTCCTCTATAAGCTGAGTATCTCCCGACCCTTGGGTCCCCTGTTCTGTGTTTTCTTCTTCTTCCAAAGCTGTGTCCAACATCTGCTGAAAATGGGTGTCGGCCATTGTTTCCTCTTCCTCTTCCTGTTGGCCGCCCCTGGATAGACCGACACTAGCTGATTCCCGGGCGTTGGGCTGATCTACCTCCTCAAGTCCCCGCTCTTCCTCTAATCCTGCCCTCTGATCGGCAAATAATGAAACCACTCTTAAACTCGAAGACTGAGTTTGTGAGTGCACGAGTGATGCTTGTTCTATCCTCAATGGTATCGGTTGGGTTGGCACTTCCACTTGTGCCCTCGATGTCTGAGCAATTTGTTTCCCTCTTTTTACCGATAACGGCCTTGGGTCACCCATCAAGCTGTAAGTAAGGGCGATCGACTTGCTCTTGAGTCTGCATACATGCCTGTCGACCCAAGTCCTGGTAAAAGTCATCACCGGGATAGAAAGAGTGTCCAAGTCCATGATCTCTGGCTCGGACCAATCAGGTGGTGGGACAGGAGTATCCCTAACTGACCCATAGTCGGGTTGCATGGCGTTGACATCCTCCTCCACCTGGTCGGGAACTGGAATAATCTCACATTCTCTAATCAACTTGAGAGGAAGTCTGGAAAACATCCTTCTTCTTATCTCAGCCTCATCCACTGCATTTGCCCAGAAGTCCTCCAGATGAGCTCTGTGCCGGTATTCAACGTTTTGTACCATCCGGATGTTCCCGTAAGGATCGAAATCCTGCCTGCCTGTGTGATATGACAAATGATAAGATTGCAGCTCATCCTCTGCCTCTCTGGCCGCTTGCAAAGAGGGACACACCTCAATGGAATTTCCCATGGTGATAGGGAAATCAAGCCCACCCTTCTTTTTCCTTTTCTGAATCTTATCGTAGGCAATCAATTGCCTAGATATCTCAAGCATTACTATGTGATCAGTGGGGTATCGCGGTAACCGATACGGATACGAAGTGAACCCCTGCAGCCTAATATATGTGAATTTCGGGAATTGGATGAGCCAATACCCATATTCCTCAATCAGTGTCTGTGCGTCTTTAGATATTCTCTGCTGCGTTCTCTGCTGAAGTGTCCTCGCAATGTGCATTGTGAATACATCATTTGCCCGTTTATAGTTGGCAATGTTAGCTAAATGTAGCTGTGTGCAGGCTTCATGAATTTTGAATTGACCAGGGGCACAGCCGATTGGCTCTTTGTACGAAATCCCTCTGTACTTAGTCATTCTGGCCAACATGTAAATCACATATGAGCTCATGTAGAAAGTCTTCGTCACCTTCAAACTCCTGAATTGCTCATCGATGTGGTTGCTAATCATCCTAGCCCAATCGACACACTCTTTTCCTTCCAAGATGATCTCGATGAAGTAGAACATCCAAGGCTCGAAAATGTAAGCCTGTGCACTCCCATTCACCCGGCTCAGCATCGTTATCAAATCACAGTATTCTTGTTTCACGTCCTCGGCAATTATCTGCTTTGGGAGCTTAGTGCGGGGTGGCCTCGGCTTCTGCATCCAAACTCTGTTGATGACTGCAGTGACTCTTTCGAAAGAGGAAGAGTACATCTTGTCTGCCCTTTTGTTTGTTCTGTATAACATCTCCTCAGCAGTTGGAATCCCAAATGCTTCTCCGATGGCATCCGGTGTGAAGTTGGCGAGCAGTTTACCATCCGGAGAGACAATCGTCCTACGTTCTGGCTTGTAGTGATTGGCGCACTCCATAATTAGCTCCGGACACTGAATTGCTGGCGGAAAACTAGCAGCTGCGTAGATTCCACTCTTCATTATATTATGTGCAGTGACGGATGGTTGATGGCCCCCTAGCCCGAACATCCTCGATTTGAGTGCATTCAGATTAAATGAACCAAGGTTGGTGTCATTCAATCCTGCCAACTTTGAAACTATTGCTGACTTTGGGAGAAATGGCTTAGCGAGCCTCTTAATCATTACCTGCCGGGATGAGCCAGCCTTGCCTGCTTCAGTGTTTGCAGCTCTGCCTGCGGCTCTGCTTGTTCCTGCAACATCCTTTGCGCCAGCCATCTGCAAAATAAAATAGAAGAATAAGCTAGGCTGCAGATTAATAAAATAAAACAATTCCCGAGATGGCTGCGAATACGGAGTTAGCTTTGAAAATAAAATTTCTCAGCATAAATTTCTAACTCCAAACCTCGTACTGTATAAAAATCTCTGAGGTTAGAGACAACTCTCAGCAACTGCACTTCTGACTGGTGAAGAAAAAACGCAGCAAGCTAATAACTTTCAGCAATGTAGCTAATTTCTCCAGCACAAATTGTTCGAACCTTGACTTCACTTTGTCAACTGCAGCAGTTAGAGGAATAAAGAGTTGCCAGCAATATGAAATTTCAACTTCCTCAACTTCTCAACGTTTAAACTTCGCAGCAACTCCACTTTCAGCTCTTTGAGAATTAAATTCTCCAGCAACT
Organism: Sequoiadendron giganteum; assembly: GCA_007115665.2. Classification (NCBI taxonomy): domain Eukaryota; kingdom Viridiplantae; phylum Streptophyta; class Pinopsida; order Cupressales; family Cupressaceae; genus Sequoiadendron; species Sequoiadendron giganteum. Next base: position 18,153,108 of record CM021110.1, on the reverse strand, counting down.
CCGGAAAATAACTTCAACCTTCAACTTCGAAGTCGCAGCAACACACTTTCAGCTTTTCGAAAGAAAGAGTCTCGGCAAATGAAAATTTCTCCAGCACTTCGTACTTTCAGCAACTCAACACTCCGAAATAAAAATAAACTCTCACAGAATTTCTCTCCTCAACCACTTGGAAAATATTTCAATCTCTCAAGAACTTCTTCAGCAACTTCAACTTGAAACAATGTGAGGAGAAATGAGAGAAGAGATTGTTTAAATAACTTTTCCCGGAGAATCCTGCTAAGTAGTGCTGGGGCTATTTTTAGCACCTTCATCAATTTTCCACTATCTTCGTTCGGAATCTTCTAATTCAAGCGCAGTAGTGGGCTAGTCGTCAGCCGGTCATTATGGCAGTTGCCATTAATAATGATTCCTTCCTTGTAAAAATTCGAATTTTTCCTCTTAATCTGCCAGTTAACTCTTGGCGATTTAAACAACTCGCGAGAAAAAAATCACTTGACTTGATTTAAAATTCCATTTTAAAATCTCGCAGTGTTTAAATAAATTCAACTCGAAAAAATTCGTGGGAGTAGCAAATTTATTTCCAACTTTTAAAATGTCTGTCATTTAAATCCTCGATTTCATAAAATTTGCCTTAGACGTTTTAAATTCTCTCATTAAAACGTTCAACTCCGGGCGATAAAAAAAAATTGTTTGCGTGCTCGAAATAATTCATCCTTTGAGATTTAACTTCTGTCAGGAAAATAATCTAGGCAAAACGAATTTCTTCTGAAAATATTAAAATTTCCCTTAGGAAATTAATTTTCAAACTCTGCTAACTCATGGGTGCATTTTAAGCGGGTTCATTTGATTTTCACTTGACCCATGGAAAATATTCGTCGATATCAAATTTTCCCCTTGAAAAAAGATTCGTTAACTTTCAACTGCCTTCGGAGAATTTTTAAAACTCATCAAATCATCCTTCCTTGCCAAGGGCGTATTTTCCCCTAGTGAAGTGTTATATCACTTAGAAAAAAATTTCTAACACTTTCTCTACCATAGGCGTATACATTTTGATGAAATATTTATTTCAAAAAATATTCCTTCACTTTACACCTCTGGCGCACTTTCATGTGTCTACTTTTATTTTGTTGCCTTAGGAAATTTTCTCCAGCAACCTTGGCGTATTTTACTCATGCAAGCCTTGATTTCTCACTTAGAAAATTCTCAAACAGTTAGAATATCCTTGGGTGCATATGGGGTCTTGAGCTTTCATTTTCTTGACTTAGAAATTTCTCCAAGTCCTAACCACTTTATCTTGCCTTGGGCGCATTTTGACCTCTCTACTTTCATTTCATGCCTTAGAAATATTTCATAGCTTCAATCCTTGAGGTGGGCGCATTTTACTAGGTGAGCTTTTGTTTTTGCCTTAGAAACTTTTCAAGGCTTCAATCCTTGAGGTGGGCGCATTTTACTAGGTGAGCTTTTGTTTTTGCCTTAGAAACTTTTCACCTCTCTCCTTCCTCTTTGGGCGCATTTTGAGGTATGAGCTTTTGTTTTTGCCTTAGAAACTTTTCAAGGCTTCAATCCTTGAGGTGGGCGCATTTTACTAGGTGAGCTTTTGTTTTTGCCTTAGAAACTTTTCAAGGCTTCAATCCTTGAGGTGGGCGCATTTTACTAGGTTCCACTTTCGTTTTCATGACTTAGAAACTTTTCACCTCTCTCCCTCCTCTTTGGGCGCATTTTGAGGTATGAGCTTCTGTTTTATGCCTTAGGCGTTTTTCAAGCCTCTGCCTGTTCCTGCTCTTGCATTCTATTTTTAGCAAGTTGTGCTATTTTTAGCAAATCCCTTGATTTTCAACCTCTAAGGCTCCGTTTTGCCTGAAAATTTCGTCAGATGATATTCTCTGCCTTGTGAACCTGTTTTGTCAGTCCTCTGCCCTGACCTGCTATTTATAGCCACCTGCTATTTATAGTAAGTTTGACTTTCTGACTTTAGTAGCTCCGTTTTGCCTGAAAGTTGCAACGCTTGATCTTGATAACTTGAGGGTCATTCTGATGCCAACCTCGGGTGCAGACCTGCTATTTATAGCCGTGCCCTGACTTACTAAAAATAGTAAGTTCTCCGACTTTGCTCAAATTTTGCCAGCAGGTACCTTGAAGTGTGCTGACAAGGGTGGGGTACTTTGTTTCGGCTATTTTTGGATTTTACCCCCTATAAAAGTGGAAACCCTAATTTGATTTGTATGTATCCCGAACGGTCTCCGTTTGACTTCGTTCCTTCTGCATGTCGTTCTGCTTGCTGGACTGGAGTGTTGGGCGGCTGCCGGAGTGTACCTGCTAAAAATAGAAACTGTCTGAAAAGTGACTCATCCACTGCCGGATGGTTTTGCATGTCATATTGCCTGCGGGATCTCAAAAACCCCAGAAAAACCCAGAAAACTGGTCTGCATGCATGTACTGGCTAAAAATAGTAAGTCCTCAAAACTCGATCTTCTCCGCTTGCAAGTCACACCGTTGCGAAGCTCTCGAAAAACCCATGAAGAAAAACCCGACATGCGTTGAAAAACACTGCATGCGAACCCTAAAAATAGCCTCCGAAGGCTGAACTCTGAAAGTGGTTGTCTCGGTTTGCATGTTACATCACTGCGAAGGTTTTGGAAAACCCAGAAGGATTCTCCAGACATGCATCTGAAAAGCCCATGTGGAAGCCCTGAAAATGGCTCTTAAAGCCCAAAATGCCAAAAATAGTAAGTCGTCTGATCTGGCTCAAAATTTACGTGTAGACAGCTTGATGTCACTCGGATGCAGTGGAACTGACAGAATTCCAAAATCTCAATAAAATAGTCCTAAATTGAATACTTACTAAAAATAGTAAGTTGCCAGAATACAGTGAAAATTTAGGGGGACTCTGCTGGAAGTCTTCTGACTGCTGCGCTAAGCTTGATTTCAATTTTATAACTCAGTCTGACCTTAAATAAGCCTGAAGGATGAAAACCCTAATTACACAGACTTAACGATATTTCAACTTGGGTCAAACAACGGGACATCCCCGGAAGGACCAGAGACCAGAGAGAGAGCGAACCAAAGCCAAAAGACCAGAATGGAGCAAAATTTAGGGGTCCCCATCTTGATGGGGTGATGTGTGAAAAAGTCACAACATATCCGAGGTGTAAATATGAAACAAAGCTTATTAATCATAACAAGAAATAATAACCGGGACATCAAATTGCAAAATGAGACATGCATACAATGAATGATCAAACCAGAAATTATATTTAACTAAGTGAACAGATACTGAATAGTGATACTACAGGCAAGGTGGGCACAACATGTTCACTATCACGAGCAAAAGTTAATTACAAATGAGCAAGGGTGCTCTTATTAATAGAAGCTCGGAGGAGTACGGAACCCGAAAATATCCTCGAGTTAACATGAGTCTTGCAAGCATGCAAGATTTATTCTTAAGTCTACATGTATGCAACTTAACTGTTAACTAGAAAAACTACCTCAATTAACTGATTCTAAACTAAACTAATTGGACTGTGCAACACACAAAACCTTATTGATATGCAAGTTAACTGACAACTAATATCAGTTAACTGAAACTGAAAACTAAATGAGAACTCCAATTGTACATAGAAGACTCCAAAATAGACATGCTCAATAGGTGGGCCAGTGAGTTAACTTGGAAAGAGGCGTCAAGTTAACTCCTATGTCTAATGTCTATCCTAAAAAAAGGTAGGACATCCTCATCTGTAGTTCACTGGTCATGATCTCGAGCAATTAATCTCTCCATGAGGTTGTTGACTGCATCATCATCTTGAGATCATCACATGTCTTAACTATCCATTCATTGCTTGTCAACAACTTGAGCAATCCAGGAAATATCTGCACACTTCAACTGGCAGTTTACTGATTAGTAACTCTGGCGGCTCTACAATTGGAATGATGGCCTCTATTTCTTCTGCAGCTTTATGCTTCTAAAGCTTTTGAAGCTTTTCAAGTTTTTCTAAATGAAAGAGTGTTGCATGGAAAAAACCACGAATTTTGACCGCGAACACTCTGCTCGTGAGAAATGCACACGAACTCGCTGCACACGTAGAATTCCAATGGTATCAACCCTCTAAATTGGCCTTGGAAGGCTATCAGCTATACGAGGTATAAAACCATGTGGACTTTGAGCGACTACCCCTGTCAAATTGTTTGAATCAACCCTCTACATGCCCTTGATGTGAATCGGTGTCAACTTTTCTGATGAGATCGTGAATCAAGACCGATTTGGTCTTGAATTCAGTCTGAGTGAACTGCATTCTAAAAAACTTGCCTGTTGATTGTGAACACGGCTATGTTCTGATGCGTGTGCTGATAATTTCATCACGGAGATAGAACAACTTGGAAGAGATGTTAATGGGAGTGACAAAACCAAAAAATTGGTTCTAAGACCTCCAATAGAAGGGTGCCTTTCTCAAGAAAGGTGCAATTTTCCATACTTAGCAATTTTTTCTGTTTGTTTTTATCCTTCAATATTTTCCATTGATTCTTCATCTACGGGCATTTGATGGATCCCGAGGGTTGACGGTTAGATTCACTGCATAGCTAGAAGGATTTTGCATAGATCTCGTGAAGACGACAACTACTCAAAACCTCAAACTAGTTGGCCAAAAGGCTAGGCACCATTGGCCTGTAGAGGTACATTTTGATATTTTGACTTTTATTTTCCTTCCGTTTTACATGCTCGTAAGATCATTTGCCATGGTTGCTAAATATGTCTTGCGCATTTGCAAACGAATTCATCGCGGAGCTGGGCTGAATCTGAAGAGATCCCCCGAAAACGGTTTCTACAAATTCTATCATTTCATAGGTTTAATTCAATTGCGCCCCTGAGCTATAGGGGCACAGATTCTGAAATTTGACTATCATCTCTGACATGTGAAACCTTTGTAACTTCTACTTCCGGACGGAGTTTCGCAAACCTGATTGATTCGCTTGATGGCTTGCTAGAAAGCTAACGAAATTCCAAAGAGAATGAATATATTTGCAACCACTGATGACTCCATTTGGGCCTTCAAATTGAAGGGCACCGCTGACCTGCAAGGGCGCAAATGTCACCAGACTTGGTAGTTTCCGGATTATTTTCACCATTTCTGCGCCTCGCAATCACCATGTCATCTACTAAGTTGACTGCGTTGAAGCCTCATTGTCGTCGATGCAAGTGTGTGACTGTATTTCACCATTTTCAAGTGTACGAACACTGCAAAGTTAACCTGCACGTTGACTACACAAGTATCTCCCATGTTGCAATGTGAAGTGTTTCCAGACTAAGAATATATTTTACAATTTTCACCATTAGAAAATCCCCTCCGTTGTGAAGCATCTTTTTCAGCATCTTTCACCAAAAAATCTCCTACGGTGAATTTCAAGCTTAGATTTTGACACCTGGTACTGGCCAACTGCCATTGACGACCTCGGAGGTCCTAACTTTTTTCATGAAAAAGTGAAAACTACCCACCAAGCTTTAACTGACTTTTAATTGAAACTAACTTCACTATTGTCATTGTGATGTGAAATAAGAAAATCAAAATAATTTTTAATCAATTCTAACAAGATTCAATTTCCAGGGTTTTTTGCCTGAAAATAGGGGTTCAAAAACCCTAATTTTCAAAATTTTCCAATATTTTCCAAACATTAAACCCACAAAAATCCCATACTTGGATTGCCCAAAAATAAATTTTTGACAACACTTTTACAAGATTTAGACAATTTTAGTCAAAATGCCTTTAATGAAGCAAAAAAATTCGTTTGGGTACAACACACAGCAATGAATATATAAATATATTACCCAATCTTCACCCCAAAGTGTTCCTGGTAGACATATCCTGAATGTGATGTTTTGTCTAAAAACACCTGATACATGTAGGGTGGTGATCAAATAAGTTTTGAAGACTCGCGTTGTGATTCTGGCAACTATTAACCTTGGGTGGCGTCCTTTCTCTCTGGCTGATCAAAATGGACCCCATGCTGCCAAGTAGTAAAATTTCCCTGATGCGGTGACAATATTAATATTATGCCAAAATTAATACGAATTACATGGTGCCCTCAAAAACTTGCAATTCGTATATTTAATTTTGGTGCTATTTGAAGTGGCATTAGATGGGAATTAAACAATAGTTGCTAAATAAGATGTCATGCCCAACTTTGGCATATACCAATTCCTCACAATTACCTATGAGTTAATTTCCAGTCAACTATTCTTCAAGGCAACATAGTTTTGACCTTTGGAATTCCTTTCAAATACAACTTGTAGGAACTCGTCTTCTCCCAACTTCTGGTGCATGTTTAGTGCCTTTTGGTTTTTTGTTTGTAATTTTTGTATTTTCAAGGGTTTTAATGATTTTTGATAAAATAATGCATAAATGGAGAAAATGCATAAATCTGGAAATAAGATTAATCTTGAAAATGGAAGCTACAAGCCAAAATCTTATTTCATTTATTCTTCAAGATTTTACAATCAAATGCATATCAGGAAACAATCTTCAAATACTGAAAGATGATGAAACCCTTATTCTGAAACTCTCTGGAAAATCTGATGAAGCACAAACTTGACCTCTAGATGAAGCCAACAGTTAAGCCTTCAGCTGATATTTCACAACCTTAGAATGTTGTTGCAACGAAGCAACTACGCTCTCCAATGTCGATACGTTGGCAGAAACCCTAGGGCTCCCTTCTCTAAATGCCAAAGAGAAATCATAAACAATTATCAGATCCTAGATGATCAAGAATGATCCCTTAATATCTTTTTAAACCTTTCTTGTGAGAGCTCAAACACTTTCCTTGCCAATGTGGGATAAAAGATATATTCCCACTTTAAATTATTCACTTAACGCACTTTATAAAATTAAAGTGACTTTATTATTATAAAGTCATATTATAACTTTATAATAACATTTAAATATTTAAATAAATCTTTAGTCACTTTAAAAATAAATAACTCCTAGAATAATTGTTTGTTTAATGATCCATCTGAAGCAGGAGTTAACTCTGTCAATTCCCCATGTGACCAAGCACCAGACTAAAAATAGTAACTTACTATAAATAGTAAGTACTCCAAACTAAGCTAAATAATAATCTAAAAAGCCTGGAACCAGAAACCGAAACTAAACTGACGAAAAGTGCTATCACCAACCTCGTCCAACTGCCACCAAGACCCTCTTACCAGACATATTAGCCTACGAGGGCCAGTAATAGGCTAAATCCACCGAACTCTGATACTCGCGAAATTGGGGACATTACACAACTCCACAAACCATTACTTTGACTGTTGCAAGATATGTATCACTTAACACAAGATGCGTCCCTTTTAATATATGCGACCTGGAATGATAAGATGCTCTAAAAACCAAGTTGTGGCTCATCCAAGAGATTAAGTCATTCAAGGTAAAGATTGTAATTAAATGAAGCTCCAAAAGACCCTTTGATAATTAATATTTCCCTAAAGAATTAGTACAGATACATTAAATTGGACTCTTCCTCCATTTCTAAAAATATACAATTGGAATTTAAATAGAAGAATTAATATTTAAATATTTAACTCTACAGCCCTGCCTTCTGCATTCAATCACCAAACATTAATAAATCAGTTCTCTAATATCTAAAAATTTACGGCTAATTCAAACCAATTAAAAATTAATAATATATTGATAATTGTTCCCCATAAATAAATCTAGCAATTCTCAGACTTATTTAATCTCTGACATAGACAATAAATCTCTGAAATTTGTCTATATAAGAGACTACTCAAATTTTGACCCCAATCTTTTATGTGTAACTACGAAATCCAAATGATTTCGCCAATACCAACTACGGTAGATAATCTCACCCTGGGAGTTGATCTTCCTTCAGAGTGTTTTCGTCCTCCAAAAGGCTGTGGTGAACTCCATTCAACCAACAATACCTGTTCTCAACAAAACCAAAACCATCTTGCGTGCAAGAGACTCTCCCAAAACTTTTATTCTCTTCCTCGTAAATCCTCCCAACTTCTTGAATTCTCACCTTTTTTCCTTACTCCACCTTAGTTCATTTTTGAATTCACCCAAAAGTAACTTATTTAATTTATTTTAACTTTTCGAAAACTTAAGTAACTTTTGCACCATTAAAATAATTAATCTAAGTTGTCTTTTTTTAATATAACATTTTTCGACAACTTTAAATTAATTATTTATTTACAATGCTGACATTATAAAATTGGGGACATTACAATCCGCCCTTCCCAAATATTGCTTGTCCTCAAGCAACATTAGCACAACCACGAAGCCACCTAACTAAACAAATCAAAACTAGTTTGATTCCAAGATCCCAAACCAATCTCTAAAAATGACCACCAAGTTGTCATTGTACCATTCTGATAAAAAATATCAACTTCTAACGCCAAATCTGAGCTTGCCTCTCCTGTGACCCAAAAAAGTAATCTACCTCCAACCCCAAATTGAAATAGCTCTGAAGATTTGATCGAGACAAGAAAACAAATCTCTTCAACTTCTCAGCCAAATACCAAAATCCAGATTACAAAAGACTCAATGACGATCAATTAAAAAATCGACAATAACTTGTGTCGATTTAAATCGAACGCATGACTACACACAACTTATACAAATTTCAAAACCAAATCAATTACATTTATTTCTTCAGATTTCATGAAAAATACACTATTACAATCTTTGTGTTGCATTATAAATCTTTATCTAACTCAACTCCATTCATTTTTCCTCCATCGACTTGCCCCTCTTCTCTTGGCACCATGCCTTCAACTTCCTCTCATTCAAGTTGCTCAAGACTTTATGGCTGCTTTTACACATATCATGGGCGCAACCTCTATCAGCGTTTCCACCAGTGGTCGGCTAACATTATATCTTCTTGTAATAAGGCACATCTTCACGGCCTCTTCCCTCCACATCTCATAAACCTCTATGCACTTTGCACTTCATATGTGCTGGTGCAAATTTGTTTGTCCTTGCGTTGACATGCTTTGTGGCAATGCACCTCTAATCACTCCCATCTACTAGGATTAAATTACAAATGTATTGCTTGCTTCTTCCCTACGTATCTCCTTATAACATTGCTTCACTTGTTTTTCTCATTTACTGCCCTTTCCATGCGGGCTCTTCTCCCTTTGAACAAAGGTTTACAAACTGTAAACTTAGATTCATGCATTCTTTTCCATTCATACACGCCTTCTTTAAGTGTTAGTCTGCATTGATTTTAATCTACATAAAAGTACAAAATTATTGTCATCATTCCATGGTGCAACAAAGGAGGGTTTTGTTTATTCATTCTCTTTCCTACGCGGCTTTGGTCTCCTTTTGCCGCCATCCCCCCCCACCCCCTCCCCTCTCTCCCCTTTGAGGCACTACTTTCCTCCATTTGCCTATTACAGTTTATATCTCAAAAGAAAACCATCCAACGAGTCATGAATCACGACCTTTGATCTCCCTGGCAATATAATACGTACCAATTCGACGCAAATGTTCGAACTGCCCCTTCACTTGATGGACGTTGGAATACAAGAAGTATGCCAGCAGAAAGGACTTTAAAATCTCTAATGTTTTCCAAATATAATTATATCCACTATAAAGATTAAATATTCTTGGATGAAGAGAAATTGTATCGTGCTTATAGTACAAAAATGGTTACAACATATCTAACTGTCCTCATAGGACCTTTTTCACACATCACCCCATCAAGATGGGGGCCCCCTAAATTTTGCTCCAGTCTGGTCTTTTGGCTTTGGTTCGCTCTCTCTCTGGTCTCTGGTCCTTCCGGGGATTGTCCCGTCGTTTGACCCGGGTTGAAATATTGGTCAAGTCTGTGTAATTAGGGTTTTCATCCTTCAGGCTTATTTAAGGTCAGACTGAGTTATAAAATTGAAATCTAAGCTTAGAGCAGCAGTCAGAAGACTTCCAGCAGAGTCCCCCTAAATTTTCATTGTATTCTGGCAACTTACTATTTTTAGTAAGTATTCAATTTGGGACTATTTTATCGAGATTTTGGAATTCTGTCAGTTCCACCGCATCCGGGTAACTTCAAGCTGTCTACACGTAAATTTTGAGCCAGATCAGACGACTTACTATTTTTGGCATTTCAGGCTTTAAGAGCCATTTTCAGGGTTTCCACATGGGCTTTTCAGATGCATGTCTGGAGAATCCTTCTGGGTTTTCCAAAACCTTCGCAGTGATGTAACATGCAAACCGAGACAACCACTTTCGGAGTTCAACCTTCGGAGGCTATTTTTAGGGTTCGCATGCAGTGTTTTTCAACGCATGTCGGGTTTTTCTTCATGGGTTTTTCGAGAGCTTCGCAACGGTGTGACTTGCAAGCAGAGAAGATCGAGTTTTGAGGACTTACTATTTTTAGCCAGTACATGCATGCAGACCAGTTTTCTGGGTTTTTCTGGGTTTTTGAGATCCCGCGGGCAATATGACATGCAAAACCATCCGGCAGTGGATGAGTCACTTTTCAGACAGTTTCTATTTTTAGCAGGTACACTCCGGCAGCCGCCCAACACTCCAGTCCAGCAAGCAGAACGACATGCAGAAGGAACGAAGTCAAACGGAGACCGTTCGGGATACATGCAAATCAAATTAGGGTTTCCACTTTTATAGGGGGTAAAATCCAAAATAGCCGAAACAAAGTACCCCACCCATGTCAGCACACTTCAAGGTACCTGCTGGCAAAATTTGAGCAAAGTCGGAGAACTTACTATTTTTAGTAAGTCAGGGCACGGCTATAAATAGCAGGTCTGCACCCGAGGTTGGCGTCCGAGTGACCCTCAAGCTATCAAGATCAAGCGTTGCAACTTTCAGGCAAAACGGAGCTACTAAAGTCAGAAAGTCAAACTTACTATAAATAGCAGGTGGCTATAAATAGCAGGTCAGGGCAGAGGACTGACAAAACAGGTTCACAAGGCAGAGAATATCATCCGATGAAATTTTCAGGCAAAACGGAGCCTTAGAGGTTGAAAATCAAGGGATTTGCTAAAAATAGCACAACTTGCTAAAAATAGAATGCAAGAGCAGGAACAGGTAGAGGCTTGAAAAACGCCTAAGGCAAAAATGAAAGCTCACCTAGTAAAATGCGCCCACCTCAAGGCAGAGGCTTGAAAAACGCCTAAGGCAAAAATGAAAGCTCACCTAGTAAAATGCGCCCACCTCAAGGCAGAGGCTTGAAAAACGCCTAAGGCAAAAATGAAAGCTCACATGTTGAAATGCGCCCACCTAGGAAAATGAAAGCATGGGGTCTCATTTGCGCCCAAGGAAGAAGAGATGCCTTGAAAAAAGTTTCTAAGGCAAAAACAAAAGCTCACCTAGTCAAATGCGCCCACCTCAAGGAGAGAAGCCTTGAAAAGTTTCTAAGGCAAAAACAAAAGCTCACATGTTGAAATGCGCCCACCTCAAGGATTGAAGCTATGAAATATTTCTAAGGCATGAAATGAAAGCTTGGCCTAGCATTTGCGCCCATGATGAAGAGGAGATGGCCGAAATTTTCCTAAGGCATGAAATGAAAGTAGAGAGGTCAAAATGCGCCCAAGGCAAGATAAAGTGGCTAGGTTGCTGGAGAAAATTTCTAAGTCAAGAAAATGAAAGTTCAAGACCCCATATGCGCCCAAGGATATTCTAACTGTTTGAGAATTTTCTAAGTGAGAAATCAAGGCTTGCATGAGTAAAATACGCCAAGGTTGCTGGAGAAAATTTCCTAAGGCAACAAAATAAAAGTAGACACATGAAAGTGCGCCAGAGGTGTAAAGTGAAGGAATTTTTTTTGAAATAAATATTTCATCAAAATGTATACGCCTATGGTAGAGAAAGTGTTAGAAAATTTTTTCTAAGTGATATAACACTTCACTAGGGAAAAATACGCCCTTGGCAAGGAAGGATGATTTGATGAGTTTTAAAATTCTCCGAAGGCAGTTGAAAGTTAACGAATCTTTTTTCAAGGGGAAAATTTGATATCGACGAATATTTTCCATGGGTCAAGTGAAAATCAAATGAACCCGTTTAAAATGCACCCATGAGTTAGCAGAGTTTGAAAATTAATTTCCTAAGGGAAATTTTAATATTTTCAGAAGAAATTCGTTTTGCCTAGATTATTTTCCTGACAGAAGTTAAATCTCAAAGGACGAATTATTTCGAGCACGCAAACAATTTTTTAATCGCCCGGAGTTGAACGTTTTAATGAGAGAATTTAAAATGTCTAAGGCAAATTTTATGAAATCGAGGATTTAAATGACAGACATTTTAAAAAGTTGGAAATAAATTTGCTACTCCCACGAATTTTTTCGAGTTGAATTTATTTAAACACTGCGAGATTTTAAAATGGAATTTTAAATCAAGTCAAGTGATTGTTTTTCTCGCGAGTTGTTTAAATCGCCAAGAGTTAACTGGCAGATTAAGAGGAAAATTCGAAATTTGAAGAAGAAGGAATCATTATTAATGGCGACTGCCATAATGACCGGCTGACGACTAGCCCACTACTGCGCTTGAATTAGAAGATTCCGAACGAAGAAAGTGGAAAATTGATGAAGGTGCTAAAAATAGCCCAGCACTACTTAGCAGGATTCTCCGAGAAAAGTTATTTAAACAATCTCTTCTCTCATTTCTCCTCACATTATTTCGAAGTTGAAGTTGCTGAAGAAGTTCTGGAGAGATTGAAATATTTTCCAAGTGGTTGAGGAGAGAAATTCTGTGAGAGTTTATTTTATTTCGGAGTGTTGAGTTGCTGAAAGTACGAAGTGCTGGAGAAAATTTCATTTGCCGAGACTCTTTCTTTCGAAAAGCTGAAAGTGTGTTGCTGCGACTTCGAAGTTGAAGGTTGAAGTTATTTTCCGGAGTTGCTGGAGAATTTAATTCTCAAAGAGCTGAAAGTGTGTTGCTGCGACTTCGAAGTTGAAGGTTGAAGTTATTTTCCGGAGTTGCTGGAGAATTTAATTCTCAAAGAGCTGACAGTGGAGTTGCTGCGAAGTTTAAACGTTGAGAAGTTGAAGAGGTTGAAATTTCATATTGCTGGCAACTCTTTATTCCTCTAACTGCTGAAGTTGACAAAGTGAAGTCAAGGTTCGAACAATTTGTGCTGGAGAAATTAGCTACATTGCTGAAAGTTATTAGCTTGCTGCGTTTTTTCTTCACCAGTCAGAAGTGCAGTTGCTGAGAGTTGTCTCTAAACTCAGAGATTTTTATACAGTACGAGGTTTGGAGTTAGAAATTTATGCTGAGAAATTTTATTTTCAAAGCTAACTCCGTATTCGCAGCCATCTCGGGAATTGTTTTATTTTAAAAATCTGCAGTCTAGCTTATTCTTCTATTTTATTTTGCAGATGGCTGGCGCAAAGGATGTTGCAGGAACAAGCAGAGCCGCAGGCAGAGCTGCAAACACTGAAGCAGGCAAGGCTGGCTCATCTCGACAGGCAATGATTAAGAGGCTCGCTAAGCCATTTCTCCCAAAGTCAGCAATAGTTTCAAAGTTGGCAGGATTGAATGACACCAACCTTGGTTCATTTAATCTGAATGCACTCAAATCGAGGATGTTCGGGCTAGGGGGCCATCAACCATCCGTCACGGCACATAATATAATGAAGAGTGGAATCTACGCAGCTGCTAGTTTTCCGCCAGCAATTCAGTGTCCGGAGCTAATTATGGAGTGCGCCAATCACTACAAGCCAGAACGTAGGACGATTGTCTCTCCGGATGGTAAACTGCTCGCCAACTTCACACCGGATGCCATCGGAGAGGCATTTGGGATTCCAACTGCTGAGGAGATGTTATACAGAACAAATAAGAGGGCAGATAAGATGTACTCTTCCTCTTTCGAAAGAGTCACTGCAGTCATCAACAGAGTTTGGATGCAGAAGCCGAGGCCACCCCGCACTAAGCTCCCAAAGCAGATAATTGCCGAGGACGTGAAACAAGAATACTGTGATTTGATAATGATGTTGAGCCGGGTGAATGGGAGTGCACAGGCTTACATTTTCGAGCCTTGGATGTTCTACTTCATCGAGATCATCTTGGAAGGAAAAGAGTGTGTCGATTGGGCTAGGATGATTAGCAACCACATCGATGAGCAATTCAGGAGCTTGAAGGTGACGAAGACTTTCTACATGAGCTCATATGTGATTTACATGTTGGCCAGAATGACTAAGTACAGAGGGATTTCGTACAAAGAGCCAATCGGCTGTGCCCCTGGTCAATTCAAAATTCATGAAGCCTGCACACAGCTACATTTAGCTAACATTGCCAACTATAAACGGGCAAATGATGCATTCACAATGCACATTGCGAGGACACTTCAGCAGAGGACGCAGCAGAGAATATCTAAAGAAGCACAGACACTGATTGAGGAATATGGGTATTGGCTCATCCAATTCCCGAAATTCACATATATTAGGCTGCAGGGGTTCACTTCGTATCCGTATCGGTTACCGCGATACCCCACTGATCACATAGTAATGCTTGAGATATCTAGGCAATTGATTGCCTACGATAAGATTCAGAAAAGGAAAAAGAAGGGTGGGCTTGATTTCCCTATCACCATGGGAAATTCCATTGAGGTGTGTCCCTCTTTGCAGGCAGCCCGAGAGGCAGAGGACGAGCTGCAATCTTATCATTTGTCATATCACACAGGCAGGCAGGATTTCGATCCTTACGGAACATCCGGATGGTACAGAACGTTGAATACCGGCACAGAGCTCATCTGGAGGACTTTTGGGCAAATGCAGTGGATGAGGCTGAGATAAGAAGAAGGATGTTTTCCAGACTTCCTCTCAAGTTGATTAGAGAATGTGAGATTATTCCAGTTCCCGACCAGGTGGAGGAGGATGTCAACGTCATGCAACCCGACTATGGGTCAGTTAGGGATACTCCTGTCCCACCACCTGATTGGTCCGAGCCAGAGATCATGGACTTGGACACTCTTTCTATCCCGGTGATGACTTTTACCAGGACTTGGGTCGACAGACATGTATGCAGACTTAAGAGCAAGTCGATCGCCCTTACTTACAGCTTGATGGGTGACCCAAGGCCGTTATCGGTAAAAAGAGGGAAACAAATTGCTCAGACATCGAGGGCACAAGTGGAAGTGCCAACCCAGCCGATACCGTTGAGGATAGAACAAGCATCACCCGTGCACTCACAAACTCAATCTTCGAGTTTAAGAGTGGTTTCATTATTTGCCGATCAGAGGGCAGGATTAGAGGAAGAGCGGGGACTTGAGGAGGTAGATCAGCCCAACGCCCGGGAATCAGCTAGTGTCAGTTTATCCAGGGGCGGCCAACAGGAGGAGGAAGAGGAAACAATGGCCGACACCCATTTTCAGCAGATGTTGGATACGGCTTTGGAAGAAGAAGAAAACACAGAACAGGGGACCCAAGGGTCGGGAGATACCCAGCTTATAGAGGAGGATGAGCCTGAGCAGACCAGTGCAAGAAGAGAGGAAGTGCACGAGATGGAGGCAACAGAAGAACATCCCCTTGTCATTTGTAATCCACAGCAGACAGTGCCTGATTGGCTTTCCGACAGAATGAGGAGAGAACCCGAGGATGATACGGATCCGGCCATTGAGATGGAGAGTTCCTTAGGAGGATCAGTGCGCCACCAGAGAAGAGAAAGGGCCCGAAAGTTTTCAAAGATCTCGACCAACGAGTCAGGCTCTCGCACGCTTCAGGTGGCTATTCCGAGGGAAGATTGTGATCGAACCGAGGAGAGGCCTGAAAATTATGTGATCACCACAGTAGAGTTGGGTCGTCCTACGGGAGCCCAAGTTATCGAGGAGTTCGATAACTCCTATCAGGCATTGAAGGATCAGTTGCTCCGCACGGAGGGGAAGTATAAGAAATTGAAGAAGGAGCACAAAACCTTGATAGGATATATGCAGAATCTAGCACGTCCAGGTGAACCAGCAGACCCGGCAGTAGAACGTCCATCGGAGCTTCCGAATGAGTCAATTGTTGCCTTAGAGGATTTAAAGAAAATGGAAACGGAGGCAGACAAGTGGGTTAGCCGTGTTCATACTGAGACAGGAAAATTCATGGAGGACCTTGCCGATGCTTATCGACAGGCCTCAAATATTTTGGCACGAATGGATATAGTAGATCAGGCCTGGGGTGATACTCGCATCTATCAAACGAAGACTGTACTTCGTTTGGGGGCTTTGATGCATGTACCTCTAGAAACCTTAGTGGATGGAGGTGTAATTCAGAGAGGTGATAGGTACGATTTCACCAGTTGGTACTCCTCGGTGGTCACAGGCCGTGGATTTCACGACGCAGCAAGGGCAGATTCAGCTAAAGTGAAGAAGGCAATGGGCAACATCTTGGGGGGAGTCCTCAATACATTAGAAGCCATATTTGCTAGAAAGTTGGTCCCAGAGGAGATAACTGCTGATGGTTTGAAAAGTAGACTGCCTCCATTCTTCTCAGCTGCGAGGTCACTTGTCCTGGATGACTTGGAGAATGTCTCCACGTTCTCTAGTATAATTCAGCATACCCAGGACGCCTTGGTGACATGGAAGAAATCTTGCATCAGATACGGACAGACGGTAGCAGTCTTGGAGTTCCAGCTCAACCATATTCCACCGATCTCTACACAGGAGGTTGAAGCAGTATTGGCCCGGTTGATCGAGTTTGCTATCCGGGAGAAGGCCAGTGGGAACGCGCTGCTTGATGAGGATCTTCTTGATGATGGTAGTGGGCATTAATTGCTCATTATGATTCCTGCAGGGGAGTGGAGAATATTCTGTGCATTCATTGCCCACTCCTCTCTGTGGCGGTTTTTAGGGCAGAAACCCTAATCAGGGCATAGGTGGCTCGATCTGAGCCCTTCATTGTAATTTGATCTGAACCGTCCACTGAATTGGACTTGTTATAAAAGGGGCATCCCCCCTCATTTGTAAACAATTAGAATTAGAATCAGAGATAGATCAGAGCTAGAGAGTATTGGAGATAGAAGTTAGAGAGTAGAGCTTAGAAGTTAGTTTAGATTGAGGAGGAAAGGAAGTTTTCCCATTGAGGACTTTGTAAGAAGTTGTTGTGAACACTCTCATAATATAAAGATTTATCATTGTTTGGTGGTTCTATCTTCTATTGTGAGTAGCTAGCAAGGCTTGTTCGTCTTTCCAATTCAAGGTAGATAGAGTAAAGTAAATTTTATTTCATGCAAGTAGTTGTTAGCTGTGGAGTGTGGCGTTGTGATTTGAGCAAGTCTTCTCGTCCATACCACTAGCGGACTTGCTGATGGTAAGTTCGCCTTGCGTGGTCAACTGGAGTATCAGCACTTAACTTCGATTATGGTTCATGTGTTTGTATGCGTCGTGTTGACGGTATGAACGTGTTGTGTCATAGTTTGAACATTTTCTCATCCTTTGAAGATTGCACCAACTTTGTCGGAGTTGTTCGAAAGGAGACAAAGCAAAGTTTGGTTTGAAGATTGTTTAAGTCGATCCTCGTCCTCCACCCTTTAGAAGTAGATTTGTAGAATCCCTATCCCTATCCCCTTTAAATTCTGCATTTTCCGAGTCAGTTTAGATACCAGAACCATATTGCCAAATCATTCATGTCCTAATTGCTTCACGAAACTGAACAACTACGTAAGTCCCCTTGAAATAACCAGCAAAACACATCAACCAACCGAGTCTATTCGCAATAAAAGGAACCTTGGAGTCGAACACATGAACTTTCAAGCAATCTTAGCATGTGGGACACTTTGATCAAGAGAGAATAGAGTGACCGTTGGGGCAACTTTATTCTGTGCTGGCGCTGTCACAAAAGGCACGTCAACAAGAACGAGGGAAATGCAAAGTAGGTAACTTTGAAGAGAAAAAGCACCCCTGGAGGCCAGGGGCGCCCATCTTTTTGAAGATTCAGATGAAGTCTTTTGATCAAGTGACACCCAAGAAGTTTGTTTTTATTTTTGGTCCAGCTCCGCGATGCATCTGTCAGCAGGTGAATCTGAGTTGCCGAGTTGCCGCCATCAGTGGTCAAACTTGAGGTTTCAGACTTGATAAAAAATTATTCAAAAAGGACAAAAGCGCCCCTGGAGGCCAAGGGCGCCCAAGGTTTTGAGACCTTTAATGAAATCTGTTTGATGATTTTAGATACTCATCTCGTTCGTGTCAGCTTCAGCTTTCCGTTCCCTGTCTCAGCCGGTTCAGAAGATGTCTTGGCAATCCGCAGCCGGAAGTTGAGTAATTTTTGCCAGTTGCAGTAATGGATGACATTGGTTGAGAAAAGCGCCCCTGGAGGCCAAGGGCGCCCATGATTTAGGAGGGTTAAATGATATTTTTATATAAAGTGTTCATCAGGAGCCTTTACTCAGAATTCAGCCTGCTCCGCAATGAGCCAGTCAGCATGTTCTGAAGTTTTGTCAAATGCCGAGAAACGTCAAGTGAAATATATTCAAGTTATCAGTAAAAATGATGAAAATGCCTAAAAATATTCTAACACTGAGGTCAAAAGCGCCCCTGGAGGCCAGGGGCGCCCATCTTTTTGAAGCCTCAGATGGTTGAATTTTGAATTGCCACCTCAAGGAATCTTCTTGTCAGTTTTGGTCCTGCTCTTCATCGAGATTGTCAATCAGTTGATCCGACGTGACAGTCAACCAGAATCAGTGATCGAACATGAGCTTCGTTTGAGGTTTTAGATTCTAAATTTTCAGAAAATGTCTAAGTAAGGAAGGACACCTAAAGTCAAAGGTTGACTTTTTGAAATTCAAAAGTAGAAATGTGCATGAAGAGAGTTTTCAGTTTGCCAAATTTTGATCTTCAGTTAAACTCTTTTTCAGGTCGACCTCTATTTTACCTATTTTTTAGTCATAACTGGCTAAACTTACTTTGCATGCATCAGTTAACTGAATCTTCAAGATGGCGCCCTAACTTGGGTTGGTTCTACATCCAGTTAACTGAGTTTGAAGCCAAATATAGGCCATGCGTGAGTTTTGAAGCACCAGTTGTACTTCAAGCGCCATTTCCAAAGCTTAGCATGCATTCCACACGCCTTAGAAGATATTTTTCTATATATTTTGCTAATGGCGTCCATTATTCTTCATCAGAGTTGACATGAAACATCTTTTCTTGAGCATAGAATTGATCTGCAGGTGCTACAGGTGTCAGATTTCAGTGTTCTTCGTAGCTACAGATTCAGATTGTTCAAGAAAAGATTATTTCAAACTTCGTTTTCCATTTGCATGCAAGTTTCATCAGTTCTACTTCAAGCATAGGCGAATTTCTACAGAAAAAGAGAGAAAACAAACAAATAAAAAACTTCTATTCTTCTGTCTTATTTTCCTCTATTCTCATCTTAGATTTTCTTCGCATGTCAAAGAAAACGACAGATTTTTCAAAAAAGCATCATCTAGGTTCGAGTATTTCAGCATCAACAACAATACCCATGTCTTAGATTATTTTGCGAAAATTGCCCCGCTGCCTCTTTTCTAGAAGCACTGTGTTTTTTTCCAGAATTCTCTTTGCATGTGGGCCTAAATCACATTTTTTCACAAATCTGTTGATCTGGGTTGTTTCAGGATTCATTTCTACGCAAAACTCATGTTCCAGATTTTCACGAGAAAAATTGCCCCCAGTGCCCCTAACTGCCAGTTCATATCTCAATTGAAAACCTTTTGCATGCGGGCCTAAATCACATTTTTTTGAATTTCTGACGTTGTGGGTCATCTTAGAATTTGATTATGCACAAAACCCACGTCTCAGAATATTTTGTGAAAATTGCCCTTCGACAGGGTATTTTTAGCCTTATTTGGAGTGATTTTTGGTTTTCCAGAGAAGTTGTCAGAACGTGGCCATGTTCATAGTCAACAGGCAAGTTTTTCTGGATGCAGTTCACGTAGATCAAATTCAAGACCATGTCGGTCTTAATTCATGATTTCATCATAAAAGCTGACATTGATTTGTATCAAGCGCATTAGAAAGGTTGACAAGCGTAGTCACTCAAGTCCACATGGTTTTGTGCCTCGTATAGCTGATTGTCTTCCAAGGCCAGTTTAGAGGGTTGATAAGCATGAAAAACGTGAGAAACGTCAAGCTGCAGAGGAAAACAGTGGCCATCACTTCAGTTACAAAGCCGCCAGAGTTACCAGCCAGTGAAGGGCCAGTTTAAGTATGCAGAGATTTTCAGTTTTGCTTGAGTTGCTGAGAAGCAGTGAATTGACAGTTGAGACATGTGACGACCTCTAGATGGTGATGCAGTCACTAACCTCGTGGAGGGGTTACTTGCTCGAGATCAGGGTCAGTGAACTTCAGTTCAAGGCGTCCCACCTTTTCCAAGATAGACATTAGACACAGGAGTTAAACTCGAGGCTTCTTTCCAAGTTAATTTGTTGTTACACATTGCATGCCATGTCTTTCTTGGAAACATCTACAAACACTTGGATCTTAGATTAGATATTTCAGTTAACTGATGATAGCATTCCAGTTAACTTGCCTTCAATAAGGACGTGCATGCTGGCACATTGTCCATTTAGATTAGATGTTTCAGTTAATTGATGATAGTTTCCCAGTTAACTATATAGTTTCATTCAATTAGGGTTTAAGAATAAGATCTTGCATGTCTTGCAAGACTGTAGTTGACTCAAGGTGATTTTAGGGTTGCCTACACCTTGAAGTCTATAAATAAGAGCTTTTAGCTCATTTGTAATTAGCTTTTCCTGGTGATAGAGAATTGTTATGCTGTCGCAACATGCCTATTCTCAAGATTGGTTCACCCTTGTAAATTAGAACTTTTGCTTGATAGCATACATGCTGCACCTACCTTCCCTGTAGTATTGCTATTATTGTATCTGTTCAAAGAGCTTTTCCTGGTGATAGAGAATTGCTGCGCTGTCGGCAACATGCCTATTCTCAAGATTGGTTCACCCTTGTAAATTAGAACTTTTGCTTGATAGCATACATGCTGCGCCTACCTTGCCTGTAGTATTGCTATTATTGTATCTGTTAAAAGAGTAATTGCTGTTATAATAAATTGCTGCGCCTACCTTGCCTTCATATTATTGTTATGGTGTTTATTCGACCTTAGTTAAATGGGGTTGTTGGTTTGATCGTTATTGCATGCGTGTTGCGTCTATACAATCTACTGTCCCAGTTGCTTACCTTTTGTTTTGTTTATTATAGGCCTATTCAGAAGAGCAAATAGTTGCGCCTACCTTGCCTTCATGTTGCGAAACTGTACTCAAAGCTTATCGTATGATGTGTGTTATAGTAGACTCATTCAGCCAAGCAGATAGTTGCGCCTACCTTGCCTTCATGTTGTGAAGTTGTACCAGGTTTACCGTTCATTTGTTTGTTTTAATAAACTTCTTCCCGGATTAGCAAATAGTTGCACCTACCTTGCCTTCATGTTGTGAGCCCGCACCTGGAGTTTATCGTACAATACATTCCTGCTCCATTTCCTCATGCTCTGTTTCTTGAGGAAATTGGATAGATATTAAAGAAGTTAGCTTAGTTGTAGTTACATGATCTGCGAAACCAGAAAATACTTAGCTGCAACGTTCTAGGTTTTCTTAACCTTGTGCCTCTACCAGCTTAGATCAAAAAGATAGGACATTAGTTTAGTTTTCTATTTCATGCATTCTAGCACAACGAGGGAGCTTCCCTTCCTAATTTGAAGAGCACTCATTACGTAGTGTGCATAGTTGTCCGTACAAACTCACACTCTAGAGGTGTTAGTTCTTACGCCAACAATACTTATACAGCTTCTTGTGGCCGATTTCGAGGGTCAAGATGGTTTAGAGATGAAATGAATGCATATACTCAAAAGATCTCGGATGAAGGTGTTTTGATCCAATATCAGATTCTTCTCCCCTTTTGAGTATGTATCCTTTCCGTATGATGGTTAGAGGAGAGTTAGCCAAGGTTTAATCTTTAAAGTGTTTTTCAACACTTTCCTGTGGAGTCGCCAGATGTTGTGACCTTTTCACACATCACCCCATTCAAAATGGGTACCTCCTAAATTTTGCTCCATTATGGTCTTTTGGCTTTGTTTCTCTCTCTCTCTCTCTCTCTAGTCTTTTGTCCTTCCGGGGATGTCTCCGTATTTGACCTAAGTTGGAAATTTTGGCTGTCTGTGGAATTAGGGTTTTTTATTCTTCAGGCTTGTTTGAGGTCAAATTGAATTGTCAAATTGAAATATGAACTCGACACAACGATCACAATGCTCCAGGAAGACCCCCATTAAATTTTGATTGAATTCAGACAACTTACTATTTTTAGTAAGTGCTCAATCTGGGGTCTTTTCATCAGAATTCTAGAATTCTGACTGCTCCAACGCATTCAGGTAACTTCAAGGTGCTTGCACGCAAAATTTGAACAGGTTTGGACAACTTGCTATTTTTAGCGGTTCAGACTTCAAAGGGCTATTTTTAGGGTTTGCATGCAGAGTTTCTCAGTGCATGTCGGGATATTCCTCATGGGTTTTTTGAGAGCTTCACAACGATGTCACATGCAAGCAGAATTGATAATTTTTCAAGGACTTACTATTTTTAACTAGTTTTCTGGGTGTTTTGAGATCCCTCAGGCTTTTTAACATGCAAACTCATCCAGCAGCTGATTAGTCACTTTTCGAGCGTTTACTATTTTTAGCGGGTACACTTTGGGCAGCTCCCGGCGCTCCAGTTTCACAAGCGGAACAACATGCAACAGGAATCAAGTCAAACAAAGGTCATTCGAGGTATATGCAAGTCAAAATAGGGTTTCCTACTTTTATGCCTAAAATAGGGGGTGAAATTTGAGAAATTGTCAAAATGAAGCGCCCCATCAGGATCAACATCTTTCGGGCAACCTACTGGCAAAATTTGAACGAAATCAAAGTACTTACTATTTTTAGTAAGTCATTTCCTGGCTAAAAATAGCAGGTCTGTGCCAGAGGCAGGTGTGAACAGGACACTTAAATCATCAAGATCATGTGAAGCAAATTTCAGGTCAAACAGAGCTGCAGAAGTCAAGCAATTTTAGGGTTTGCTAAAAATAGCAAGAGGGCTAAAAATAGCAGATAAGCTTGGGCAACAGGTATAAATAGGGTAGCAAGGCCACAAAAGGCATATCACGCCAGCTCCATGTTCAGAACGGGTAAAAGCCATTAAGAGTCGCACTTCTCCGAAATTTACTAAAAATAGAGTGGCAAGAGGTAGCTGAGGGCGTTGAAAATTCTAAGTCCACAAATGGAAACTGGTAGGAGGAAGGGTGAAATACGCCCAAGAGTGGAGGATGCTTGATAAATAAAAAAATTGTCTAAGTATGAGGAATTCCTCCTCACACCCTCAAATGTGCCCAAGGCATAAGCAAATTCCTTCACCACAGGGGAAATGCGCCCAAGCTTGCAAGTGAAAAACAAAAAAAGGTTCTAAGTGAAGAAAAATGGAAGTAGACATGCCTAAATGCACCCTTAACTTGAAGAGCCAAGGGTAAAATACGCGCAAGAGGCAATGAGATGCTAGGGCGTGGAAAACGGAAGTAGCATATATGAAATGCGCCCAAGGCACAAGCAAATTTCCTCCTCCCTAGGTGAAATGCGCCCAAGGCTACAACGAGAGTAAAAGATAAATATTCAAGGCTTGTAAAGTTTCTCCTCCCTGTGTGAAATGCGCCCTCAAAGTAAAGAGTGGAGGATGTTGGCATAAAAATTTCTAAGTATGAAATTTCCTCTTCATAGCCCCAAATGCGCCTAAGATATAAAGACAAGGTAAAACAAATGCCTAAGGCATGGAAGATTTCCTTCTCACCACCCTAAATGTGCCCTTAGCAAAGTGAATAAAGTTTAAAGAATTTTCCAAGGCAAAAAAATTCCTCCTCCCACCTCTATATGTGCCCTTGAGTGGAAGTTGATACATGAAATTGTGCCCTTGTTTGTGGGGGAAATAAGACAAGTTTCCAAGGTGTGGGAAATGCCTAAGTGTTAAAGTGGAAGCATGATATGTGAAATGCGCCCAAAGTAAATGGGGGCTTGGCTACAAAAAAATTCAAGTGTTGTAATTTCCTCCTCCCTAGGTGAAATGCGCCCAAGGTGTGAGTTAACAAAATTAAAAAATTTCTAAGGCGTTTTCTAAGGTGAAAGTGGGAAATACGCCCAAGGGAGGTAATATCAAAATTTCTAATGCTAGGTGGGATGCGCCCATAAGCATGAAGATAATTTCTTCAGGAAAACAGGAAGAACGCTTAGGGCATGAAGAGCAAAAATGCAAGTATGAAGTGCGCCCAGAATTAAAGGTTGAATAAACCTTAGCAACTTTATTATTTTCAAAAATAATAAAAAAATAAAAATTAAACTTACCCCTTCGTCTAGATACACATGAATATGATGATTTCTGAAGGGAATTTTTTTGGGTCTTGGATATTTCCCACTGGGAGATGATTTCTAAATTTTTCACACATTGCTCGAGGTTTTTCGACAGAGATTTTAGCCTGGCGCCTGTTTAATAAATTTCCTAGGCAAAATTAAATTTTTCTAAGGCAAATAAAAGGAATGTTTACAAAAAAAATGCCTTGGCTTATGAATTGAAGTTGGATGTCTGGAATAATTTTGCCAGAGTAAGCACGGAATTAAAATACCTTAGCCAGTTGAGATGAAATTTTCTATGAGGAATATTTGATTTAACGTTTTAAATTGCAAGCATGATGAAGCACGCTTATGCAGGACAGATAAATTTTCAAAGTTCTAGAAGTCAAAGATTGTGATGCTTCAAGTGACAAGTGTTATGACTGGCAAAGGAGGGAAAACGAAAATTCAAATAAATTTGCTAAGATTAGCCTATTCCAGAATTCGACTTGGCTATAAGAGCTGAAGCTCTCTTTATTTTCTCCATCAGTTGCTGAATGCAAACTTGATGTCTGCAGGTGAAGAAGTGCGAACTTGAGAAGAGAAAATTAGTGAAGTGAGTTGCTGCAAGTAATTATTTCTAAGTGCTGGAGATTGTGTTGCTGCGAGTAGAAATTTCTAAGTGTTGAAGTGTGACTTTGCTGAAAGGCGTTGAGGTTTGAAGTTAGAAATTTCAAGTGCTGCAGCCTCTTATTTTCATAACTCAGCTAGCACTCTCAAGTGATGAATTTTTGCTATGTCTCATTTTTTGATGGCTGTTTTTCATTTTTGCAAGATGGCTGAAGCAAGTAGAAGAGCTGCTGGAAGGGAAAATCATGTTGAATCCAGCAAGGCAAGTGCATCAAGGTAGGCTGTAATAAAGAAGTTGAGCAAGTCTTTCCTACTAGAGTCAAAGTTTTCTTCGAAGCTGGGCAAATTAAGTGACACAAATCTTGGCTCCTTCAATTTGGAAACTTTCAGAAGACGAATGCTGGGAATTGGAGGTCATCATCCATCAGTCACTTCGCACAATATTGTCAGAAGTGGACTTTATGCAGTTGCTGGTTTTCCACCAGCAATCCGGTGCCCAGAGCTGATTATGGAGTGTGCTAATTGTTATAACACAGAGTAGAGAACTATCATCTCACCAGATGGAAAGCTATTGGCCAACCTCACGCCTGAAGCTATTTGGGAAGCATTTGGAATTCCAGCCTACGAGAAGATGATTTACAAAACGAGACAGAGGGCTGAGAAAATGTATGCATCCACGTTTGATCGATGTGCTGATATGATAAACTCTGATTGGATGAACAAGCCTAAGCCAACCCGCACAAAGCTGTTGAAGCAAATAATTTCAGAAGACTTGAAGCAAGAGTTTTGTGACTTGATCATGATGCTTAGCAGGGTTGGAGGGTGCGCCCAATCGTTCATCTTTGAACCTTGGATGTTTTACTACATCAACCTTGTGCTGGAAGGCAAAGAGCATGTGGACTGGGCATTGATGATCAGTGATAATTTGCATGAGCAACTCAGAAGTCTAAGGAGAATGAAAACATTTTATATGAGCTCATAGATTGTCTACATGCTGGCCCAGATGACAAGATATAGAGGGATACCATACAAGAAGCCGATTGGGTGTGGCTCTCAGCAATTCAAGATTCATGAGGCTTGTCCACAGTTGCATTTGAAAAGCACCTCAAATTACAAGAGGGTCAATGATGCCTTCACGATGCATATAACGAGGACATTGCAGCAAAGAACTCATCACAAAATATCCAAGGAGGCACAAGAATTGATTGAAAAATACGGATGTTGGTTTATCCAGTTTCCAAAATTTACTTAGATCAGGCTGTAGGGGTTTTCATCTTACCCGTACAGATTGCCTTGATATCCCACAAACAGGATTGTGATGCTGGAAATATCTAGGCAACTCATTGCCTACGATAAGATTTAGAAGAAGAAGGGTGGACTCGACTTCCTTATTACCATGGGGAATTCGGATGAAGTTTATCCATCGCTGCAGGCAGCTAAGGAGGCAGAAAATGAGCTTCAATTCTTCCACCTCTCCTATCATACCAGCAGACAACATTATGATCCCCAAGAAATATCAGATGGATACTGTCTAAAGAATTCAGGCATAAGGCACAAATTGAAGACTTTTGGGCAAGTGTAGTGGATGAGGCTAAAGTTAGGAGAAGGATGTTTTCAAGGATACCACTGCACATGATTAGAGAATGTGAGATTGCTTCGGTGCCCGACTAGGTGGAAGAAGATATAAATGTCATACAGGCTGATTATGAAACAGTAAGGAATACGCCACTCCCATTTCCAAATTGGTCAGAGCTAGAAATTACAGATTTGGATACGCTCTGCATTCCAGTCTTGACATTCACACGGAGTTGGGTGGAGAGGCGTGTGAACCGGCTTAAGGGTAGGTCAATTCCCCTTACAATTTAATGGGAGATCATAGATCACCAGTTGCTAGGCAAAAGAGGCAAGTTGCTCAAGCTCCGGAGCCATGAGGAAAAGAGCCAGTCCAGCCTGAGCCTCAAAGAGTTGAGGAGGCATCACACACGCCATCAAGGGCACATTCTCCAAGCATGCAAGAGATTTCACTATTTGCTGATCAAAGAGGAAAGTTGAATGAAGAATAGGAATTACGAGAAACAGATCAGCCACCTCGTAGGGAGTCAATCGGCCAAAGCATCAATATGCCTAGAGAAGAAAATCAGCAGGAGATAGAAGAAGAAACGGCCACTGATATCCGCATTCAGCGTGAGATTGAGGCAGCTCTTGAGGATGATACCACTACTAGGCAGGAGGCCCAAAGCTCAAGAGATACCGAGCCTATTGAGATTGATGAGCCTCGTCCGGATGAAGGTGTAGAAGAGGTTCGTGAAGTAGAGGCTAGGAATGAACAACCCTTCATTATTTTTGACTTGCAGCAGGAAGTGCCAAAATGGCTAAGGGATAGGATGAGACGTGATCCTGTTGAAGAAACTGATCCAGTAGTTGAGATGGAGGAGTTCTTGAGTAGGATCAGTGCACCTCCAATGAAGAAGAAGGCCAAAAAGTTTTCTAAGATTTCAACAGATGAGGATGGCTCTCGTACGCTTCATGTGGCTGTGCCTAGGGTGGATTGTGATCGAGATGAGACTGTTCCGGAAAACTATGTGATCACTACCATGGAGCTTGGCCGCCCTACTTGAGCCCAAGTGATTGAGGAGTGCGATAATTCCTATCAAAAACTCAAGGACAAATTGCTCTGCACTGAAGGCAAGTACAAGAGATTGAAGGTGGAGCACAAAACATTGATTGGTTATGTACAACACTTGTCTCGTCCTTGTGGGCAAGAAAATCCGGCAATTGAGCTCCCAGCTGAATTTCCTAGAGAGTCAGTTAGCGGTTTGGAGGATTTGAGAAGGATGGCACAGGAGGCACATAAGTGGGTTGCTAATGTTTGTACTGAGACAAAAGAGTTTATGAAGGATCTTGCTCATACCTATTGGCAGGCCTCCGATATTATGGCACGAATGGAGGCAGTTAATCAGGCTTGGGGTGAGGCTCGTATCTATCAAACCAGGGTTGTTCTTCTCCTACAGGCTTTGATGCACACACTTTTGCAGACTTTGGTTGGTGGAGGCGTGATTCAGGAAGGTGATAGATATGACTTCGCCGATTGGTACTCTTCAATGGTCACAGGCCGAAGATTCTATGATGCAGCACAGGCAGATTCGGTTAGAGTTACAAAGGCCATGACAAATATTTTAGATGGAGTCCTCAATACATTGGAGGCTATCTTTGCTAGTAGGCTAGCTTCTGAGGAGATAATTTTAGATAATTTGAAGAGTAGGTTGGTACCTTTCTTTTTGGAGGTGAAGACCTTTGTTCAGGATGATTTCGAAAACACCTCCACCTTCTATAGCATTGTTCAGAATACCTAGGACGCTCTAGTTGCTTGGAAGAAATCTTGTGCTCAGCAAGGGCAAACAGTTACAGTGCTAGAGTTTCAGCTGGATCACATCCTGCCTATTTTTGATCAAGAGGTTGAAGCTGTGTTAACCAGGTTCATTGGCTTTGCAGCCATGGAAAAAGAAAAAGGAAATGCCTTTCTGGATGATGATCTTCTGGAGGAAGATGATGTGCATTAATTGCTCGTAGTGGTTCCTGCCTAAGTCACAAGGTTCGAATTCGAATTCGAGTTTGGCAACATTGAAATTCGGATGAAGTTCGGCAAGGAAAAAATTTGAAAAGTAAAAAATTCGGATTAAATTCGTCTTATATATAGTAATTTAAAATTATATAAAATAAAAAAATAATATAATAAATTTAATTTAAATATTTAAATTTGTTAAAATTTATACATTAAATATTAATAATATAAAATATAAATTAAATATTTTAAAATATTAAATTTTAATTTATTAAATGTTCACATTAAAAATAGAATTCAATAAAACAATAAAAGAAAATAATATTAAATATAAATATATTCAATCTTAATTTTTTTTATAAATGTTCGATTTAAATAAAATAATACTTAATATTAAAAAATAGCTTTTATTAGAAATCGACCCATTTTGGCCCGATTGGAGGTGCATTTTTATGGAGGGAAAATTGTATCTGTGAGGCCTCTATTTGTCCATTGTAGACGAGCGAGGGATAAGCAAGAATCAGGCATAGCTTCTCCTGCCCCCAAGGATTGTAGGCTCACTTTTTGTCTTATAATGGGCGTAACAGAGATGCGGAATGCGGCTGACTACATAGCTTATATGATGAGCTTCTTGGAACACAAAAGTAGTGCTCTCATCATAGTGTAATGGAAGGACCGCCTATTCTCTATCTGTCGAGCTGGGTTGATTATTAGTGGATTCGAATTGAAGTAGGTGCGATTTCTCCAGTGGAGGACATGGTTTTGGGTAAACCCGCGTGATGTGTTGTGTGCAGGTCACGCTTATTCCTGAGGCCGTGAATTTCTTGCCTTTGAGGTGACTATTTAAAGCCACAAAGGTCAAAGATTTGAAGAAGCCGAACAACCACGAGTGAAAGAAACAGCAGATCGCGACGGAAGACCTTGACAATCAAAACGAAAGTGTAACTGTTGGTCCGACTGGTATTCTTCGACAGTCTTGTCGTGTGCATCATATTTCGGGGACCCCAACGCCAAGTGGAGTCTGTAAAAAATTCAATAAAAACTTCATGCCGTATTTACTGTACGAATATAAAGGCGAATATTAACGATTTTTAAGAGTTTTGTTGAAGTTTGCCGAATTTCGAATTTCATACTTGAAATTCGGCGAATCCTGTGACTTAGGTTCTTACAGAGGAGTGGAGAATCTTCTGTGCATTTATTGCCCCACTCCTCTCAGTGGCGGTTTTTAGGGTAAAGCCTTGATTAGGGCATATGTGGCTCAATCTGAGCCCTTCATTGTATTTGAATCCGAGCCGTCCAGTGGACTGAGCTAGATATAAAAGGGGCATCCCCCCTCATTGTAACAAAATTAGAAGTTAGATTGAGAATTGAGCTAGAGAGTAGAGAAGGCATATAGTGAATAGCTTAGAAGTTAGCATAGCTTAGATTGAAAAGGAAAGAAAGCTTTTCCTTTGAAAGTTTTGTAAGAGGTTGTGAACACTTTCATGGTATAAAGAATTTTCATTGATTGGTGATTCCTTCTTTTATTATGAGCAGCTAGCAAGGCTTTTTTGTCTTTCCAATTCAAGTAGATTAGAGTAAAGTAAATTTTATTTCATGCAAGTAGTTGATAGTGGTGGAACACGTTGTTTGGTTTGAGTAAGTTTCATTCATCCATACCACTAGTGGGCTCGCTGATGGTGGGTTCGCCCTGTGTGGTCAACTGGAGTATTTCGCACTTAACTTCAATTGTGATTCATATGTCCGTATGCATCGTTGTGATGGTTTGTGCATGTCATGTCATAGTTTGAATATCCTTCCCCATCCTTTGAAGATTGCACCGGCTTTGTAGAAGCTATCCGAAGGGAGGCAAAGCAGAATCTAGTTCGAAGCTTGCTGAAATTGATCCCCGTGTCCCGCCTTTAGGAGTAGATAATAGAGTCTCTATCCCTATCCCCTTTAATTTCAGTATTTTCCCAGCTAGTTTAGGAACCCGAGCGTCACTGACAAATCTCCCGAAATTTGAGAATCCTTTCTTCTAAATGAGCAACTCACGTAAGTCCCCTTGAAATAACCAGCAAATCACATCAAACCAACTGAGACTATCCACTGCATAAGGAACCTTGGAGTTGAATGCGTGATATTTCTTGCAATCTTAGCATTTAAATTACTTTGTTCAAGAGAGGATAGAGTATCCGTTGGGAAACTTTATTCTGTGTTGGTGCGGTCATAAAACACCCCTCAACACCATGTTCTTCATAGAAATAATTAAACTCACCGGAAGTCAATTCACCATCTCTATCTGAACTTAGACACTTAATCTTTAGACTTGTCTCTGTCTCAACCATAGCCTTAAAGATCTTGAACTTCTCTAGAGCTTCAGATTTCTCCCTTAAGAAAGTGACCCACATCATCCTAGAATAATCGTCAATAAGCAACATGAAATACCTGTAACCTTGCAAACTTTTGATTCTAGCAGTCTCACACAAGTCAGTATGCACAAGCTCCAACAATTCATTTGAACAATGCTGTTTGCTCCGGAATGAAATTCTAGTTTTTTTTCCTAATTGACATTCCTTGCATATGGCATTAGTAGGCTTTACCAACGTAGGAAGATCTCTCACTGCCTAAATATAACTTATCTTGATAATACTGTCAAAGTTTACATGACACATTCTCCTATGCCACAACCAACTTTCATCAATTTGAGCAATTAGACAACTTTTACTAGCAGGATTCAGGTGAAAAATGTTACCTTTTGTTTTTGTAGTTGAAGCAATCACATTTCCAGAACTTCTGAACATTCTACACTTTCCATCCTTGAATTGAAGATTGTATCCGTTATCAACCATCTGTCCAACACTCAAAAGATTATGCTTCAAACCTTCAACATAAAGAACATCATCAGTATTATGCTTACCATCAAAATAAATACATCCTCTACCACAAATTATACCACCATTGTTATCACCAAATCTTACAACACCACCATCATACTTTTTCAGGCTCACAAAGTTGCTTTTATCACCTGTCATGTGATGTGAAAATCCACTGTCAATTACCCATTCATCTTTTTCTTCAACTCGAGCAGCTAGGGCTTTTTCCACATTTGTACAACTAGTAGAATTAGTAAACACAAGTTTATTTTCCATGATAACAATAAACACAAACTCATCTTCACTTACATTCCCTTTATCAGATTCATCATCTGTCACACCTTCATCAGCAACGTAATAACACTTATTTTGAAATCTAAGCTTGTTATATCTTGGCTCAAGGACTCTTTCCGGACACCTTGATGCAAAATGACCTATCTTATTGCAAGAAAAACATTTAATAGGCAACTTTCCTTTGTACTTACCTTCTCCTCTGGCGTTTCTTTTGACAATAAGTGCTTCAAGCTCATTCAGTTTTCTTTATTCTTCAATCTGTCTCATTTCTTCTTCATACTTGAATACCTTTTTAAAAGAACTTTCACCCAGATCATATCTTTGCTTGTCTCTTTCGGAGGGAGTAGCTTTGAATGTAGATTCTATTTTAGGAAGGGCATCACCAAATTCACTCAACTCAAAAGCAATAAGTTTACCAATCAACATATTTCTGGTTATATTTGTCACAGTTCAAAGCTCCTCAATGGTTTCAACTTTGATTTTGTATGCATAAGACAAGGATCTAAGGACTTTAGCAACAATCTTTGATATTCACCTATCACCGGCACATTTGATACCACACAAGTTCATTCACTCTTTGCATGAAAGTAGTAATATTCTCATCATTACCCATTTTCAACAGTTCATATTTCCCTTTCAAACTCTGTAGCTTAGCCATCTTCCTATTAGCATCACCTTCATATAAAGTTTCCAACTTTTTCCAGATCTCATAAGCAGTCTTTAGATCCATAACATTCGTTATCTCAGAATCAGTCAAAGCACTTAACAATGCTTCCTTAGCCTTGATATTGTATTCAACATCCCTAATCTCAGCAGTAGTAGTAGGACCACTTTGAGGAATAACATACCTATTACTTGTCATGTTCTAGGAAGATTCACTAATGCATCTTAGATGACACTCCATTCGAGTCTTCCGCAGAGAATAGTTTGTTCCATCAAATCTTGGACTATCTTTCTTATTTGTCTCCATCATAGATCACCTCAAGCCAAGATTTTTGCATGGAAACCCTGTTAGGGGAAAAAACCTTAGTGGAGGTTAATCCACAAGTTTATACTCTGTTAAAAGTATAAGAAGAATAAATGGGAATGCACATGCATGCAGACACACTGCCTAGAGCTCACTACTCAGATACAAGGGAAGACTCACTGTCTTACAGAAACATTCAGATTAAATCTATCTGAAGAATTTGAACTGAGAGAGTAGCATCTCCTAATGCTTGATTACGGATCCGGTTAAGCACATGAACACTTTTTCACTTTTCTTCACTTTCTTCACACTCTGCTCTGCCTTCGAATGATCTGATCTTTATTCGCACATAGCACTCATACACTTCGCATCATACACACATCAAATGAGATAAACAATCGCTCATATATATCCGCAACAAGTAATTACATTGCTTCATGTCGGCTTGAACAAAATAATAGAATGAATGCAAACTGTCGGCCCAAAACAATATAGATTATTAATGTGAATCAACCAAGGTCGGCCACAACATAGTAGAGACCCAAAACAATGTCCTCAAACACAAAACACCTTCAAAAATTTTTCCTCGAAGATCCACAACACACTATAATCACCTTGTCGGCCATGAACATGAACATGCAAGAGAAAATCACGGATCGCGAGCACAACGATCAATGCGAACATGCAACACAGATTGAACATGATCTAGAAACATCCACAAACACCATAGGAACATACACAACAACTTAGATTACCAGAATCACATTATCTTCTTCCAGAACACCAGCTTCAGTAACAGAATAACTGTCGGAACACAGAAACTCATAGCTTGCTCAAATCTTCATGCGCACCTCTGAAACTTTCGGTGGATAAACTAGATAGGCTTGAAAACAAACCCTTTAATCTGCAACTTCTCACTGTCAACATACTAAACTTTCCATCATACTGATCTTTACTGCTTCACAGACAACCTGCAACTTATTTTATTACAATTTTCTCAATATCCTCGACATATACAGTCTTAAAGACATTAATGCTAATAGTGTTGACATCAATGACAACCACATATCAGCAACATAACCACAACAAGCAACAATTTGAAGAGCAATTTCTAGAAATTCGAATTTGCTCCATGTTAGTTCATTTTTATTTTATTTTATTTTGAAGCATAAAAATTTATAAATCTTTTATAATTTTTTAAGCATGTAAAATTTACATATTTTGTTAAATTTAATTGGCTCAATTATGTAAATTTGTTTGTTGATTAAAATTTAATGATTCACAATTACACACATTTACTTGATTCAATTTTTTTAATTTTTTCTAAATATAGAGTTACTTCTTAGGGTTAAAATATGTTATTTTTGTCAAATTCCTTTTTCAATCACTATTCAATTACCATATTACCCTATTCTGTTTCAATTTTTCAAATGTATTAAATTGCAGTCGATTTAAATAAAAAAAATTATGTTAAATTGCTGTACTTTTTTAAACAGTATCCTTTTATTTTTATCAATATTATAGGTTAATATACAATGACATGTGACTTTGCATCAAGTTCAAAATTGGCAAGTGTAAGCCATCCCATTGGAACTAAATCCCTTGGAAGTCATGACCTTGCTTGGAAATATGTTGTAATGGGACCAGTAGTGGGGACTGTGATTTGTGTTGGAAATATTGTCATTGATGTCAAAGGGGCTTAGTTGAGATTGTTGGAAGTTGTCACTGATGTCCAAGTGAAGAGGCTAGATGTTTGGATGTCATCATTAATGTCAAATGCATATAGGTGAGATCGTTGGCAAGATTGATAGGCGAGATTGTGTCAAAGACGTGTGATCAATAAAGGCCAAAAGCCACTAATCGCTAAACAAAATCAAGAGACCAAAGAATGTATAAATGAATATTATCGCCCAAATAAAAATGTGGATGTCTAACTAATATACATCAATCTAAAGGCAGTGATTAAAGATAGCGATGAAGATATTTACAAAGGTGGTAGACTTTATCATAAAAATGTTTATATTCCAAGTCAAAGATAATTACATGTGACTAAGATTGTTGAAAAAATCCAAAAGCAGTGATTTATATTATAAGAGGTAGTGATTAAAGGGAATAACAAAGGATGCGAATATATTAGACAAAATGAGTGCTTAGTATTACAAAGGCAACAATTTATATAAAAGCAACGACTCCGTATAAGACAAACACAGTGATCCTTCATGGGTAGCGATCAATATATTGTTAATGAAAGTAATAAAAGACAAAAAGAGCAGTGATCAAGTTAATATTAAAGCAGCCATTATGTTTTAAAAAAAGACAGCAATTAGTAAATAAAGAAGTAGCAATTAGTGTATGAGTAGTGATTCATTTGCAAGGAAGCGGCGATTGATATTTATGGATGATAAAATAATTATATCAAATTAATCAATCAACCTTCTGCTAAACTCATCATAAGTATTGATGAGGCTATGACCTTGGGTGACCAACCTTGATACCACCACTCGTGTGCTATGCCCTCTAGATGAAGGGTGGCAAACTTAATAGCTTCTTCTTCATGCATGGGTTTAAAGTGACAAATATTTGTCCAATTTTTGGATCCAGATACAAGCTATACATTTATTTGATCCATCAAAAGTAGGAAAACCTAGCTTCCCTAGTGCATGTTGTAAATCTTTGTTATGCTGATTTGTCATAGGCCTTTGCTCATTCCTTGTTCCACTCCTTGTCTTAAAATTGCAAAGAGTTGTGAGGGTTATTTTTGTCCAATTTTTTGGTGCAAGGGATCTATATTCATTGTAGCAAGCTATAATATAATCTACTATTGGATTCTGCTCTTCAAACTCAAGTGGTGTTTCTTCCCTTTGTAGGAAAGTGGGTTGAAAAGGTCTAGCTGCCATAGACTATGGTTTTGTTATTATTTTCTGATGTACTCCCTTCACTCGTATGATTTTTGGCTACTTTGGGTACATTTAGATTTTGCATGGTTTGCAACAACTCTGCCATTAGATTGTTCATCTTTTGTTGTCCTTGGATAGGGGCATTAAACCGTGCATCTTTTTTCTCTTCATCTAACATGACTCTTATATCTTCCCTCCATTTTAAATTCATCTATCTTTGGATCTTGGTGCTCTATTTCTACATTTCGATGTTCTAGTGATTAAACTTTCCTTCTTTCTCTCTGGTAATATTTGAATTCCTTGTCAGTATTGTGCATGTGGTATATTCTACATCAAATTGTTAGCTTTCTCTATAGGTTGGCAAGATCATTGCTCTGATACCACATTAATGTCCCATTGATTTTTAATTTTTAATTTTGACAAATTCATAATTATAATGCATGAACCTTATAACTTTTGATCACCAAGATCCGAGAATGGGCAAGGTGAGAGCATTTGGTGATTGGGATATGAACGATATTAAATGAATATGCTTGCTAGCAGCATGCCACAAAAGCAACAATGCAAACATAAAGTGTAATAAGCACCCTTAATTTTTTTTTGAAATAAACTTGTTAGCTTAAAATACAAAATGTAATGCCAAGCAACTTCCTTACACTTTTTGATCACCAAGTTCCCGGTGTGGGTGAGGTGAGAGCATATGGTGTAAGGATTACAATTGAAAATTAAGCTGTTGAAAGTAACAACCACTTGTCCAGTGGGGTTAGTTGAGCACATCCACATTGTAATGGGAAAGCTGATACAATAATGAAATGTAAAAACAACTTCTTCTACTTTTCAATGGTGAGTGAATGTCAAAACCACTTGTTCAGTGGGGTGAGTACAATTGTCATTTATGCAGCAGGGTGAGTAAGGAAACCACTTATGCAATGGGGTAAGTATCATTAAATAATCAGAGCGAGATCACTGGTGGTACTACCACCTAGTGTTACATTGTGATCTCACATAATTCATTTCAAATCAAATACATAACTATTGTTACAACTTATAAATATGGTATGAAGCTGATCGAGCACTCCAAATGAATTCCCCTACTCAAGAAACAAACACCCTACAATGTAATAGCAAATATATCTTAAGAATGTGGCAAACAAGAGACTGAAATAAGTTTGAAACTCAATTGCAGCAGGACCCCCAAGAAAACACTCCAAACAAACAAGTGCAACTCCAAACAGTTTGCAAAGGTCTTGATAGGTTTAGGTGCCACCTATGAGGCATGAAAAGGCTGGAAAAGAGGGGCGGTTCCCCTAGGTAGCTCACACGCCTCCCCTAGAAGAGGTATGGCCTGCACATGAGCGACTTGCTTCTAGAAAAAACAGAACTTCATTTTGCCTCCTGCGAACTACTCATTTCTTGTCGTCTAGCATGGGAAGGTCATTAGTAAAAAACCTAGAAGCAAAGCTGCAACACTCCAATCTGCACAAGCCAAATAAAGGGGTATGACCTATACTTGCAAAGGTATGGCGAACAAACACGAAACTTAAAGAAGATCAACACTAATCACTCCGCAACTATAAGAAAGTCTCATCAAAATGCTTACAAACTAGAACACATCAAAACACCTCATACTGGAAAGCCAAAATTGGAAGCTTCAAAATCAACTCCAATGTTGACCCATGGCTGGAATCACTCCACAATCTAGCTAGGGAATATCTTGCAATTCCAAAACTAGAAACCTTTGAGGTATTTCGTCCTCAAAGATTCAATAGAACCAACATTGATCCAACAACATAACGTTATCATTCTTTAGCATATCCAACAATGAGCCCCAGTGACTCCTTTTATAGAGTTTTGAGAGGGAAAACTCCATTAAAAATAATTAATTAATTCACCTTTTCCAACAATTTCCCTTTTGAAATAAAATAAAACTTTTTTCATGTGCAAGACCCCCTTATTTCTCCTAGGTGTCCAATTGGGAATTTAAAATACCTTTTTGAAAATATATTACACTTAAGTTATCAAAAATAACGATAAAACATTATAACTTAAGTGATTAGTTAAATTATTTTACTTCAAGTTACGAAAAATCCCGAAACACATGGAAATCCAATTTTGACCACGCAAATATGATACTAAGGCATCAGGTGAATAATAGAAGCCAATTTGGTGACATACTATAAATAGATGTGCTCTCCAAGAAGTTTGGAGAACACCCCAAAAGTTCGAAAACACTTTAGAAAGTGTAATTCAGAGTGCTAGTATTGCCCACTAAAGTCACTGTCAACAAAAGAAACCTTGTAACTCCGGAAATGTGCTCTCTAAGATCTTTGGAGTCCCCTTGCCTTACTATTTAGCCCACGGGAACTCAAAAAATAGGCTAATGGTCTTCAAACTGATTAGGCTTGAGAAGGGGACATTATATTAAGATAAACTGATTCTAGTGGCAAGCCTTCCAAAACTATTACAAAGTCAACTACAAATCCAATATTACTTGTGGTGGAGAACTGCACAAATTTACATGAGACAATACATCAAGAGTGCTCAAAACGCACAATTTTTTATTTGTAACTAGCAAAATCCCTTAAATAATCCATTCTTCAAAATGCTAGATTGCATAAATACAATTAATATTACTGCAGCAACAGACGTATAGAACAACTATATGGCTACTGAAGATTGAGAAAAACAATTTATTTCAGAAATACCATGGTATGATAGCTGATAGCCTTTAGAATGATGCACTAGTTGTGAGGAAGATACAATAGTTGGAATAGGGTGCAATAGATATTGTGTAGCCATGTCTAGGTAGAATGGAATATGGGCACTAGTTTATGATGTATGAAACCCCCCAAAATAATCATACAGTAATCTGTGGCAGCTCCAATCCCCTTCAAATATGCTATAATGGAGTTTAGAAGGGTATGTCAGGATCTTTTGAATTGTATGGCCTAGTTGAAATACATCCCACAATATGTAATCTCCCATTTTTGATGGAGGCTACAAAAAGGCATTCGGGAATGCATTTGATCATGATTGGAGTTTTATTTCATTTATTTCTTTGAGAGTTTCATGGTTGAGGATTCAGGGGTTTTGGTGGTGAAACAAATCCACCCAAGCCATTGGAGTTTTTGGCAATTTCGTGAGTCTCCTCTACAAACGAAATTGCAAGAGGTCGAATTATTGAAGAGGATCGATTATATTTGGTTTCCAGTATGGGAAATCATTGAAGATCACTATTGTTGGTCGATTCATGTTATGGAATGGAAAATATCTTTATGCTAACTCAGACTGGCCGTTGAATTCAGATAGTTTCTTCTGAGATTGGTGCAATCTATATTAAGGCGAATACTCTTGCTGGTTTGTATTTACTTGGCCACGCATTGTCGAGGGATGGAAATCTTAATATATATGGGTTGTTTCTGTTGGCAACACAAGGGCAGACAACTGAGAGGGGGGCTGAATCAGTTGTCACAAAATTTCAAACTTATTAAACTTATTAACCTTTAATCTCTAATCTGATTAATAACAGTGAAAGCATGAATCAACAACACATTAGAAACACACATAACACCAAGATTTTTGCGTGGAAACCCTATTAGGGGAAAAACCACGATGGAGGTTAATCCACAAGTTATACCCTGTTAAAGGTATAAGAAGAATATATGACGAATGAACATGCATTCAGGCACATTGCCTAGAGCTCACTGCTCAAAGGAAGACTCACTGTCTTACAAAAAATATTCA
Organism: Sequoiadendron giganteum; assembly: GCA_007115665.2. NCBI lineage: Eukaryota > Viridiplantae > Streptophyta > Pinopsida > Cupressales > Cupressaceae > Sequoiadendron > Sequoiadendron giganteum. The sequence continues at coordinate 18,113,885 of CM021110.1, read as the reverse complement.
GATTAAATCCATCTGAAGAATTTGAACTAAGAAAGTAGCATCTGCTAATGCCTGAGTACAGTCCCAGTTAAGCACATGAACACTTCTTTACTTTCTTTCACTCTTCTTCACACTCTGCTCTGCCTTCGAATGATCTGAACCTTTTTCGCACATAGCATTCGCACACTTCGCATACACACATTTCACATATATCTCAAATGAAGAAACAACCACTTATATATATCCGCAACAAGAATTTACATTGCTTTATGTCAACTTCAACACAATAATAGAATGAATGCAAACTGTCAGCCCAAAACAATAAAGATTATCAATGCACATCAACCAAGGTCGACCACAACATAGTAGAGACCTAAAACAATGTCCTCGAACACAAAACACTTTCAAAGATTCTTCTCCGAAGATCGACAACACACTTCAAACACCTTGTCGGCCATGAACATGAAAAATATGAGCACACAAGAAAAAATCTCAGATCACGAGCACAATGATCAATGCGGACATGTAACACAGATAGAATATGATCTAGAAACTTCCACGGACACCACAACAACATATGCAACAACTCAGATTACCAGAATCACATTATCTTCTTCAATGAACACCATTTGCAGTAACAGAGTAGCTGTCAGAACACAAACTTATAACTTGCTCAAATCTTCACGCACACCTCTGAAACTTTCGAAGTAGAAACTAGATAGGCTTGAGAACAAACCCTTTAATCCGCAACATGTAGTTATCAACATACTGAACTTTCTACCATACTGATCTTCACTGCTTCACAGACAACCTGTAACATATTTTATTACTATTTTCTCATTATCCTCGACATATACAGTCTTAAAGACATTAATGCTAATAGTGTTGACATCAATGACAACCACATATCAGCAATACAACCACAACATCCAACAATCTCCCCCTTTGGCATTGATGGCAACACATGATGTGAAAAACACACCATCAACGCAACCAACTCTTCTTCCAACAATCTCCCCTTTACACATTGCTCTTCTCCCCCTTAGTTCTCCAAGAGTTTTTCACATTACTCTTCTCCCCCTTTGACATCAATGACAAAGGTACACAAGCTCTGAACCACATATCCGAATCATCTGACTACTCCCCCTGAGTAGCAGCCACCACAATATCAATCCGAATCAAGATATGACTGTGAATGCACAGACTGATGCAAAGACTATGCATCTTAGTTTTGATTAGGAGGGGTAATCACCCCTAACTTCCCTTTGAGATACTCAAAAGTATCCTTGGGTAAAGGCTTAGTAAAGATGTCTGCAATCTGTTCCTTAGTAGGCACATACTCCAGTATGACTTCCTTATCACTCACTTTGTCTCTCAAAAAGTGGTACTTGATAGATATATGCTTGGTCTTTGAATGCAACACTTGATTCTTAGAAATGTTTATAGCATTTGAGTTATCACAAAATATGGCAATAGGTTCATCATACACAACTCTGATATCTTTCAACATATGTTTCATCCACAATACTTGAGTACAATTGTTAGCAGCAACAATATATTTTGCCTTTGCAGTAGACAAGGAAACGACATTTTGCTTTTTTCTTATCCATGAAATCAACTTCTTTCCCAAGAAAAATGCACCACCACTAGTACTTTTCCCATCATTCACATCTCCTACCCAATCAACATCAATAAAGGCACTTAACGTAAGATCATCATCTTTAGGATACCATAGGCCAAAATCAACTATTCCCTTCAAGTATCTGAAAATTCTCTTCACAGCAATCACATGAGATTCCTTAGGATCAACTTGAAATGTAGCAACAATGCATACAACACTCATGATATCAGGTCTAGTTTGAGTCAAATACAACAATCCACCAATCATTGATTTGTATCTAGTCTTATTTGCCTTCGGAGAATCATCATCTTGTGTCAACTTACATCCGGTCACCATGGGTGTACCGACTTGTTTTGAATCTTCCATGCCAAACTTCTTTAGTAGTTCTCTCACATACTTGGGACTGAGATATAAAGATCCCTTTATCTACCTGAGTAATATGCAATCCCAAAAAGAATTTCAACTCTCCAATCATTGACATCTCAAACTCATTTTGCATCTCATTAGCAAACTTCATGCACAAACTATCATCTCCTCCAAAAATGATATCATCAACAAAGACTTTCACAAACAAATCTTTATCATCGTCAATCTTGAAATATAGATTACTATCAACAGTACTGTTGACGTGCTTTTTATGACAGCGCCAGCACAGAATAAAGTTGCCCAACGGTCACTCTATTCTCTCTTGATCAAAGTGTCCCACATGCTAAGATTGCTTGAAAGTTCATGTGTTCGACTCCAAGGTTCCTTTTATCGCGAATAGACTCAGTTGGTTGATGTGTTTTGCTGGTTATTTCAAGGGGACTTACGTAGTTGTTCGACTTTGTGAAGCAATTAAGACATGAATGATTTGGCGATATGGTTCTGGTATCTAGACTGACTCAGAAAATGCAGAATTTAAAGGGGATAGGGATAGAGATTCTACAGATCTACTTCTAAAAGGGTGGAGGACGAAGATCGACTTAAACAATCTTCAAACCAAACTTCGCTTTGTCTTCTTTCGAACAACTCCGACAAAGTTGGTGCAATCTTCAAAGGATGAGAAAATGTTCAAACTATGACACAACACGTTCATACCGTCAACACGACGCATACAAACACATGGACCATAATCGAAGTTAAGTGCTGATACTCCAGTTGACCACGCAAGGCGAACTTACCATCAGCAAGTCCGCTAGTGGTATGGACGAGAAGACTTGCTCAAATCACAACGCCACACTCCACAGCTAACAACTACTTGCATGAAATAAAATCTATTTTACTCTATCTACCTTGAATTGGAAAGACGAAATGGCCTTGCTAGCTACTCATAACAAAGAAGAAATCACCAAGCAATGAAACTCTTTGTATTATGAAAAGTGTTCACAACAACCTTTTACAAAACTTTCAAAGGAAAGTTTTCTTCCCTCCTCAATCTAAAGCTAACTTCTAAGCTAAATGCCTTCTACTCTCTAGCTCTGATCTTGATCTGATTCTAATTCTAATTGATTACAAATGAGGGGGGATGCCCCTTTTATAATAAGTCCAATTCAGTGGACGGTTCAGATCAAATTACAATGAAGGGCTCAGATCGAGCCACCTATGCCCTGATTAGGGTTTCTGCCCTAAAAACCGCCACAGAGAGGAGTGGGCAATGAATGCACAGAATATTCTCCACTCCCCTGCAGGAATCATAATGAGCAATTAATGCCCACTACCATCATCAAGAAGATCCTCATCAAGCAGCGCGTTCCCACTGGCCTTCTCCCTGATAGCAAACTCGATCAACCGGGCCAATACTGCTTCAACCTCCTGTGTAGAGATCGGTGGAATATGGTTGAGCTGGAACTCCAAGACTGCTACCGTCTGTCCGTATCTGATGCAAGATTTTCTCCATGTCACCAAGGCGTCCTGGGTATGCTGAATTATACTAGAGAACGTGGAGACATTCTCAAAGTCATCCAGGACAAGTGACCTCGCAGCTGAGAAGAATGGAGGCAGTCTACTTTTCAAACCATCAGCAGTTATCTCCTCTGGGACCAACTTTCTAGCAAATATGGCTTCTAATGTATTGAGGACTCCCCCCAAGATGTTGCCCATTGCCTTCTTCACTTTAGCTGAATCTGCCCTTGCTGCGTCGTGAAATCCACGGCCTGTGACCACCGAGGAGTACCAACTGGTGAAATCGTACCTATCACCTCTCTGAATTACACTTCCATCCACTAAGGTTTCTAGAGGTACATGCATCAAAGCCCCCAAACGGAGTACAGTCTTCGTTTGATAGATGCGAGTATCACCCCAGGCCTGATCTACTATATCCATCCGTGCCAAAATATTTGAGGCCTGTCGATAAGCATCGGCAAGGTCCTCCATGAATTTCCCTGTCTCAGTATGAACACGGCTAACCCACTTGTCCGCCTCCGTTTCCATTTTCTTCAAATCCTCTAAGGCAATAGCTGACTCATTCGGAAGCTCCGATGGACGTTCTACTGCCGGGTCTGCTGGTTCACCTGGACGTGCTAGATTCTGCATATATCCTTTGCGCCAGCCATCTGCAAAATAAAATAGAAGAATAAGCCAGACTGCAGATTTTTAATAAAATAAAACAATTCCCGAGATGGCTGCGAATACGGAGTTAGCTTTGAAAATAAAATTTCTCAGCATAAATTTCTAACTCCAAACCTCGTACTGTATAAAAATCTCTGAGTTTAGAGACAACTCTCAGCAACTGCACTTCTGACTGGTGAAGAAAAAACGCAGCAAGCTAATAACTTTCAGCAATGTAGCTAATTTCTCCAGCACAAATAGTTCGAACCTTGACTTCACTTTGTCAACTTCAGCAGTTAGATGAATAAAGAGTTGCCAGCAATATGAAATTTCGACTTCCTCAACTTCTCAATGTTTAAACTTCTTCAAGACTTCGACTTTCAGTAGCGTGAAAATAAAGATCCCCAGAGAAAAGAAACCCTCTACAACTTTGCAAATCTGCAGCGACTCCACTTTCAGCTCTTTGAGAATTAAATTCTCCAGCAACTCCGGAAAATAACTTCAACCTTCAACTTCGAAGTTGCAGCAACACACCTTCAGCTCTTTGAAAGAAAGAGTCTCGGCAAATGAAGATTTCTCCAGCACTTCGCACTTTCAGCAACTCAACACTCCGAAATAAAATAAACTCTCACAGAATTTCTCTCCTCAACCACTTGGAAAATATTTCAATCTCTCAAGAACTTCTCCAGCAACTTCAACTTCGAAACAATGTGAGGAGAAATGAAAGAAGAGATTGTTTAAATAACTTTTCCCGGAGAATCCTGCTAAGTAGTGCTGGGGCTATTTTTAGCACCTTCATCAATTTTCCACTCTTCTTCGTTCGGAATCTTCTAATTCAAGCGCAGTAGTGGGCTAGTCGTCAGCCGGTCATTATGGCAGTCGCCATTAATAATGATTCCTTCTTCTTCAAATTTCGAATTTTCCTCTTAGTCTGCCAGTTAACTCTTGGCGATTTAAACAACTCGCGAGAAAAACAATCACTTGACTTGATTTAAAATTCCATTTTAAAATCTCGCAGTGTTTAAATAAATTCAACTCGAAAAAATTCGTGGGAGTTGTAAATATATTTCCAACTTTTTAAAATGTCTGTCATTTAAATCCTCGATTTCATAAAATTTGCCTTAGACATTTTAAATTCTCTCATTAAAATGTTCAACTCCGGGCGATTAAAAAATTGTTTGCGTGCTCGAAATAATTCGTCCTTTGAGATTTAACTTCTGTCAGGAAAATAATCTAGGCAAAACGAATTTCCTCTGAGAATATTAAAATTTCCCAACTCATGGGTGCCTTTTAAATGGGTTCATTTGATTTTCACTTGACCCATGGAAAATATTCATCGATATCAAATCTTCCCCCTTGAAAAATATTCGTCGACTTTCAACTGCCTTTGGAAAATTTTAAAACTCATCAAATCATCCTTCCATGCCAAGGGCGTATTTTTCCCTAGTGAAGTGTTATATCACTTAGAAAAAAATTTCTAACACTTTCTCTACCATAGGCGTATATTTCCCTTGGTATAGTTTTTTCCTCTGAAAAAAAAAATCTCCATGCCTTATGAATTAAAATTTAAATCCCTCTTCAAGGGCGTATTTCGTAGGGTTAACTTTTTATATTTCTCACACTTAAAACCCCTTCTAACTCATCCTCTTCATGGGCGCATTTAGAGGGTCAAGCTCCCATTTTCCATGCCTTAGACGTTTTTTTCAAGTCCTAGCCACTTTATCTTGCCTTGGGCGCATTTTGACCTCTCTACTTTCATTTTATGCCTTAGAAATATTTCATATCCTCACCTTCCTTGAGGGCGCATTTTGACCTCTCTACTTTCACTTCATGCCTTAGAATATTTCATCGAGCTCACTTTACACCTTGGTGAGGGCGCATTTACATGGGTCTACTTCTGTTTTATGCCTTAGGTGTTTTTCATTTTTCTCAAACTCCCTCACCTCTCCTTGGGCGCAAATGCTAGGCCATGCTTCTGTTTTGCTAGGTGGGCGCATTTGGAAGGGGCTACTTTTGTTTTTGCCTTAGAAACTTTTTAGTCTTCAATCCTTGAGGTGGGCGCATTTTACTAGGTGAGCTTTTGTTTTTTGCCTTAGAAACTTTTCAAGGCTTCAATCCTTGAGGTGGGCGCATTTACCCATGTGAGCTTTCACTTTCCACGCCTTAGAAATTTTTCAAGGCATCTCTTCTTCCTTGGGCGCAAATGCTAGGCCAAGCTTTCATTTTCCTTTGAGGGCGCATTTCACCCTGTGAGCTTTCATTTTCACCATGGGCGCATTTCCTTGGTTCCACTTTCGTTTTCATGACTTAGAAACTTTTCACCTCTCTCCTTCCTTGAGGGCGCATTTTGAGGTATGAGCTTCTGTTTATGCCTTAGGAGTTTTAAGAGAGTCATCAAGGTGGGCGCATTTTCATGGGTCTACTTTTATTTCCGCCTTAGACAATTTTCAAGCCTCTGCCTGCCCCTGCTCTTGCATTCTATTTTTAGCAAGTTGTGCTATTTTTAGCAAATCCCTTGATTTTCAACCTCTAAGGCTCCGTTTTGCCTGAAAATTTCATCAGATGATATTCTCTGCCTTGTGAACCTGTTTTGTCAGTCCTCTGCCCTGACCTGCTATTTATAGCCACCTGCTATTTATAGTAAGTTTGACTTTCTGACTTTAGTAGCTCCGTTTTGCCTGAAAGTTGCAACGCTTGATCTTGATAGCTTGAGTGTTACTCGGATGCCAACCTCGGGTGCAGACCTGCTATTTATAGCCGTGCCCTGACTTACTAAAAATAGTAAGTTCTCCGACTTTGCTCAAATTTTGCCAGCAGGTACCTTGAAGTGTGCCGGGGTGGGGTACTTCGTTTCGGCTATTTTTGGATTTTACCCCCTATAAAAGTGGAGACCCTAATTTGACTGTATGTATCCGAACGGTCTCCGTTTGACTTCGTTCCTTCTGCATGTCGTTCTGCTGCTGAACTGGAGTGTTGGGCGGCTGCCAGAGTGTACCTGCTAAAAATAGAAACTGTCTGAAAAGTGACTCATCCACTGCCGGATGGTTTTGCATGTCATATTGCCCGCGGGATCTCAAAAAACCCAGAAAAACCCAGAAAACTGGTCTGCATGCATGCACTGGCTAAAAATAGTAAGTCCTCAAAACTCGATCTTCTCTGCTTGCAAGTCACACCGTTGCGAAGCTCTCGAAAAACCCATGAAGAAAAACCCGACATGCGTTGAAAAACACTGCATGCGAACCCTAAAAATAGCCTCCGAAGGCTGAACTCTGAAAGTGGTTGTCTCGGTTTGCATGTTACATCACTGCGAAGGTTTTGGAAAACCCAGAAGGATTCTCCAGACATGCATCTGAAAAGCTCATGTAGAAACCCTAATTTGGCTCTTAAAGCCTGAACTGCCAAAAATAGCAAGTCGTCTGATCTGGCTCAAAATTTACGTGTAGGCAGCTTGATGTCACCCGGATGCAGTGGAACTGACAGAATTCCAAAATCTCAATAAAATAGTCCCAAGTTGAATACTTACTAAAAATAGTAAGTTGCCGGAATACAGTGAAAATTTAGGGGGACTCTGCTGGAAGTCTTCTGACTGCTGCACTAAGCTTAGATTTCAATTTTATGACTCGGTTTGACCTTAAATAAGCCTGAAGGATGAAAGCCCTAATTACACAGACTTAACCAATATTTCAACCTGGGTCAAACAACGGGACATCCCCGGAAGGACTAGAGACCAGAGAGAGAGCGAACCAAAGCCAAAAGACCAGAATGGAGCAAAATTTAGGGGGTCCCCATCTTGATGGGGTGATGTGTGAAAAAGGTCACAACAAGTACCTTTGTTAAATCCAAGCTTCAGCAAGTATTTATCCAATCTGGCGTACCAAGCTCTAGGGGCTTGCTTGAGTCCATACAATGCTTTCTTCAACCGAAAAACCATATCTCTCTGATCAGTCAATTGAAATCCATCAGGTTGCTCAATATACACCTCTTTTTCTAATTCACCATTTAGAAATCTTAAACTTTGTAGTGTTTGTAAGCACCATAAGCAAGAAACAATCTCATAGCTTCTATTCTAATAACAGGAGCAATTTTTTCTTCAAAGTCAATTCCTTCCATCTGAGAGAATCCTTTACACACCAATCTTGCTTTGTTTCTGATAACTTCACCTTGTTCATTCAATTTGTTTGTAAAAACCCATTTAGTTCCAATTACATTTTTGTCTTTAAATCTAGGAACAATAATCCATGTATTATTCTTCTCAATTTGTTGTAGTTCTTTCATTGCTTCAATCCAATGTTCATCTTTGCATGCTTCATTGACATTACTTGGCTCAGCCTTTGAAATTAAACAATATTCTTCTGCAATTCTTCTCCTAATCTGGACACCTTTGTTCTTATCTCTTATAATTTGATTTTTTAAATGATTTAATCTCACATACCTTGGAGTCTTAGAGTGTTCTTGAATTTCAGGCTCTTGAGGTCTCTCTTCTGTACTTTCACTAGTCTCTCCTTCTTCTTGATCTTCTTGATTCACTAGAACGATCTGAACTTGATTTGAAGTCTGACTCTTGTTTGTACTGTCATTCTGATCATCAGAATCATATCCACAGGTTTTGGATGGTCTAGCAATGTCTTCATCAACCTTAACATTTGCACTTTCAACCATTTTCTTCAATCTCTTGTTGTAGCACCGGTAGGCCTTGCTCTTAGTAGAATAAACAAGAAAGATTCTTTCATCACTTCTAGCACCAAACTTTCCTAGATCTTCATCTTTCCTGATATAGCATTTACTCCCAAAGATTTTGAAATATCTAACAGTAGGCTTATGACCAAACCATAGCTCAAAAGGAGTCTTACCAGTATTACCTTTGATTTGTACTCGGTTAAGGATATAAACAGCAGTACTCACAGCTTCTCTCCAATGGATATGAGGGACATTTCCTTCCAACATCATAGTTCTAGCAGCATCTCGAACTGTCTTGTTCTTCCTTTCCACAACTCCATTCTGTTGAGGGGTCCACGGTGCAGATAATTGTCTCTTTATCCCATGTTCTTCACAAAAAGAATTAAACTCACAGGAAGTAAATTCACCACCTCTATTTGATCTCAGACACTTAATCTTCAGACCTGTCTCTGTCTCAACCATAGCCTTAAAGATCTTGAACTTTTCTAGAGCTTCAGATTTCTCCCTTAAGAAAGTAACCCACATCATCCTAGAGTAATCATCAATAAGCAACATTAAGTACCTGTAACCTTGTAGACTTTTGATTCTAGCAGGACCACACAAGTCAGTATGCACAAGCACCAACAATTCATTTGAACAATGTTGTTTGCTGTGAAATGAAATTCTAGTTTGTTTTCCCAACTGACATTCCTTGCATATGGTATTAGAGGCTTCACCAACTTAGGAAGATCTCTCACAGCCTGTAAGGAACTTATCTTGATAATGTGTTCAAAGTTTACATGATACATTCTTCTATGCCACAACCAACTTTCATCAACTTGAGCAATCAGACAACTTTTACTACCAACATTCAGATGAAAGATGTTACCTTTTGTTTTTGTATCTGAAGCAATCACATTTCCAGAACTTCCCAGTATGCTACACTTTTCATCTTTGAATTGAAGATTTTATCCCTTATCAACTATTTATCCAACACTCAGAAGATTATGCTTCAAACCTTCAACATAAAGAACATCATCAGTATTATGCTTACCATCAAAAGAAATACATCCTCTACCACGGATTATACCACCATTGTTATTACCAAATCTTACAACACCACCATAATACTTCTCCAGGCTTACAAATTTTCTTTCATCACTTGTCATGTGATGTGAACATCCACTATCAATTACCCATTCATCTTTTTCTTCAACTTGAGCAGCTAGAGCTTTCTCCACATTTGTACATCTAGCAGATTCAATAGACACATAATTTTTTTCCTTAATAGCAATAAACACAAACTCATCTTCACTTGCATTCCCTTTGTCAGATTCATCATCTATCACACCTTCATTAGCAGCATAATAACACTTCTTTTGAAATTTAGTCTTGTAAGGTCTTGGCTTAGGAACTCTTTCCGGACACCTTGATGCAAAATGACCGATCTTGTTGCAAGAAAAATATTTAATAGGCAACTTTCCTTTATACTTACCTTCTCTTTTGGCTTCCCTTTTGACAATAAGTGCTTCAAGCTCATTCAATTCTCTTTCTTCTTCAATTTGTCTCATTTCTTCTTCATATCTGAATACCTTTCTAGAAGAACTTTCACCCGGATCATATCTCTGCTTGGCTCTCCCGAAAGTTTTAGCTTTAAATGCAGATTTTGTCTTAGGAAGGGCCTCACCAAATTCACTCAACTCAAAAGCAGTAAGTTTACCAACCAACATATCTTTGGTTATATTTGTCACAGTTCGGAGCTCCTCAATGGCTATAGCATTGATTTTGTATGCATCAGGCAAGGATCTAAGCACTTTAGCAACAATCTTTGATTCATCCACTTGTCCACCAACACATCTGATACCACACACAAGTTCATTCACTCTTTGCATGAAAGTAGCAATATTCTCATCATTACCCATCTTCAACAGTTCATATTTCCTTTCAGACACTATAGCTTAGCCATCTTCACATTTGCATCACCTTCATATAAAGTTTCCAACTTTTTCTAGATCTCATAAGCAGTTCTCAGATCCATAACATTCGTCATCTCAGAATCAATCAAAGCACTCAACAATGCTTTCTTAGCTCTGATGTTATATTCAGCATCCCTAATCTCAACAGTAGTAGTAGGACCATTCAGAGGAATAACATACCTATTGCATGTAATGTTCCAGTAGGATTCACCAATGCATCTCAGATGACACTCCATTCAAGTCTTCCATAGAGAATAATTTGTTCCATCAAATCTCGAACTATCCTTCTTGTATGTCGCCATCTTGGATCACCTCAAGCTGTTAAACATTCTTCCAAGGAACCTGCTTTGATACCAATTGTTGGTGACACAAGGGCAGACAACTGAGAGGGGGGAGGGGGGGGGTGAATCAGTTGTCACAGAATTTCAAACTTATTAAACTTATTAACCTTTAATCTCTGATCTGATTAATAATAGTGAAAGCATGAATCAACAACACATCAGAAACACACATAACACCAAAATTATTGCATGGAAACCTTGTTAGGTGAAAAACCACAATGGAGGTAAATCCACAAATTATATCCTGTTAAAAGTATAAAAAGAATATATGAGAAATGCACATGCATTCAAGCACACTGCCTAGAGCTCATTGCTCAAAGGAAGACTCACTGTCTTACAAAAAATATTCAGATTAAATCCATCTGAAGAATTTGAACTGAGAAAGTAGCATCTGCTAATGCTTGAGTACAATTCCAGTTAAGCACATGAACACTTCTTTACCTTCTTTCACTCTTCTTCACACTCTGCTTTGCCTTCGAATGATTTGAACCTTTTTCGCACATAGCACTCGCACACTTCGCATACACACACTTCACATATATCTCAAATGAAGAAACAACCACTTATATATATCCGCAACAAGAATTTACATTGCTTTATGTCGGCTTCAACACAATAATAGAATGAAATCAAACTGTCGGCCCAAAACAATAAAGATTATCAATGCGCATCAACCAAGTTCGGCCACAACATAGTAGAGACCTAAAACAATGTCCTCGAACACAAAACACTTTCAAAGATTCTTCTCTGAAGATCCACAACATGCTTCAAACACCTTGTCGGCTATGAACATGAAAAATATGAACATGCAAGAGAAAATCTCGGATCGCGAGCACAATGATCAATGCGAACATGCAACACAGATATAATATGATCTAGAAATGTCCACAAACACCACAAAAACATACGCAACAACTCAAATTATTAGAATCACATTATCTTCTTCTATGAACACCATTTGCAGTAATAGAATAGCTGTCAGAACACAGAAACTTATAACTTGCTCAAATCTTCATGCGCACCTCTAAACTTTCGGAGTAGAAACTAGATAGGCTTGAGAACAAACCCTTTATTCCGCAACTTGTAGTTATCAACATACTGAACTTTCTACCTTATTGATCTTCACTGCTTCACAAACAACCTATAACATATTTTATTACAATTTTCTGAAAATCCTTGACATATACAGTCTTAAAGACATTAATGCTAATAGTGTTGATATCAATGACAACCACATATCAACAACACAACCACAACATCCCACAGTTTCTTCCGGTTTCCATATATATGAATGCTATCAAGTTGTTGGAGATTTTACCATCACCGCCACAAGTACTTCTATCAATCAATATTAAGAAGAGATTATTAGATTACATATAGAAGCCGCCTAAGACTTCCTTTGTTTTATTTGCCGAAAATCGAAGGAAGGAGGACATCAATTATTCTCATTTGCTCGGGCTTATCATTATCATTCCTCTCTCTTGGAATCCGTCGCTACAGAAAAATATTCAGTTTTAGTCACGTGGACATTCCAATGCTGACATGGGAGGTCAAAGACTTTCTTAGGCGTCTATATATGTATTTCCTACCAATCGTGAGTTTGTGATAACCATAAATAGTATCGGGCTGTGTTTGGAAGTTTACAATATTTGAAGACTGTCAAAGAAATATTCAAAGAAGTCAACAATCGGGCAATAAAAATATCAAACTCATTGCCACCAGTTTGGAAGTTGTGGGTTAGAGATTTGCATACGTGTGGGTGCTAATATGAGAATCAGGCATTATTTAATATCCTCCGTGCCTTTCTAAATTCTTCACCACCCTGGCAATATTGCCAGTTAGCAGTTGTTCTCATTTGGGAACTTATTCGCACGATCCAAGCATTAGTTAATGATACTAAAGGCATAATTAATTAAGAGGCATGTGTGAAGAGATCAACTCTACACATCATGGCCACTTGAATGCTATATAAGGAGGTTCAAAGATCATCCAAGAGGCATGGATCATTTTGCAAAACTTATATCTCTAAACTCCGATCTGAACTGCTGTTAAAGAGCCCACGATCAGCCAAGTAATGGATGCATGAGCAATCAATCATTATTTAGATACAGCGCCAAAAATCACATAAGTATAAAGATCAAATCAGGGTTAGCGATCAGATGAAGATCTAATTCTCTTACACATTCAAGATGCATGATTTTAGAGCAATAAATCAGAAACAATGGTATCTCTTATTGCCAATTCTTCATTCTTGAATTAATTATCAATTCAGACTTCATTTGAAAACTCATATCAGAACAGTGGCATCACTATTATTGACATAGTTTCCAATATTTAGAATAGTGTAATCAGAAATTAAAATTGTTCTTTAAAGTAAATCAAAGGTGCATAGTAGAGGTCTATAACCATTTATACCCTCTTAGAAATATTGGTTCTTTGGCATATTTTGATATCTTAATGTATAAGATTGAAGGCAAAATTTAAAGTAATTCTACAAGGGACATTACAGTGGTATCAGAGCTAGTAAACCTGCTAGCCTGTGAAGGTTTGTGAGTGAGAGGGAGAGAAGATGTTATAACAGGGAGATAAGAAGGCAGTGGGAACCTACCTGGGGTCCAAAAGGAAGAATACCTCCGATATCTTGGGTAACCACCAAGGATCATCATTAAATACTAGCCCTAACAAGCCTGAATCTTGTAGTGAAGAAGGAGACAAAAACATGAGATAAGAGGAGATATCACCAACCGTATGGATCAATTCATGGAAGCCTTTAGGTAATTCAGGAAATCGACTTTCAGTTTGAAGCATGGCAACCAAAGAAAGAAAATGGTTGGCAAGATTACTTTATGAATCAGGTAGTAAGCTCAATAGTTTGTCTCAAAGGGATGATGTTTTGGTCACATTGAAAGGAGTAGAAGAATGTTTAAGTCTTGTTGAGCAGTCACCTTCTGATTTGTTGCAGATAGCTCTTGTTGCTACAATGTCTTCTTTGGCTTAGCATTGGTGGATGAGACATATAGATGATGAAATAAGATTGTTGGCTACAACTATTTGAGTGAGGTCTTGATAATATTAACACAATAAAAGAGGTAATACAATTGATGGTGGATAGTTTCCAAGATTTGGTGATATCAAAAGTCTTCACTTTCCTAGAAGGGTTGCAATACTCAAACACTCGTGGATATCAGATTGAGCAACCTTATGCTAGGTTTGGAATTGCATGATGTGATCCTTAACATGTTTCACCATTTCCTTGCTACAATCCGGGAAGAACATAATGATGATATTATTTCAGCTATGCACACTATTATGGTTCTAACTATCAATGATAGTGATGATGTGCCCTAGTCTCTTTCTTCCATCCTATCAGTTAGCAGGAAGAAGGGGAATCATGAATTCCTATCAATTAAAGAGAAATTAGCTCGAAGAGTGATTAAAAGGTGTGTAAAGAAGCTGAAATCTTTCCTGGACAATGAGGAGTCCATATCAGAACATTCAAATGGAGATGGTGCCTTGACTCATGAGGAGTATGCAACAGAGCCCCGAGGTGATTCTTTGGACATGCAGGTAGCAACTATGGTTGAGATTGTGCATGAAGGAAAGGACACAAAAACAGTCTTGGGTCCTATTTCAGATTCATTTGATGGTGATTCAAGTCTAATGACTTCCTTGACGATTCTAGTAGAGGAGTTGATTTTTATGAGTTCACTAATATAATATTAGATGCAATGCATGGTGCTGATTCTAAGCGAACACATAGTGGGCCTGTTGCTTTAGATTCCTAATCTAATGTTGAACATTTTCATCAAAATGGTAAAAAAGAGGTTTATGAGAATTGGGACAATCATGGAGACATTGGTGATGGATATGAAGGAAGTTTTGATTTGTGTATGAACCATAACAGCAGTACATTCAACTTGCAAGAACTTGAAATTCCTAAGGAAAGTTGGAAGAATAGATTCATGGTGTCTGCTGAAAATGAAGTGCAAATTTTATCTAGTTTGGATAGTACACATGGGCATGTGAAAAATTAATTCAAAATGCACCAAAAGGTCAAAATGAGCTTAATATTTCACTTGCTGATTTGTAAACAATGAAGAGCACTATGGAGGAAATTAAAACAGCCTACTTGCACATGATTCGTGATAGAGATATGGCTACCAAGATTACTGGTGAGGCATTAAACTTATACAATGAAACCAAATCTAAGGTTGATGAGCTTACTTTGGGGCTTAGAGCAACCAAGGATTCCTTGAAGAATGTCCAAATGTCTCTTCTAGAAGCAGTCTACCAAATTTTGGTTGCTGAAGAAAACAAGGAAAGGGCCATTGCGATCAAAAAAGTAGGGGAGGAACTGATTGCATTCATGAGGAGCTTGATCAACAAGAGGATTAGGTTGAGCATGATGATAATCTTCAATTGATTGATTGGGGTGAGTATTGATCTAACACTTGCCAATCCACTCTTCAAGTTGGATAGTGGAGATCTTTTCAATTTTAGTAAGGAGATTGGAGTTGAACATAGGATTTGGGATCTAGGGATTGATGTAGTTGGTACTCTACTCCACAAGGGTCGCGTTGAGTTGCCTAACAACTCTTGGCATGGTAATGATTATATCAAAGTGGCACAACGGGAGTTGGATAAGGCCCTTGATGGTGAGTTTGTAGAATTTCTATAGAGGATCATTCGCTTTATTGACAAGAAACATAAAGCAATGATATTTACGGGCAAGTTGCAGTTTTGTGATCACAACAAAAGTTTGTATAGATCGTCTCGGTTGATATGGGATCGTGGAGCCAGATTGCTTGAGGGTAAGCAATCTTGGGCAAGAGGACTTGTGATGTCCCATTTTTGGAGGCTACAAAAGGGCATTCGGGAATGCATTTGATCATGATTGGAGTTTTATCTCATTTATTTCTCTAAGAGCTTCATGCTTGAGGATTCAGGGGTTTCAGTGGTGAAACAAATCCACCTAAGCTATTGGAGGTTTTGGCAATTTTGTGAGTCCTCTAGAGACGAAATTGCAAGAGGTCGAATTATTTAAGAGGATCGATTATATTTGGTTTGCAGTATGGGAAATAATTGAAGATCAATGTTGCTAGTCGACTCATGTTATGGAATGGAAAATATCTTTATGCTGACTCAGACTGGGCGTTGAATTCAAATAGTTTATTTTGAGATTGGTGCAATCTGTATTGAGGCGAATGCTCTTGCTAGTTTGTATTTACTTGGCCGCGCATTATTGAGGGATTGAAATCTTAATATATATGGGTTGTTTCTTTTGTTTTCCATATTATATGAATGCTATCAGGTTGTTGGAGGTTCTACCATCGCCGCCACAAGTACTACTATCAATCAATATTAAGAAGAGATTAGAATATTACATATAGAAGCCGCCTAATACTTACTTTATCTTATCTGTTGGAAATCGAAGGAAGGAGGACATCGATTATTCTCATCTACTTGGGCTTATCATTATCATTCCTCTCTCTTGGAATCCGTCGCCATAGACAAATATTCAGTTTTACTCGTGTGGACATTGCAATGTTGATGTGGGAGGTCAAAGACTTTCTTAGGCGTCTATATATGTATTTCCTACCAGTCACAAGTTTGTGATATGAATAGTATTGGGTTGTGTTTGGAAGTTTACAATATTTGAAGACTACCAAAGAAACATTCAAAGAAGTCAATAATCGGGCAATACAAATATCAACTTCACTGCCGCCAATTTGGAAGAAGTCGTGGGTTAGAGATTTGCATACATGTGGGTGCTAATATGAGAATCAGGCATTATTTAATATCCTTTGGGCCTTTCTAATTGCTCCACCACCCTAGCAATATTGCCAATTGATGGGCAAGAAATGTGTTTTGTTTTAAGCCTTTGATGTTCTTTCCATATCTATATTGTTGCCTTTTTCCTAAGTCCTTATGCCTCTAATTATGTTACAATACTAGAAAATGTTTAATATGACAAAAGGATAGAAAGATGCCTTGGTTTATCAAACTGTGGACTAATTAGTTCAATTTGGATGGTTTTTAGCAAGAACTAATTAAGGAGGATCTTGGGTTGGCAATTGTGCGATGGAGGAGCTAAAGATCTTTCTATTTTTCAAGTCCTATCTTTTGTTTGCAAAATACCAAAAGACTATTATAACTATTATTTATGTTTAGCGGCTAAGTTTGGATAGTTAAGTATTTTGGTTTGTTGGCCGTAGGCCACAACAAACATATCGTTATCCCTTTCTAAGACTTATCGATGGTATATCTGCATCTATAAATATGCTATAGTTTCAGCTATCAACATGATAAATGACTTTGTATTAAACTTCTGATATATGAATCATGACTTCGCTTAAAGTAGATCAGCGTAATCGTTCTTTCATTCACCTCACGAATTAGAGGAAGGGCCCACTCTCGGAACGCTTGGTGAAGTTTTATTGTGTTTGTTATGTTTTGAATATTGTTACTATTATAATTTGAATACTGGTTTGATATTGCTGTTTTGTGGATTGATTATTTGTGGAATTGCAGGTTTAATGTTGTTCAACTTATACGTTTAAAGTGCCGCTATTAGTTACCTATTAATGCATTATTTTTAGTGTTTAATGATTTGTTGAGTGTGTGCAAAGTTTCAGTTTCTATTTGTAGATTTATGTTAGACTATTGATAACAACAAAACAACTCTGGTTTGTTCCCGTCACATTGCTGCCACTTTGTTTCTGTTATCTTCCTGTCGCACTGTGTCCTTGTAGTAGAATACTTCAATTTGATAGCAGATTACACAACTTTCTGTGTGTTGAGTACTATAGGATCTATTTATTCTGCATTTCATTTTATTCATCTAGCTAGCAACAACCCTTAGGTAAACAACCAATACACCTTTCTAAAGATTACGTTCTCTAGATTGACACTTAGGAACAAACTGAGGAAACCAACACAAAATTCCCAAGGATTAATTCGATTGTATTAAGCTGAATTGATAGAATTACAAGGATAGTTTATCCCCAATATTGATCCACAGTTTTGTTGAAACATTTTGGCAACGTTGCCAAGGAAAGGTGTTAAAGGCCTGTCAGTCTAGTGAGTTGAATTAGGATTAGCATGCCAAGGCGAAAGTCTGCATGATCCTTGACCTTGCCAAGGTAATTAAACTTGGTTTGCTCTGTTGTAGATCATATAGATGCATGAATCACATTAGAGATAGTAAAGGAAGGTTTGTTAAGAAAGATATAGGAAATAGTTCAAAACAAGAAGACCCACAAAAAGAATTAAAGCCATTAATTGTGAATACACCATCCAAGAAGGAATTAGTTGAACTCAATATTGAAAAATGTGTCATTGAGTCCACTTTTGAGTCTCCTTCCAGTACCCAACAAGAGTCACTTGAAGATTCATTTAAAAGGTTGCTAAATTATTTCAAGAATCTTACAAACTTTGAAGTGGTAGAACTCCAATACACAAAGACCCTAAGTTGTCTTCATCCTTTTACACCCCTTGGGCATTAGAAACCACGGCCGATAACAACAACAACAATGGTGAAAGAGCATTGGCCAATAACAATCCTATTACCTTTAAATTTCCCATTTCCCATCCAGAGGAGGACGCCCCCATGAAAAAAATACCTCCCTTTGCCTTGCCTATTTTTCGAGGTCTTTCTATGGAAGACCCTGACATGTTTCTCTTTGAATTTGATGTTTTATGTCATAGTTATGATTATCACAATGATGCAAAAAAACTTAAATTGTTTCTAGCTACTTTGAAAGATGCAACATTGCGATGGTTCATGGGACTAGGACGTGAAACTATTCACAGTTGGGATAACATGAAGACAAAGTTCTTGGAGAAATACAAGGAATACTGCAAGACCAAGGAAATCAGAGATGAGATCTTTCACATAATGCAACGTGAAGAGGAGACCTTAGAAGACTACCTTGAACGATTCTTATTTAGTCTTCAAAGGACTAGGCAAATAGGGTTTAACAATGATATTGTAAAAATGCTCTTTCTTCGAGGGATTAGGGATGAATGTTTGGATATTTTAAATCTTATGGGGGTGGGGATATTTCCAAATTGAGATTTGATGATATTTGTGATGTTTGTAGGAATTACTCAAGGTCAACTTGTTTGGTAAGAGGGTACACTAGGAAGCATGTCTCTTGTAGAGGAACATCAGGTGTCACCAAAAGAGAACTAGGTACATTGCTAGAAGATCTCAAAATTGATCTTCTGAGTCACATGGGTAAGCAAATTGACACCTTGTACACATAGAAAACAAGAAGAGGCCGAAAAAGCATTTGCTGTATTTTGTCCTAATTGTCGTAAAAAACATAGTAATGAGGAATGTCCTTATAGAAAAACAAAAAATTATTCTTTAGAAGATGCTAGTAAGGCTACTACATTACGACCTCTTCCAATAGACATAACGGATGTGGACTTCAGTGAAGAACTTGTTTACTATATGGCCCCATGGAAACCTTGGCCTTCACAAACTATGCCCCCAATGATGAATGAACCTCTTAATGTAGGGCCTAGTGGACAACCTAGTTCCTTTCCAACTCAAACAGGATGGTATGGAGGGTGGCAACAACCTCCACCTTATTCACAATGGAAAAACCAATACCCATATGCCCCTCAACCTTGGCAACAAGCTTGGAGGATGCCACCATCACAGTTTCCACAATATCCGCCCTATCCTGCACCACCTATGATCACTCCATACCAACAACCACCACAATTCTTGCCACCAATACCACCCTCATCCACTAGTCCACCATCCAACTTGTCACAACCACCTAAGGCAACACCTATGCCTGCACAACCAACTCCAAACCTGAATAACAAGGTGGCACAACTAGTTTACAATAATGAGGTGGCAGGTTACCCAACCTATCTTGTCAACACAATGGACATTAACGAAGTTCAGTTACGATCAGTTAAAGCCATCTAGGGGCCCACTATTACTGAAATAAATGATGTACATGAAGAATATTCAGACAAACAAGATGAACCATCTAGGTTGCCTCCATACCTTGATAGGTTCCAATCTTAGCCAAAACAAAAGGAAGTGGTTGAGCCAGAGTTTGATTTTGTAAATGAATTGAGAAATGTTAACATTAAGATTCCTCTTTTGCGAGCCATCAAGGACGTTCCTGTGTACACAAAGACAATTCGAGACTTTTGCACCTAAAAGTAGACAAAGAAACGAGATCCAAAGATGGTACAAGTTATCGAGCAACTTGCTGACCTGGTGTTGGGAAATATTCCAATTCCCAAATATTTAGACTCAGAGAGTCTGTTATGTTCCTTTTTGGGATAACCCTAAATCTTGCCCTAGAATCACAAGCTTAATGTAGTTAGGGTTATAACTTACCACTTAGATTCTTAAAGAAAGATAAACCTTGGTTTAGGTCCTATAATCATGTTAGAGATCCATCACTCAAGTAGCCTGACAATTGGTACTCCATATTGAACCTTAGAATAAAACATGAGTAACTCAATTTTAAATGATATTTTTGACCTTAGCAACTTCATAATGAACTAACTAGTCCTACTTTGTGTTTGCACAATTATGGATCATACGAAACGAGGATGATGATAGGTGTTCTCAATCTCTCTCCTCTTCATGTGGCGCATGCCATTCATATGACCTAGTGAGACTTATAACCTCCTTGTCAACATCCGTGTTCCGTCTCCCATAATCGATCCTTATACCTTGTTACACCATGGTAGGAAGGTAGGATTACAATGGTTAATCCCATGATTGAACTAGATCCAGAGGCAGCACTCTTTGATCCCAAAGGCATAACCCCTCTAGCCCTCTTGGGCTCATTATGTCCCACGTCCAGGTGGCGTATCTAGTGGAGATCAACCTAGACCCAAAGGCAGTACCCCTTTGGCCCTCGTGGGCTCATTATGTCCCACCCCCTGGTGGCGTATCTAGGAGACTCCATTGCATGAATTCTCCTTTGTAATCCCTCTTCCCAACCATGGTGGAAGTATAAACACAATGATGGAATTCTTAAATAAGTATATCGGTAAGTAAGGACTAATAATATCACACATGGGTCATTCTCCTTAAATAACACAAATGAAGAACTAGCATCAACAAGACTATCTATATATAACATAAAATTATCACTCCTAAACATCCCTAAGTAGTAACAATAAAATGTTATCTATAAGTTGATACTCCTAGACACATTAATATCAACAACATTACTTTGCATCCAGGTAACAATAATGATGTTCTAAATAACATCATGCATTATTTACACTTATGATTCCTTATCACCTAATCATCTTTATTCATAACATAGTCATTAAGTAACCATAATGATATCATAAAAGTATTAAATATCACCTAACCCCTATGCTTCCTTAATCACATAAGATTACCTTACTCACAATGATAAATAATATTTCCAGTAGTATTCTGATTTACGACCTTTAACAGCCACCTGATAAATATTTCTGATTGTGCTTGACTGATCTGTTTTTATTACTAATGCCTCTTCCTTTTTCTTTTTTAACCCAATGGAGGTTGTTGACTGTGCTTTGACCGATCTGCTCTCAATATCTTTGATGCTTTCTGCCTTGTCCTCTCCACCCAGTCCCTTTTGCTTTGAAGATGACTTCCCTTAAATATCCTCGATGGGCTGAAGAATTGCACCCCTCCATACGGTAACCATTTGGAAGGGTTGTGTTGATCGCTGCCCCTATGTTTAATGAATCGGTGCCAAAAATAATCGCTTGGACCATGAGCGTTGCCTTTAGTCTTAAGTGTTTGACTTGGTAAACATGTTTGGGATTTTTATTTATTTAATTTCAGGCATGAATAATATTATTTAATTTGTGAATATCTTATGGTTATAATAATCTTGCAATTTTAATTAATTCTGATTTGTATTATAATAATGGTTTTCATAAATATGATGTTATTCATGATAATCACAATTATAATCAATATCTGGATTTATGATAATCATAATTATAATTATGATGTTATTTATGATAATCATAATTATAATCAACATTTGGATTTCAATTTATTTATACTTATATTTTTTATGTCTATTATGATTATAGTATTTAAATTGTTTTATATTTTAATATGTCTGATATTATATTTGATAATTTAATTATAATATTATCTTGTGATAATCATTATTAAATTACTAATATTTATAATTTTAATATGTATTTTGTTTATCTTGTTTTTGATGTTTTATATCTCAATACTACAATTTTGGGGGACATGACGGAGTCCTACAATTCAGGTACGAATTGGTCATATTGTCATTCTGAATACATTAATTGACTTAGGAGCTGCTATTAATGTCACGACCAATGAGACTAAGGAAAAGATCTGCCTTCAAGGACTTAGGCCCACACCTATAGTCCTACAGATGGCAGACCGCTCCCTAGTCAAACCTGAAGGTATGATATAAGATGTTATTTCTGTTGACTCTTGGGAATACCCTACCGACTTCATGATCTTGCAGCCCAAAATAAAGCTGGGGGGATACCCCCTGATTCTGGGGAGACCATGGTTGGCTGCCGCTGATGCTTATATCAACTGTAGGTCAGGTAATATGGTTATTTCTAATGGGGAGCAGAAGAAGCAATTGACCTTGTACCTGCCTGCGCAGCCACTATTGGAGACTGAAGAACCCCTGTGGGTTTTCAGTGATTTTGAGGAGCCTCTGCCTGTGCTGACCATTGATCTACTAATAAATGAAAGAGAAACCTTGTTGGCTGAAGAGTTCAGTTTCCTTTTGGAGATTGCTATTTGAGGACATACCCAAGAAGATAGCAGGAAAACTCAAACTGCCCTTGATTTTATCTAGGATCATCTGGTGTTGATTTAACATGTTGTGAGTTGATGACCACCTTTCCCTAGAATTGGCCCCACCATCACCTTTGGATTCCATATTTTACATCATGAGAAAGAACTTGATTTGCAGTATATAGTACACAAGGAAAGAAATTAAGATAGCATTAGTGATTGGTTGATAGAAACTGCTGGGGTCTTGCAGGTTTATAATTGGCAATCCAAAATGTGTATGATAACAGCAACAAATCCATGAAGTGAGAGAAGTTGAAAGGTTTGCATGATTGCCAGGGTATACAGCCTGAAAAGATAGGTTGTTTATGGCAACTCAAAGAATGCCCCTTCTTGACAAAAGAAGTATGGCTTTCACAAAAGTTTCTGAGACATTTGAGACATGGAGAGAAGTACTATTGTAGAAGCGAGGTAGGCTTCTGCATGAGGATAAGAACTGTTACAAAGAAAACTGCAAAAACTTTGAAGAATTGCTGATCAACAAAGAAGAGGAGGTAGTACTGTAACCTTTTCAAAATC
Source organism: Sequoiadendron giganteum (assembly GCA_007115665.2). Lineage (NCBI taxonomy): Eukaryota > Viridiplantae > Streptophyta > Pinopsida > Cupressales > Cupressaceae > Sequoiadendron > Sequoiadendron giganteum. Next base: position 18,090,422 of record CM021110.1, on the reverse strand, counting down.
TGGTATACAGTGGGGCTCATCATGATCCAGAAGTACAACTCCAGGAGGTAGAGGCCCAGGTTGTGAGGATTCTTCATGGTTGATAGAAGACTAGTGTCTAGATGTGTCAAGAGGGAACTCTTGCATGAGAGCATGAGCATGCTTGAGATGAGACTTTGACATAGGATCATGAGATGCTAGTCTATCAACAAAAGAGAACCAAGCAAGTTGAGTGTCAGAAAAAAGTGGCAGTAGTGTTTAAATTATTACTGCCACGTTATGGCACGAGGTTTCAAGGAGTAAATACTAAATAGAAAATGGAAGGTGAGCTCATGTGCCTCTAACAAGCTGAAATGGCAAAAATCTTATTGTAAAGGGAAGGAGGTTATAAGACATTGCAGAAGATGCAAAACAAATTGGATGGTCACATGTCAATGGGTAAACCAAAAAATCTTATTGGCATTGTGCACTTTTGAGAACACTTTGAGGTATCCATCAAATTGTACATAGGGTACACAAATCCAAGAAATAATTTAGACACTTGGTAGAAGCAACAGAAAGCATTCCAGGCTGAATTCAAGTTGTTGCATGATGACAATGGGATTGTTGCAAAGATATACAATACACTGTAGGAAAAGATGGAATCTATGTGCACATACATTAGGTTTCTCAAAGAATCACTTGGGAAGATGGAGAAAGATCCAACAGATTGTTTGAAGAAGCTATAATTTATTGAAGGACTTTCATTGATGTAAAGGAGTAGGAGGAAAGTTGTGCCACCGATGTCACACCAAGAAGCATACAAGCAGCTGATGAAAACTGAAAAGGAAGATATTTGCACTGCACAAGGTTGAGTAGGAAGCGACTTGATGGCAATGATGGAAAAAATGAACCAATCTCAATGAAAGCACTCTATAAAGACATGATATAGATATTTCAAGAGTGTATGGAAGAATCAAAAGACATTCAAGTGATCTCCCATGCGAACTGTAAGATGAAGGGCACACTAGTGCTAGTTACATAAAGAATGTCTTCAATGACATTTGTCAAGGACTACCCATTAAGTGACATGACTAATATTCATTTTGTAAAGTCAACTTTTTCCCTAATGTTTAAACTTTAAATCTTGCAGCTGAATATAATTAAAATTATACTCAATAATATATGCCTCTATGATGTTTTAGATTAGGCACGTGCATTTCTAATTTCAGCCAATTTTACTATCATTCGACTAGAACTAGTTCAAGGGATTCTAGCAGAATCATATTTCAATTCACACAACTTTGCACATCTCTTGTTTGTATTGGTGCATGTAGATTGTAGTTTGCAATGTTGATTCTATCCTTAATGAAATTGTTTCTTCTCATTTGACTAGGTTTCACTAGTGGTCTTGAGTAAGACTGAAATTTAAGTTTGTTTCAGTTGTAAATTTATGGGCTTATCGTGATACAGAACTGTAAGATTTTTTAGCAGGAACATACTTTATTAGAATAAATTACTAAAACAGTTAATCTTTGGTTTAGTCTGACAGATATTTTATTTAAAAGTAGTGACAGCTAGAACATATAAGAAAGATTTGTATTAGTGTAACGTCCATGCAATCAATGTGCATACAATTGAGAGCTCATACCTGCAGCTTTGTCTATTGTGTTTTGACCTAAATTATGAGATTAGTGGTATTCTAGGGGAAGTTGAATGGGAGTGAAACTTTGAGAAGCATAATGGAGTTATGATGTTTTGAATAAAATTGGTATTATTTAGTCTTTGGGTGGAAATTGGAGTTTCTGCTTCAATTTAATTTTGTGAATGTCTAAAAATGAGCAAGTTTTTAAAAGATGTATTTTTTGCAGAACTGGGAAGAGACCTTGTCAGGAGGAGAAAGGCAAAGACTTGCCATTTCAAGACTTCTATACCATTGCCCAAAGTAGGTTTCTTAATATGGTTTACTCTCAGTATTCAAATGGGTATCATGTAGGGCTTGAAATTTTTCGTTGATAGCATTGTCACTCGTGTATGATAGTGTAATCATTCTGTATGCAGGTTTGCAGTTTTAGATGAATGTACATCAGCAGTTAGTATGGATGGGGAGGAAAAACTCTACAAAAGAATTCATGAAAGTGGCATCACAATGCTATCCATTGCTCATCGTCCAGCTGTGAAGAAGTAATATATTCTGTATTATTTTGGCTCCTTAATTTCTTCATATGTTCCTTAAGATATTGCAATGTATGGAAGGCTCAATGGGATGTATTGTCCTTTTGTTGGCCAGATACCTTACAGTTTGCTCACCATATAAATTTTTTGAATTGGAAGCCAAAGTAAGAGATATATTCAACCCACCTTTTTATTTTTTATTTTCTCTTCTGGATCATTTTGCAGGTTTCACTCTGTTGGTTTATATCTTGATGGAAGCCAACATGGATTTGGGTGGAGATTAGAGAAGCTTGCTCTAGATCTTAGTTCATGAGTTTTATGTAAAGCTCACAAGCAAAGCATCTATTGTTGGTATGGATTGTAAGGTGCATGCATTTTTCATTCACTTAGTTCATTGTACATAAAGTAATAAGTTTGCAATGCAGCTTTTACTTTCAAGGGGAAGATGGAGCAACATAGATCAGAGTGGCAAAGTCTTCCAGAAAATTCTGATTGTAGCTTTCATTTGCATTTTTATAGTTAAAGGAAATCCAAGCAGTATTTGCTCCACTATAAATTTTGATATTTGACTTGCAGCTGAATTATTTCTAGTTCGAGTAAATAAAAAATATGTGAAAGAAGGAAAAAATTGTTGGTTTTTTTTTCAATCCAGAAAAGGTTTATAAGATGGTACATATAGACTAAAATCTGGAAGTATTCACTTTAGATTGCAAAGTCCGTGGGTTGACATGTTAGCATTCTCTTTCTCTCCATTGCTTCACATTGCTTAGAGGTGCTTGTTTGTTTATTGGGTCCATTGCCTTGTGATCACTGCCAATTCGAGTGTTCTAAAATCACAAGTTTGATCCAAACTAAGTTGCATACCCAAAGGATTAAGGATTTCGTTTACCCAATCAATAACATTTAATCTCAGCAATTTACTGTGCCCACGAGCCAAACAGAGTATCATATGTCAACAATTACGGATTTTATTCACCTAAGCAATGACATTTAATCAAACCAATTTATTGTCTACATGATTAAAGTCAAATTGACACTTTGCAAACACTAGCAAACCCTATGGTAGAATGAATGAAAGATTTTAATGACGTCCACAAGACTAAACAGCCTATGGGACCGAGACACAGCAAGTCAAATTTGTCTTCATGCTCTTTTCCAAGTCGGATCTCCTACTATTAATTTTGACTAGAAGGCTAGCCGTCCGATTAATCTTATCTTCCTCAAATAGTTGGTGTATATTGTCCACTTTCAAACTATTTTCATGCTGAGTACGAATATCCTCGTAAGCGGTGCATTCCATGATGAAGTGCCATTCCATTTCCACAGCCCCCTTATTGCAAAAAGTACAAGTCCTTTCTTCCCAAGTTTCCTTGGGTATCTTCCACCTACCGGTCTCACACCTAAGGTGATATTAGAGAACGCCCCAAATCTTGAAATTAATCGAGTCAATATTCATTGCAAATAGTGTTAGTCTCAGTTATAATATTCTCCGTCAATCTACAAATGTCAAGCCTAAAGTTTTGAAAAGAAGCTGATGGGTGTAGAGGAGGAGCTCTAGTTGTGAGAAAAGAATCTTCTCCACGATAGCATCTTCTTGTTGATTTTGCCTTGTTTTAAATGCTAATGTGAACTTTGTTGTGTTTTTTTTAAGATAAACTAGTTGGGGTTTCTATTGGGGCCCCACCCTTGGAACCATCATAGATTTATTACAATAATGCCATCAAAGGTGAAGATAGCTACATGCTACTCCTAATACCTTAAAACATAAGACACTATAACGTGCTATTAGACATAAAAAGAGATATAAAACCAAAAGGCACGAACTGCCTTAGTATTCTCTCAAAATCAAACTTGAACAACACAAAACCATCAATTGCACCACCTTCACATCCCACCTCATGTGTCATGTCCCCTTCTTGGGATAAAATTAATGAAGACTCTTAGTCTTTTTTTTTTTTCAATTTTTTCTTATAAGCTAATCGAGTGGTATAAAGAAAAATAATTAAATAATTAATTTTAAGTTGTCAAAAAATAATTTTATGCTATATTTTAAAAAGACGATTTATTGTTAATTATAAAAAAAAAAACACTTATATAATATTATGACTTTGAGGGAAAGTATTAAAAAAGTGAATATATTATATTATATTTCCATGAAAAGTTATATAAGGAGGATTGGACATTGAAAATAATATTTTTTATCATTTCATCTTTCAGAGGATGAACATGAGGCCTTCTTTTGACTAAAGATGAAAACCCTCCTAGCTATTGAGGGATTTCATTTAGAGTGTTGAATGCTTTCAACAGTTTGGTGTGCATCAATTTTTTTTGAAGTTTGACTTATGGGTTTCAATTTGTTAATAATTTTTAAAACTATATAGAGGCTCAATACCATAAAAATTTGAAAAGCCTTTAATTCCCACCCAAAACCATAACTTGCGTTGAGCTTCCCAAAGCCGAAATGAACTCTAGTTCACTACAGACTAACATAATTCATAATTACCATGCATTATTTCACCTTGAATGTGATCTTAATAAGTCAATGCATTTAATAAAAAACATACTCTACCAACAAACCTCTAACAAGACTAAGATGAGATCAATCCTAAGCAATGCTCTACCTAATTAGCGAAGCACTATTAGAAACTTTGAGGGTGATTATTCATTTGAAAGAATTTACAAGTATTTGCATGATGACTATACACCGTTATGAGAGGTTCCTTCTCTATCCTCATATTTGCTAAGTATTCAACTATTGCATTCACACATCTTTGAAATGAATAAAATTGATTTAAAAGAAATCTCTTTCAAGCCTTGCAACTCTTCAAAAAAAAATTAAAGCACCAATTAGGGCCAAAACCTTTTAAAAGAGCATTTATCACTATATGTAAATCTTCCTCTACTAACAAATTTCTAAAGTTTTGAGATATTGCTACTCCAATTCCTACTATTAGTTCCTCCTATTTAGCCTCATTATTAGTTTTACTTCCTAAGAATAAAGATCCCCATATAGGAAAGTACCATTTGAATCTCTTAGAATCAAACATCCACCTACTTTACCAATATTGCCTTTAGATGCCCCATTATAGTTTAATTTGATAAACCCTTTTGGAGGTGGAGACCAAATCTCCTTTTTAGCTTCCATATGTTTCTATTTAGATGTTTCTTGTAATTTACCAAATTGATGTCCTCTTATCCCTTGAACAAGGAAATGTGAACTTTGTTGTTGATCTTATTTATTATTTGACTTTTATTGTCTTTGGTAATTTTTGGTTTTGTATGTTGGTCTTTTCATCTTGGGGTTCATGCAAAACCTTTTTGGTAAAAGTTGAGATAAAAAGAGTTAAAAATTTATATGTTTCTAAGTTAATGTTGTTGTGCATGAGGTTGATGGTGGGAGGCATTCAAATTTTGGTCCAAAATTTTTCATTTTTGGAAAATGGAATTGAGGAATGCATTTATAGCACTAAAATTCAATGATCTCCCCTACCTTCGATTAAAGATTGCCCAAATCTATTTGCTAGCAAAAGAGGGGAAGTAGAGAGCGAGCAAGGGAAGCAAATGTTTAGGGAGGTGGTTATAGGAGAATGTATTGTTTGTGGAGACAGAGTGGTGCTTGACATTGTTGTAGACAAAGAAGGAATATTCTAATGAGTGGCTTGTGAATGTTTAGGGAAAACGATATGGATATATATGAGTTTTTATAGAATGACTTAAAAATGAATTTCTCTTATTTTGTTTAAGAACCCTAGATGGGAAAAGCAAGTAATTGGTAGATGTTTTTAAAATATGGGTAAACCTTGATCTTGATCCCTTCTATGGGATAATATGCAATGGTCTTTTTTATCTTTGGTTGTTTTTATCTCAAGCTCTTAAACCTCTTAGTAAAGTTCTTAAAGTGGAAGAAGATAAGGTTCCCCTACTAAGTCCTCCAAGGACTTTTCTAGAGGCCCTAGAATTATATTTGAAAGAAAGAAATTTGTGTATAAGGTCAATGCCTTAGGAGGCATTTTTTTTTCAAGAAATATGCACTTTGTAGGAAAGATTGTTTGCTATTTGTTAATAGGAATTTTTTGTGACTAAAAATTTGGATATTGTTTAAGATGGGTATGCCAAATGTGATAGTAGCCTCCAATTCACAAGTTAGGGAACACATTGTGGTTTCTTCTCTTGAACCATTACCTCCTCTTGAGGAGAACATGAATGTAGTTGATGTTAGATCTTTTGAAGAATATGTGGCTTGAGAGGGCTTTTTGCTTTGTTTTTTGCAATAAATATGGACACCTTAGGAAAGATAGTTTTTTGGTTGTTAAAAGGAACTCTATTGGGACTTTGAATATTTGGATACTGTTCAAGATGTGAATATATTTGATGTGATAGAAGCTTCCAATTGAAAAGTCAGTGAACATGTCAAAGTTTTTCTTCTCAAATCATTACCTCCTTTCCTAGAAGAACATAAATTAATTGATGCTAGACCTTTTGAAAAGTATGTGGTTACCTTTGCTAAGGATCAGTAAAAAACTTTGTGTGAGGCTACCTTGCAACTTGCCACTAACCTGTTGGATGTCAAAACACGTTGTATACTAATTTAAGAGGAGAGATGAACAAAAAATATGATCTAAAATAATTTGTAGGAAAAAATACCACAATAAAATCATTCACCATAATACAATGATGTATCATTGTACTTTTGGGAAAAAACTAAACCAATATATTAATCAATAACAATATTAGTTACAATACATTGCAGACAAGGAGATTTCACACGAGACATCACCAATAGTTATATCTAGAGTAATATTGATAGCATAACAATACCTACAAAATAGACCATGCAAATTCCATCCTAGACACCCAATAAATAAAAGAACCGACACATGAAACCACCAGGGGAATCACATAACCATGAGCTAATACCACCCAAAAGTGGTGCCCAAATCCTAGGTAGAGTATTCATGCTAATTATAACATAGTGCTTACACTTGTCATAGCATGTCATGGTTATCCTTTTAACTTGGGTGCTCCAATTTGTCTTATTCAAAGCCTTCAAAAATGCTTTACTACTACCATAATGACATGTTCTATGTTTGTGAATAATCTTGAGTAACATGTGTAACTCTCTTTTATAGGTCTCTTATGTGTCATAGATGCTTTACATTTTTAATGTGTAGGAATTTTTTTTTAAAGGCCATAAATTTTGATCAAAGAAGCCAATTGAGCCCCTTTTCTAAAATTGAAGATTTCAAAAAGCGTGTCACTATAACCTGCTCTAGCCAATTTAAATATGTTTCGTCAATTGTTGAGCAAAAATGACCTCTATAGCCCAAAAATTGCATTTTAGTGTTCTCAACATTAAGATTCAAGATTGAGACACCTTTCCTAATAGTAATAAATCCATGTCCAAATTAGATACCCTAGAAAAGAGCCTCTTTGATAAGCTTTTAGAAGGCACTTCCACAAAACTACTAATTGAATTTCCCCTTTTAGTAGAGAGCAATAAAATTGATAATGCAGTTGGGCTTGCAGTAGAGAGGTTCATAGTCAATTAGTCACTATGAATAATGCAAAGAGAGTTAGATTGATGTAATGAAGGGAATGATGTGAGTTTGGGTGATTCTTTAGAGGTGAATCCCATTATCTTTGATGAAGAGTGTTTGGTTGCTTCTACAAGATCCAGTGCAATTATTTGAGGAAGTCAAAAAGAGGAAGCCCTCTTCTTCTTTGTAGTCTAGAAAGAGGAAGAGAGGAAAATGGGAGAAAATTACCACTTGCTTTTAGAGATGGGCCTAGCCTAAGAATAGCTCTAAATCTCCTATTCCTAAAAATTTGTAAAGTTCATTAGTTGGAATGTTAGGAGGTTAGAAGTGCAAAATAGAAGATCTATGGTGATAATAATTAAAAAATCTAGAGAAAATATTGACTTGATGCTTTTGCAAGAAGTCAAGACTAATTTGAGTACATTGATAGAACATGTTGATAAATTGTGGTGAGGTTGGAGGCCGAAATGTTATCGCTTCTTACTATTAATTGAAACAAAATATTACAAAGCTTATATGCAAACTTATTTCCAAACGTTCTTTCTTATACTCAAAATTGCACTAAGCACATGAGCAGAGAATACTCAAATACTTGCATACTCTTCTAGACTCTCAAAGACTCTAAAGGCTCTAGAGATTAAATGGTGCCTACTACAATTCTAAAGCAACTATTTATAACAAATTTCAAACTTCTTTGAATCATATTGACAATATCAAGTAAATTGGTTGACACAAAAGGAGGTTTAATGTGACAATAAATTGGTCGATAGTGGCAGTCCTTATACAATGATACCTTATGTTAGATGATATGTGTTGTATCCATCAAAACTTCCGTTGGAGCTTATGTCAGGAGTGGGGACCTTTGGGTCAAAATCAATGTCATCATAAACATCCTAGTTTAATGGTTTCCATGTGACGTGAAATTTGGAATTTGTGATGAATATTCCAATCTTGATAGTCATTGTCGTATACCAAGTGAGGAGAAAAGCAAGATTTCCATCATAGTCTTTTAGCAATCATAATAGTTGTAACCATGTCCCAAGAAAAAGGATAGGATTGAGGTGTTTAGGACCAATATAATGGAAGAAGTCTTTGAATTGTTTAATGAGGTGAGAACCACATGTGATAACCCAATTAAAAAAGGGTCTTCTAATCAAGTTGATGAGCATGAGATATGTATGGTTGGTTTGGATTTTTAGGATAGTTAATTGCCCATAATTATCTCAATAATAATCAGGAGTGGAGATACACCCAATGTGTTGGAGACCTTTGGTTGTAGTTGTTGAACTTTGAAGATGTTTGTGATTGACTGCTTTCATAAGAATATCACTTTGTATTAAACTGATTTAGGGTTTGGAAATATACATTAAAGTTCCTTTCCATATTGAAACTTGGATGAGCTAAGGATGAACTTGTCATAGACATAAAAACTCCGGGAAGGTCATGGATCAAGTAGTCAACAACAACATTAGTTTTACCAAAAATATGTTGGGCTTCATAATTGAACTAGTTCAAATAAGCTTGTCATCGAACATATTTCCCATGCCTGTCTTTCTGTCCATGGTCTTTATCTTTTAAAGTGAGGAACCTAGTATACAATCAGTCTTGATAATAAAATGGTTAAGGTGCGTAAGTTTCAAGCAAAATTTTCGAAGCATTAATAACCCCATAGATTTCTTTATCAAACGATATCCATCTTTTGACATATTTTGGGAAGACGCCGCCTGCATATTATGGTGTATATTCCTTACCATATTTGATGAAGACAAGGTGTCCTCCCCAAGCTATGTTTTAGGCATTTGTATAAAGAATCAATTTATCAATACATTGAACATATAGGACAAGGAGATTACTTATCTTCTTAATCTTTTGAACTATAGCAATGTGTTGATAAGACCATAAGAGTTTCTCCTTCAATAACTGTTGGAGTGGCTCACGATCAAAACTTGCATCTTGGTAGAAATTGTTTACATAATTTAATATTTCTAGGAAGGCTTCAACAATCTTCCTATCAAAAGGGGATTTAAATCCTAAGACATTTTCTTTGATGTGTGGTTGTATTTCCAACACACCATTATTGACAATCATCCCTAAAATCTTACAAGAGTTTTGACACCATTGGATCTTATTAAGAGACTAAAGAATTCCTAAATTAAATGCTAGCTTATAAAAAAATTCTAGATGATACTTATGATCATCAAATTCTTTGCTGAAAGTTAAGCTATCATCAATATAGACACATAAGAAATCCTCATAGCCTCTAAAGATTGAATATGTTCTCTCCTAGAAGTATGTTAATGTGTAGTTTGATCGACATTACAATTCATTCATAATGACCAAAGGAGTAGCTAAATGTCGTCTTGTATTGATCTTCTTCCTTGATCCAAGTATCTAATAGAATCCCGATTTGCAATCAAATTGTGAAAATATAGTTGAATTAGCAACCTTGTCTAGAAAATAAGATTTATCGAGGATAGGATACAAAAAAGGAAGTGTTATAGCACTCAATGGCATGTAGTTAACTATCATTCTCTTTTTTGCTCTCTTTTTCATTTCGGATGCTTATTAACTATAAATACATATCAACAATAAGAAGATAGATGATTTAATAAACTTACCTTTCTTAAGCTCATTTATTGCTTGTGTGATATTAGGATAATCATGAGCTAGAATTGGTATATTCTTCCCTAGTTTAATGGGCTTAATATTTGCAAGTTGATTTTCATTATTGGTTTTCTTTTTTCCATAACTTTTGTAGATCTTTAGAGAAGATATCATTGATCAATGTCACTTTTATTTCTACTAGTAGCTCTTTTGTTTGTATCATCATAGTGGTTGGGTATTTTCTGCTACATAAATTAGTTGTGGAGTACTAATTTTCTTGCCATTTAGAGTAAAAATAATACTCTTATTAGTACACCCATAAGGAATATATATGTCTATGAAGTTATCTCCTAGTAATACATCAATTGGCATTTGGTTCATAGCAAATAAATCACAACATAAAGCATGTCCTTCAGTGGTTATTATTTTGTTGATGTTTGTATTTATCACAAAAAAAATTATTTCCTTGGACATCAACAGTTGTGTATGCAGTTTTTCTTGTAAGTTGTTCCCATTCTTTGATAATAGGATATTCACAAAAGGACAGAGATGCACCTATATCTATTTGAGCATCATAGTACATACCATTAATCAAGATGTATATGTATTGGGAGAATTTCCCACTAAGAAGTGCTACTAGAAAGTCATGTTTTAACTCTAGTGTAGGATTTGGTAAAACAAAGATTACCGACTTAAATTTAGCAAGATTTGCTATTTCTTGGTCACTTATGATTGGTTCTTGAATTTCTTCAATTTTGACAAAAGAATTAACAAGTAGACTAGATGTATTTGGGAAAGATGGGTTTAGATCAAATATTTCCATCATATTGTGATATGTTTGGATAGAAAGATTCAACAAAAATAAATGAATAGTATTCTAGAGAACATTCTTCTAGATAAGGCTTGTGTGATTTCATCTTTTGCAAATTCATTTGGTTGTGTGGACTTCAGTACCTTCTTAGAAGGGTTAACTCCTAAAAACCCTGGCTAACTAGAACATGAAGAACATTCTTCATTGGACGAATTGTAATATGTACCTTGGACATTGCAATATTGAAATTTTCCTCTTATTGGTGATCTTTTTCTTCTTTTGTAGACTCCCTGTGATCTAAGTGGCATGTTCATCATTATTGTTGGATAGTCTTCATCATCATTTTATCTATAATAATTTTTTTCTATTTCTTGAACGGCTTCTACTAGATCATCTAATTGTTTTGCATCAACATCTTCATATTCTTCAATAAAATGTTCATAGATGTTATCTTGCATATAGAGATCTTCATCTTCTTCAACTAGGTCCAATCAGATGGTTGCATTAGAGGAGTATATGACTTAACAATAGACTTTTTACATATACAATCATGAGATTTATGGTCAAACTTGTTGCAATTATAAATAAATATTTTCTAGCTTTGAGGTTGAGGAGTAGTGCGACATCACGAGTAGTTATGCTTTGGGGAATAAGAATGCTTGCAGTGAAAGGAGTGGCACTGATATGAGAGATTGCATTTTTTATAATGTTTACGAGATTTTTGGCCTTCTTTGGTGAAAGGGTTACAACCATATTGTCGTGTTTCTGGGAACAAAGGGGTTGAGTGTTGAGCCTGATGTTTTGTATTTTTTTGGAGTTTTACACTCGTTGATAAATCAGAGGACATGGTCTTTGGCATATTGGATAAGGTCACTAGCATGAGTACCTTCAAGAGATATACTGCAGAGTTGTATGTTTTAAACAACCTTGTCAAATAAATGATAGGGAAGGCCTTCTAAGTATTTGACTTTGGAAAATTCTTGCAAAGTGGGCTTAAGGTCCTACAAGAAGATGTGGAAATTATTAGAATACTCTTCAAAATCCTTGAGATCACAAATTTTTATTAACAAAGTTGTTTTTAGTTGTCTTTCTCTTTGGTAGATATCTTCAAGATAATTTTTAATTAATGACGAAAACATTGTATTGGATCTTCTTGGATTCTTTGGTTGTTTTCAATTTTAAATTTGGCACAGACATGAATCCTTTTGAGCTTCAAATTTTGAATGCCACCAATCAACAATAATTCCCCATAAATACTAAAGAAGAAGTTTGACAACATCTTCTCTTGACAACTAAACAAGGTCATGTGTGGTACAATAGGTATTAATAAATATTTCTATATAAGGAGTTAGATCACAAATGCAATCAATATCTAAGTACTATCTTATAGGTGGATTGAAATGATCCTTTCATTACAAAAAAAAAGGATTTTTTTATTCTTTTTATATTGTTTTGATTAAGGTAAGCAAAGATTTTGAAAGGGCCTAGACTCTTGTACAATAAGATCAAAGAATAAAGAAAGTGAGAAACTAGGGTCCCAACCCTTAATAAAATTTCCATAAGGCAAGGCAAAACAAGCCCAAGTTGGCCAAATATAACAAAGAAATAACACAACCAAAAGAGAGAGACAACCTCCAAACTACAAAGATCAACAACAAATAGATGGAATAGTTGGACCCCCCAAGGTCCCTTTTAGAATATACTAGGCCTAGAACGAGTTGGCCTCTCACTCAACACTTGAACATGAGTTTGGGGAAGTGATATAGGAGGAGCCTTCTTCCTCCTTACAACAATGCAAGGGACATTAGCATCCAAATTATCAGAACAAGCAAATGCCGGGGGTATTTCCCCATAGAGAGCCCGTAAACATGTGATGAGATAACCAAGGAACATTGAGGTGAAGGGTGGCCATCCACCACATGAGTAGTATGAAGTTGTTCCAAAGCCAAGGGAAAACCTTTGATTTCTTTTTATATTGTTGGATAACCTTTCTAGGTTCTAAAGAAGTATATTTAATAAGATTAGAAGGCTTTGATTTCTTTTCTTCAAATATCAACCAATCAAGGGTTTGTATCAAATCTATACTTTATTGACACAATTTTATCTCCAAAATTATAGATATTATTGAGTGCTTGGTTTGGTTTGGTCAAACGATCAACAAATCATTGCTTATTTTTAAAGACCATTGTATGGGCATCAACAATATAATTTCCAACCTTTTAGACTTCCTTTTCAATATTATCTACAATATTTCTAATATACATAACATCTTTACACAAATCATCAATATTTTCTTGAAGATGGTCACAAGAGCGAGAGATATAATTCCTATGTTGAAAATTTAGAGATAGTTCTTTTTTTTTCTAGCTTGGAAGGTTGGAATGTTTATTGGAACATTGAAACTAAGCCATCATCAATTTTGTATGATCCTCATAAGGGAGGCCATCTTCCATTTTTATACATAGAGACCTCTACTTCCTTATACCATTGTAGTATTTTTGCTCGAGGCAAAGTCTATGCCAATCCACGAAATGGATGATCCTACTTCATACTTTTCCCTTTCTTTTTTATACTAACTTTTCTTGAAGGATTGGGGCCTTGGTTAATGGGTTCATATTCTACTTCGACAAATAATTGAAGATTTGGCAAAGTGGAAAGGATCTTCAAAAGGATTAGTGGAAAATTTTATTGTAGAGAGGCTTCTAGGTATAATGTTTATTTGGTTCCCTCTAACCTCATAGACTAGTGTCATAGCTTCTAATAGTTTGGAGAAAAATCTCTCATCCAATCTAATCTTCATTTGATAGGTATATCTATACTATTTATATGACCCTTTTGCAATTGGACTTCACCATTAAGTGCTTGTACATAAGGAAGGTTTTCAAGTATCTTTGGATGGTTGGTGTTATTCATAGAGTATAACACCTATATTTGGAATGAGGCATACTTGAATTTCCCAAACATATTTAACCCACATATTGAAGAAAATATGCCCCAACAATCAAGAGATCCATGTTTGACTTTTGCACATCCATTGTCTTGTGTAGCAATAGTAAAATTGGGGTAAAAAGAAAAACACACAAATTTTTTAGTCAGTTGAGGGAGACTTGACAAATAATAGGCATGATCATATTGCACTTTTCTACAGTCACAAAGGGCTGAATAAGAAACTAGTTGCATGTTTTCGAGAACACAAGACCCAATATAAACTAAAATTGCTCACAAATGGAAAAAATTAACATCTTTATGATGGATAAGGAGGAGGTATTTTCCACATCAAGTCAAATTATGATATTGCTATAAGGATTCAACCATGTAGTTTTATGAGTCAAACTCATTGACCCATGTTTCATGAGTAGTGGTTCACAAGAACCCATATATCATGATAGTGAATGGTCCACTTAGCACTCATTGCATCTAGGTGATGCTCACATAGGTGAAGCATTGGGCCTTCCCGAGATGTCACTCATCCCAGTACTACTCCATGAAGTTTGAGAAGTTTGAGTAGGGTCAAATTCAAGAGTAAGCTCTACTATCATTCTAGGTATACAAAACTATTTAAATGTAGACCTAGATATTAGATTCTTAAGTGGATTAGGATGAAAAGCCCACTTTTCTTATACACTATTTCAACTTTCAAGACATGAGGCTTATAATTACTCACAGTTCCTTGGAGAACTTCAAAAGTGTCACTCAAATATTTCTTTGATCCTAAACTTTGCTTCAATAGGTTGGACTATAGGAACCTCTAACAATCACTCAATGCTTTCTTCATTGATATGCTCAATGTCATTGTGAGATCCAAAAAATCTTTGGAATTCAGTCATTTTTGGGTGATAAGTTACTAGACAAATTCTGAAATAACTTATAAGGGTTTTTATAAGACAACAAAGGATCTTAAGAGAACTATAGATAAGAAGGCCAACAACAACTAAGATAATTATGAAAGGATCAATCTCAACCCAGAGAGAAAACCCAATAGTGATAAGTCACTTTGTTATTCAAATGTAACTTAAACAACCTTACTAGAATAACTTACAAATTGAGACCTGGCTCTGATATCACATTGATAAGCAGTGGTTTGAAATGGGTTCTCAAGTTTATCTAGCTTAAGGTTGTCTAAGTTTCCACTCTTAATGAAAAAGTAGGGGAAGGTTGTTAAAATTGAACTTAAGAAATGAGAAGGGAAGGTGGTGAATAGTGGCTTTTCTCTTTGTTTGAAGGTGGCCTAGGTAATAATTGAAGAGGGTGGTGTGCAATTTAGGATCTACACAATATATGTTTCAAATTATTATAGAGAATGGAATGAGATGTGGAATTGAATGGTAGAGCATTTAGCAATGATGGGTTGTTGGGTGTGAGTTTAACATGGTAAAGGGGAAGATAAGGTAGGAGGTTCAATATTTGATTGAAAATAATTTCTTTTGTTGGTACAAAATAAAAGAAAATTTTAAAATCAATACTTACTTTTGGAATGAGAATGGGAATAGTAAAGTAGTTTGGTTTAATTGATTGTAATGTCCCCTTTGTAAAATTTTTGCTATTTTATAAAAAAATTGTATTTTTCTAAGCAAGGAATAGCAAATTGGAAATAAAATAAAATTTGGATAATCATTGTAGATAGTTGAGATTGATTATTTAAAACCCTCAACTTCATTAGAAAGAAAGTATGAAACCCTTATGCATTGAAATGGATCAAATCTTAGTGTTAAACTTGATAATATATGGTTGGAAATTTTTATAACAAAAGTATAAATTGTCATCAAACTTCATATCTAATATAGAAATATCAACACAAGTACAAATTGAATAATGTCATAGTGTTTTTGAATTTTGCAATGTCAAATCCCCTTACAAAATGTAGAAATTAAACAAGTTGATACCAAACTATCCAAATAAGCCGCCAACATGTAGATCGCCCTCCAAAATGCTAATCCTAGAGTACCAAGGTGATTTGCCCTCAATGAAGAATGATGAAATGTTGATTCACCTTAATAGGAGGTTGGAAAATATATAGAAGCTAATTGTAGCCCTCAAGGTGGTCAATATGTTGGCCACTCACTAAAAATATGACAAAAATGGTGATTTCCCTCCTTGGAAGTGGTACTACAGTCGTTATAAGCAATTAACAAATTGGAACCTGTGATTAATGCCTTAAACCCTCGAATCTGCAAATCGCCCTTGAAAAATGGATGATATCAGCAATAAATTGATAGTATGACACCTCCAAATCCTCTCAAAATGGTATGAACCAATCCTAGGGCAGTCGCTCCAAGTAAATGTGTCAATATTAGCAAATTAATGACCCAGGATTGGATATTGGTTGAAATCATGTTATAGTCTCCTCTAGAAAAATGACGCTTCTAATCTAATAAAAAATAGTGATGAACAACAACAATAATTTTTGAAAATTCAACAATGAGACCCTCCAAATGCCAATCGCCCAATTTGCTTGCAAATATCATCACCCAACATAAAAATATGCATCAAAACTTCAAATCAACACACCATGCAACTCCCATGTGAAATTACTAATGCAAGAAAATAAGAGTTTTTGTCCTCACCTCTAAAATGGAAATCCAAGAGGGTTTTTTTCCTCAAATATCTCTATAACAGCCAAGGGATTTTATCCTTGAATGAATATAATGAACATTTTGTTGACTATTAAGTGGATCCAAAGGCCATGAAGGGTGAAAAGTCTTGAAATTTGTTGGTAAGAAATAATATTTATAATGGAGTCCCTAAAACGAAAAGGGATTGATAGGGGCCTTATCCTTTTGAATTCCTCTTTGGGTCCTTTCCAGTTAAGCCAACAAGTTCCCCAATCTTTGGGAGTATTTTGAAAGCTTGGGAGTCAATGAGGCATCTTTTGGTTAGTTGTGAGTTCTTTTGTAGGGGGGACAAAACTTAGGGTTTGGATCTCTTTGGTGGAATTTGTTTTGTAATAACTCACCTTTATGCTCTAGCAAATTTTGTCTTCCCAGATGGTGGTTCTCTAAAGGTAGTCATTTGCAAATGTTCTTAGAGATGGTCATCTCCTTTCATGGGAGGATATAAATATGAATTTATGAGCTTTTGAATTCATAGAGGAGAATTTATACTTCACAAGATAAATCCCTCTAAAGTATCTCTCCACATGTGACTCTCTCCTTTAATACTTGGATTCAGGGTAATGTAAAGTTGGGGAAATTCCCTCCTTTTCTTGAAATCTCTAATAGATCTTTGTATGATAAGTTGTCCTTCTCCCAGGACACTTCTGATTCATTGAATAGTAAATAGGGCCTAGTTGACTCCCCTAAGCAAGTTAATATAAAATTGACTTATTTGATCTTTTGTATTGAAACCTAAAAAGTATTGTTTTCAGTACTCTTATTATTGTATCAAAAAATTGTGGATACCACTTTGTCTTCACCTAGATTTAATATGGACCAGTGTTTGTTGTGTACTATGGATTAGAGTTTCTTCCATCTATTTTTTATTGTAAGTTTTATTAATAAGTTTGGGATTTATTTTTGGAGGGAGGTAGGAAGCCAATGTGTTGATAAAGATCACATTTTTTGGTTCAATATTTTGTTTAGGTCTGTTAGTTATATTAAGAGTTTGTATAAGTTTAGAAGTGATTGTGGCTTATTGTATCTATTAAGGTTTTTTTTATTTTATCAAAAGCAAGGAACAATATATTTTTTAAGGAAAAGGAGGTACCATAGACACTTTTGTCATGAGTTCATTTTTCTATATTACTTTTCATGCTACTTTGATGTTGAAAGAAAGATACAAGCATGCCAAACATGGAAGCAAGGCATCAATGTGTGCTTTTGATGTCATTGTGTAAATATTATAATAGAAGTGCCATACAAATGTCATGATGAAAGATGAGACAAAATACTATATAATATATGATTGTGAAAAATATGGTAAAATTTTTGCACAGACAATTTCTATTGCACCAAAAGGTTGACCCGATACAATTGCCAAAGGTAATGAATCCACAGGAGGCGATTAAGCCATGTCACGAACCCGAGTGTTGCGCTGCACAACTGAAGGAGACCAAGGGCGAAAACCTTGCAAAAATCCCCCCTAGCACAAGCGAGGGGTTTGAACTTGTGACCCTGGCTCTGATACTAATTTTTGCATAGACGATTGTCATTGCACCAAAAGATCGACCTGTTAATGCCTAATACAACTGCTAGAATTAATGAATCCACAGGAGGTGGTTAAGCCATGCCACAAACTTGAGCGATGCACTGCACAACACAAGGAGACTAAGGGCACACACCTTGCAACAAAAATTTGTGTTAGTGTGTTCTCTCCAATGAGGAGAATGACAATATCAAGAGGGAACATCATCCAAGTGGGAGAAAAAAACCAAAGAACAAGTGCCATAACTATGAAGGAACAAGGTATGAAAGTGAAATATGAAATGTGAAAGTAGGAGAATAACAAGGCATAAACAAAAGAATAAATCATATCGTGAAACAACAAAAAGGATGAGTGGAGGAGCATAATAGACAACACACAATGAAAAATCCAAAGATAAGTAATGTAAATATACAAAGAGATGTAACAAGAGGAGAAACACAATAATTTTCGCTCAATAAAAAATCCATAAAACCAAAAAGCAAAATGAAACTATATTTTTGGTCGGGATTATGAAAGTGTTTTTGAAGACACTTCATGAATTCACATCCTATCAAATCCATTGAAAATAATATTAAAGGAGAACATGTGATAAAAAAATAAAAACAAAAGAATGCTCATGCTTCTTGTGTCAACAATCACCACTAAAGGTATTTTTTCTTCATTCACATACTAGATAAGAACATGAGAAAAAACCATAAAATGCAAGCAAAAGAAATACAAAATAAAAAATGCAATGTAGAAGACTATAGAGTGTAGGTGATTATAACCAATAAGATTGTGATAATATTCTTCCATGAGGAGGTCATCCTAGATCAATCATCAATAATGAAAAGGTAATCATATGGGAGTTTTCTTGTGATGGACCAAATCATCATGTAAAGTTGGCCCCTTTACAAAAGTTTGGTTAAGAGGAAGTATTATTATTTTAGCTTGTGTTACCCAAATTTGTTTTTTCTTTTCTTCCTTTATGATTGCTTCACTTGCTTGACCTTATAAGTGAACACTAGGATTTGATGGTTTTGTTCTTATTTTTCAATTTTATTTTCTTCTTTCTTTGCTACACATTTTTCTACTCTCTTCTCTACATGCTATGTTTGATTCCTTATTTAAAATGCACTCTTCTTAGGCAAGGTAGGTGGTGTAAATGATCTATATGTTTTTCCTTTGACACATGTTTGAGAGAAAAACACAACAAAACAACACCTCTCATTGTATTAACAATTAATGTTCTCGAATACAATTTTGGCACCAACACCACTTATCGCATTAACAAACAATATGTAAAATACAAAGAAATTTTTCCTATGCTAATCCTACCTTATTCATTTTATTATGCCCATGTGCTTGTATTTATAAGCACAAACATACTATATTATTTTTCCAAACAATGTGAACCCAAAACTAGGGGAAAGATCCACCTATGCAAACAAACTATGCATGCAAAGTGTCACATTCCAAAAAAAAAGAAAAAATGGCGTACACTCTATAACCCAATCCCTACACTTAAGGGAATAACATAATGGAAACTTATGCTTCCAATGCACCATCTTGGAAAGTGTGCCCCATATGTAAGATTTTGTGTGTTAATTCTTTGGTATTGATTTAGGAATGCTATGTAAAACATACAACACATTCTAACAAACTAACATTTGTGTACTTTCCATAAGGGCCACTAAAACATTAGTCAACCACTAAGATCAATTATGCCTATTAACTTCCTTCTTATCTTCAATAATGTCTTTGATAAAGTGATCCACTAATCTTTGTCAATAAGAAAATCTTCCATCTTGAGTTTCCATAGCTCAATTTTTGGTCGGAGTTCTCACTATTTTTTGTACACAACTTGGATTCACCTAGAAAGAGTTCCTCACTCAAATAATATTATAAAGCCAAAATATCCTCCCCCTCATGAATCTTGTCTAAAACCAAATGAAAGGAAAACAATCGTACTTAATAAGTTGTTACTATTTCCTTAAGAAATTTTTTTACAAGAAAAGCTATGCTAGCATAATCTAAAATACAATAAAAAATAAACAATTATGCAAGATTTATCCCCTAAGAAACCCTTTTGAAAAAATCTATTAAAATATAACTACTCATCGTAGTAACAAATCACAATATAGTGAGATTTATCTTATGCTCTTCCTCTAGCACTAATGGTAGTCACTATATTAACAAATAATATTCACAATATAATGAGTTTTCTCTTATACTATTCTTCTAGTACCAATAGAACTTTTGTATTAACAAATAATATTCATAGTACAATGAGATTAACAATATTTATAATACATTGAGATTTCTCATATACTAATCTTCCACCACCAAATTTTTACTCCTTAACTAATATCTTATACCTTCCTTATAAAATTGATTTAATTTTAATTTTTAAACATATTTTGCTAGATCTTTGATGGAATAATCTATATGAAATACTATGTTGGACATGAACAAAAGTGATCTTTAGTGGCATTTTATAATTTCTACTATTGACTTAGTTTAACCTTTTATTGATGGACTCTATCTTGCGTACTTTTATGATATATAAGTACATTTTGTTTTGTTTTTTCCTTTCCATCTCATGTCCTTCCATTTCCATTCCATTTATCTTTGTACTTTGTGTTTTAAATGATTGAAAATGACTAGTTGAAAAGTTAGAATTTCTTGTTGGTGTAGGTTTTTATTTTCCTAGTGGGTTAATTTATTTTCCCTTAGTCCTAGGTTTTTCCTACACTTAATTAAGATTGCTTTAGATAATGAAATGAGTTTATTACTAGAAGATAAGTGTGTGGTGTCCCCTTCCTTAAAGGGTGAAACTACTTTTCACTTTTAGTGGCATCCTCCACTTTTGGTGGTCCATCTCCACTTTTAGTGGTTGATTCCTACTGGTTGGATTTGCCACCTACCTCCTCTCCTAAGTTCTATATAAACTCACTACCTAACTTGTATTTGCATACTCTTGCATCTTCTTGCAATATTTTGCATTGTATCTTTTCAGTTTGGAAGCTCTTAATTCAATATTGTCACATCGACATTGCATAATCTCTCGAAGTCTTGGTTTACATTCTTATGTTTTTCTAGTTTATGTAACTTTAATTTTCTCTTAAAAATTTCCTTGGGTTATTCGATCTATTTCAAATTTCTAACATGGTATCAGAGTTTTTATTTTGAGAAATCTAAGTTCATAGATTCCTGATTGAGAGAGTAAGTTTCTTGCAAAGATATTGTAAATTCTCATATGCTATTTTCTTGCGTTTTGAACAATCTGGAGAATCAAATGGGATTTGCAAAGATCTAATAACCTCTTCATATTGCATGTGTTTTGCGAGATCTGGGTGGTTGCAACATTTCTGGTTATACTGGCAGAACTTTTGACTATTCCAACGAATCCAAAAGGTTTAAGAAAGTTAGATTTGGCTTTTGTTTCATCCAAATTGGAGATCATTTGACAAAGTTGCAAATGGGGGTTTGAAGCTCAAATCTGCAAACAACTTTTTATTGGAGCATTTTGGCCCAAACAAACCATGCCATTGTGTTTAGAAGGCCCCAAAACCCCTATTCTCATATAAATTTTGTCTATTTTAGATGAATTTTATTTTTGGCAAATTTTTCTTTTGTTGGGAGGGTCGTCACTGTAGGCTAAATTTAGCCATTAAAAAAAAAAAAATCATAACTTTTTGCCATGGTGTTCGTTTTATGCAAACGAGATATCGTCGAAAAGATGGAGACGAGTACTTTCCATTCATAGAGGTATTGAAAAGAAAAAATTCCATTTTCTGCCAGATATTGTAGGTTGAAGTTGTTTGGTGTAAATTTTTTCAAAAGGCCATAACTTTCACCTAGTGCTCCATTTTTCAGAAACAAATAGTTGTTGGAAAGGTCTTGAAGAGCATTACACAACCATAAGACTATTTTTTCCAGATTTTGTCTCAGGTTCATCTTGTATCAGAATTTGTAATTTTGGCTATTTTGAGCCTATTGAGCATTATATCTTGGAAAAGGATTTGCAATCGCAATAAATTATAAAGTGACAACCTTATAATATTTGGGGGTGTTTTGATTTGTTTACTTGTGCTCTCTCATTTTCATTGATCATTCTAAGGTTCCTTTGCTCACATCATATAAAATTATTCAACATGACATCAAAATGCATGGAGTATTCTAATGACTGGAGGTTACTCTCTATATGTTGAAAATAAGACACTTGAACCTACGGATGTAGATAAAAAGATAAAATGGATGATTGAACATACCAAAGATCTTGAATGTCTTCGTAGACTTGTCTCTCAAGACTTGTTGTTTCAAATTGAATCATGTAATAATTCTCATGAAGCTTGGGACAAATTGAAAACATTATATGGTACTATAGATGAAGTAAGAGGCTATGAAATTGATAATGAATTGATGAGCCTTGATCCTAAGAACTTTGAAAACATCCAAGACTACATCTCTAAGGTTAATGATCTAAGAGAGCAATGTAAAGCATGTGGAATTTATACGTACATTCAGTTGGTCTATAATACACTGAAAAAACTTGGTCCTAATTATGCTTCTTTTGTTTCTAGCTTTCATACTCATAGTTTGACTATGGGATTTGCATATACTACACATTCATTTGCATCATTTTTTGAGATGTTAATACATGAGCAACAAAAGCTTGTATCAATGGGTCTCATCAAGACTTCTAAATCTCAGGAATTGTTGGTTAGTCAAGTGAAAAAAATAGAATCAGATAAGAAATAGAAGAAAGAAAAGAATAATCCACATTCATATCAAGCAAAAATAAATCCTCTTCCAAAGAGAATTCATCTAAGAAGGAGAAGTCAACTTGTTCATATTGCAAGAAGCTTGGACATGATGAACATTCTTGTTATAAGAAGGATATTGATGAATTGAAACATCTTCTTAAGAAGAATCAAATTGATCTACCTTCCAAAATTTTTGAGTCAACTTCTTCTTCTTCAAAACAATCTAAAAAGGACAAAGGTCGAGTTGGTTTGGCTTCTACATCAAGAAATAAAGGACATGCTCTTTGTGTTTTTAGATTCAAGAGCATCTCATCATATGGCATCTTCACAGTCTTGTTATCTTCAAATTCAGATGGGCTCAATTAGTGGGATAACCCCTATGCAACTTGTCTATTTTGTAGCTCACGAACTCTAAGCATGCAAAACAAGACGAATTTTGATTTCAACCTTTGTTTTGAATCAAGTTTGTATGAGTGAGAATGTTCTTATGTCATTCTTGTTGATTTCTCTTATTGTTAATTGAATAAGTGGTGATTCCTTCTTATGATTGGAAGGATGTTCAAGATAGAATTATAAACTTTGAGTTATATTAATTACTTGAAATTGTGTGATGTAAGTGTTTCTTGGTGAAAGATTATCAAGACTTTTGGCTTGGATTTATTCACTTTGTGTGTGGATCTGTTGGTGAAGTGGATTGATAGACTTTGTGCTACAACATACATCATTTGTTACTTCAAAACTATCATAGAGGGCAGCAAGAAGACTTTGTGCTTTTTTGTATCTTCGAGTTACTTATAATTTAGTTGTACCAGTACTCTTTGATTACTCTTACATTTAATTAAGAATATTGGTGATTACTGCTTAGGTAGATATTTAGAGGTATAGAGCATTGAAGAATATTACTATGGAACATCGTAAATGCATTTTATGAAAGAAGAGAAAATGGTGAATGTAACACACCCCACATGGTTAAAGCTAGTGTAAATACTTTAGGATTGGCATAGTTTACTTTTTGTTCCAATAAGCAGTAAGAAGGGAGCCTCCCTTTTCAAAGAGGAGAGAACATTCTCATCATAGTTGTGGCTGAAATCCCTATTTTGTAATTTGTAAAGGAATTACAAAATATTCACCCAATAGTTTTTTGGCGGCTCTGTTGGGGATACGAGCACACAACCAAAGCCTCATGTTTTCAGTTGAAGTGAACAAGTATTCCATTGTCTTATTGCAAGTTTTCCAATATCTATTGTTGTTGATTTTCGTTTTGTTTCAAAAACTACACTAGTATACAAAAGATATGTAGAAGTTGAGAAACCCAGCCTCACAAACCTCAAGAATCACCTACATGCAAATACCTATCACATATAAAAGATATTTAGAACCAAAGAAGATGTTTTGTAAATCTCAAACAGTAAAAATGCATTAAGAGAATCAATAATTACAAAGAGATCAATCCTTATGAAAGAGATCAAGAAACCCTAAAGTGAAACCTAAAAGGGAAACCCTAATGTGCACACTTAATAGTTAATAAATAAATAATTATTAATGTGCCTAAGTTTAGCTTAAGTAACTAAAGTGATAAGTGACTTAATTAATTAACCAATATGATTAAATTAATTAAGGGCATGTGCAGGATCATGATGGGCCAAAAAGTGGGAATATGAAAAAAGTAGCGTTTTGCATTCACCAAAAAACGTGAAAATCTCGAGTTGACTTTTTTTTGGGTTGGGTGTTAGTATATTGCTCCATAGCAATGCCCAAGCCTAAGTTTTACAAATCAGATATCTGATTTTTAAAAGTAAAAAAAATCGGATATCCGATTTGGGGTGGGCAATTTTTGAAAACATTTAAAAATGTATTGTGGGGGTAAATTTTTGGTGCCACAAATCAAATATCCGATTTGAAACGAATATCCGATTTGTGGCACACATAGACCCAAGAGTAATTAGGAGTTGTAGGGTGGACAAGAGATAGAGAGAGAGAGAGAGAGGGAAAGGGAGAGAGAGAGAGAGAGAGAGAGAGAGAGAGAGAGAGAGAGAGAAGAGGGAAGGAGATGGGAAGAGGGGAAGAAGGAGAGAGGGAGAGAG